>CM067322.1:72913922-73175400 GCA_034231615.1 Meghimatium bilineatum
GTTTCAAATATAAAAAATCCAACAAAAAAGTAGTGATTAATTTTCTTAGGGGACAACAACCCCCCCCCCCCCTTCCGTTATAAACGTCGTATCTACAGCGCTACGATCGACCTACATAAAAATCGGGAAAAGACAATTGTTAGTCGACCATTGCTGAGGAGTGATCATTGTTGAGAACTTAACTATTTAAATAATACATGGATATATCCGACTTTAGTTACGATTAAGCAAAGAATTCTTTATAAGCTTGAAACAACTAGTGAACAGGAACTTACTATGCTCCAAGAAATCATTCAATAGAGATATCTCAAATATGAATTAGAAATGTTCACATTGCAACAGACAAAGAAAGCCGCTTGTTTGATTTACAATGAATAAAATTCCGTGTAGATCCACCCTGGTTTCCTATATGGAGAAAGTTTACTGATAAGGGAGGGATTTGTCTTTTACAAACATATCTTCGCCTGAAGATATAGTAGGCGATTAAACAAAGACATGAGTAGCAAGTAGCAAGGGATTGCCATGACGTAAACAACAGACTTAGATAATGCATTTTATCAATTTTAATATTTCTCTCAACAGAGAAACAATTCAGAAAGTTGATAACTTGTTCAATTTAGGCTGCAAAATGGTACAAGATGGAGATTTTCTTTTTTAAAAACACGAAATATTCTTACAAGAATTGAGTTTGCATCAAGTGCATTCAACCATCTCACAAACATCTGAAAATAAAAAACGATAAGTAAATATATCAAACTACGACTGTTTATCTTCAGTGTAATATCCGTATTAACATATGGTTGCGAAAGTTGGAATATAACAACAGCACTAGAGAAGAAATTTATTTTATTTGAAAATAAATGCATTAGAAAACTTAAAATTCAAATCAAGCAAGCAAGTTAGAGAAGACACCAAACAGCAATGTTTCTACAAAAATAAGAAGAAAACGATGGGCTAAAATTGGACGTGTAGGGCCTACTTAGAATGAATGAAAACATGCCACTACAAGTATTAAAATGGATACGAGAATGCAAAAGAAAAAGAAGACGACTTATTCGGCGCTGAATGAACATTAGTAAACGACTGAATAAACACATTAGGCTACATATGATAAAACTGTTAGTGTTTCTTGACAAAAAAGTCCCAGTTTGACCGTAACGTGGAAACAGTCCGTGTTCTTGTGTTTATTGTTATTTATTTTTTAATAATTGATAGTTGATTAAGTAGCATTATTACTTTATTAAAGACCTAGTAGTTATCGCTTTCTTGGGTTGTCATTTTATCTAATTGTAACGTTATTGTCCTTGAAATTATTGCGCAGCTGGAGTCATAGTGTGTTATTATGTCTTGGTGTGGGCGTTAATTTTTTGCTTCTGTTCTGCTGTGCAGTATTCTCTAGAGGTGTTCAGTCCATAAAATACTTAAGTTAGCTCTAAATAAATTTGGTTGTAACACTGAAGTGTCGTTAAGTTGATTGAATTTCAAATAACACATGTAATATGTTAAATATTAACTTGCTTACAATATATGAGCTTCTTAATTTTAGTATAACATTGACACTAACAAATCACAGTTTCAAAGAAAAATGACTAAGAGACAATCTAGAAAATAATGCGACAAATCATACTACAATGACCTTCAAGATGTACAAAAGGCAAAAGCATAGTCATCACATAATGAGGCAGCTGTTGCTAAAAATAGCAGGGATTTCACTTATAATTCAATATACTCAATAAACCAGTAATCCTTCAGAGTCGTAGGGGTACTACATTGGATGCTTCAGTACACTAAGTCTCCAGCAAATTCTATCCTCAGCGATGATGCGGATGAGTGTGAAAATATCTTGTCTTGTCCATTCCTTGATGTTGTCTGTCCATGCCTTTAATTTCCTTCCTCTGCTTCTTCTTTTTTCCTTCGACAGTTCCCTGTAGTATTGTTTTTGACAATGAATCATGTCTGCATACATGTCCAAACCATGCTAGTTTTCGTCGTTTCACTATCGAAAGTAATGGTTCTTGTACACCTGCATACATCTCTACTTTATTTCTTACGTACACATTGGTCTTATGCTCCCTATAAGAAATTCGTAGCATTCCTCTGTAGCATTTGTACTCGAAAGCCTGTAATCGTCTCTCCATGTCCGCAGTGAGTGTCCAACTCTCACATCATACAGCACAACAAAAAGCACCAGCGACTTATACTGTTTGACTTTCACTTCAACACTGATGTTTTTTCCAAATCACCGTTAAGCTTTTTAAGGATTTCACTTATAATATTTACCAAATTCGTCTCCAGAACAGTGCCAGGACTGCGGACATCGTTACAGAGATAAAGATTAAACATTGTGTATTTGTTTAGTCCATTGTGTAAGTGTATGTCCACCTGTTTCGAGAAAAGTAAAACTAAACTAAAAAGGAAAAAAATAAACCCAGATAAAACACTGTATCATACCGTAGTGCTGGAAAGACAAGTAAAGGCCTAATCCTTAAATCAATGACATAAACAGGAAACTTTTTCGGATATGCTTTGACATATCGGAAACATACTCTTGAAAACTTATCTCTTTATATCGATGGGGTCTTTGTTACCTCTAATATTTTATGGTAGTGTGTCCTGATATAACCTAATTGGACTTTGTCCGCTGGTTGAAAAGGGCACGCCTCTCCAAAAGAGAGGCAAACTCATTAACTACTACTACTACTACTACTACTCTTGAAAACTATAGTTCAAATGTTGTACCAGCACCTAAACTAGGCATTATGACGCCCTGGGCAAGCAAGATCTGGCACCGCCGTCCCCTTTGCATACGCAAAATTCGTTTTGATGGGGCGCCCCTGTGTATTGTTTTTGGCACAACCAACTGCGTTTGCTGAGCTTCGTTTTTGATCTTCTATGGCAGGCACGGGAGGTAGATAGAGGAGCAAATTTTTGTATTAAATTAGCTAACTTTTTCAAGCTCTAATCTAATGCGTCAATCCACTGTGCACCCACATTCGATACAGTAACACAATATGACCATATGTAGCATTGTTATATAGCCTACATTTCTTTGAATACGCTTGTTTGGATTCCTTAAAATTTAATAACAGTTAATACGTTTTACATGTCTAGACTTTCTTTTTTTTATTATTAGCACTGGTTTGCAATGCGTCATTTATTGTCCATTGTCTATTTTCTGTCCCATGTGAATGATGGTTGATCGTATTTAAACTTTCCGTTAAGCGTATGGGTGGGAGCTTAAACTGTCGTTCCATGGCCAAATGTGTCGCCGTGGTTACATTTAGTCCATGTTTGTTCAAGGCTATCTTGGTGTTTTCTATGTACTGTTTTCTTGGTCTATCTTTGGCTTTACGCCCGAATATTTTTTTGTTTATGCTCTTATTGGTATTTTGTTGGGTTCATTCTCATAAGGGGACCGAACAATTTTACTTGATGTCTTTTAATATGTTAAATACATGATATTATGCTAACTCTTTTCCTAATTTGTTTCATTTCTTATTTTATCTAGTTTAGTAACAATTGCAGCTTTTCTCGGACACTTCATTTCACATGTAGCGATTTTCCTCTGCTGTGAGGCTGTTAATGACCATGTTTGACATTGGTAGCAGAGTGTTTGTATAAAAATTGTAGATATTATCTGTGTATTTTTAGGGGTGTACCGGATTTCGGCTCCGGCTCCGGTAAATCCGGAATCCGGTCATTTTTACAAATCCGGCTCCGGTCCAATTATTCCGGATTTAGGCCGGATTTGTGTTGCCTAGTCAGGTGAATTTTCTGTACATGTTTCATGAGGTCAAGCACAGTAGCACTTCCGGTTTACTATTTCTTGCTGATGTAAATAAGAATTTTAAGAAACAAACACTTTTTGAATTTTAATGGTGCATTATTTCATGAGTTTGTGGGGACTTGAATATTTCGTATTTTCGTAATTTTATTTGGTCTTGCCAATAAAATAAAATGGCATCAAAATCTAAGTCATACAGCACCGTTTGAGATTACTTCAAGTTTAAAGACGATGATTCAGCGAAGGTAATATGCAAATTTTGTGTCAAACAGTTCTTGCGATGACGATCAGATCGCCCCAAGGACTTCTCAACATCATCAATGCAGACCCATTTGCGATCGATGCACAGGAAAAGCTATGACGATATGATGGAAAAGAAAGCATCTCTGTAGGCCATTGTATTGGCGACACATACTATGATGAATCTGGGATCGTGTTTGCACAAAGCAAGCAGCAGTACCCAGCAGTCAATTATGCAGGCATGGGACGGGTCAAAATTTGGGACATCACAATCCCAATGCTAAACGCATTCATGGTGCCGTAGCCCGAATGATAGAAATAGATACTGAGCTTTTTCAAGTAGTTGAACGATCATGTTTCAGAGAGCTGATGCATACAATTGGAAAAAAAGAATGAATTGCCTTCAAGAAAGTACATTGCTGAACATGTACTGGCCATTGGTTAACAGATTTATTCGTTCACCGCAGTGTAGTCTTCCATTGTATTACATGAGATGAACATCATACGGCCACAAACTTGCTTGCACATTTTGAAATTATGCTGGATGAGTGGCCAATTGCACGTGAGAAGTGCCATGTTGTTGTGAGAGACAATGCATTTAACATTGCCAAATGCTTTCGTCAAGTGTTGGATTTTTGCACACACACTGCAGCTGTGTTTGCATGATGGTCTTTCAAGTCTAACATCATCGGTACTGGAAGAAAATTGGTAGGACATTTTAAACACTTTTTTTCAGCAACCAGTCGTTTGCATGAACTTCAAAGGGAATTAAACCTATCACAACATCAGATTATCCAGGACGTGACAACACGATGAAACTCAACGTTTTATATGCTACGACGTCTGTTAAAACAACAGAGCAGCATCAGTCTGTTAGTTAGTTTGTTCCTTTCGTGCCGCAAGCGACACATAGGGCAGAGGTTTTAGTTCTCCATATGATGCGGTCCGCTGCCTGCAGCTTTAGTTCCTGGATGGTCTTGCAACCTATTAATTCCCCTTCTTTAAGAATGGTGTTTCAAGGGTTGTATTAGGTCTTCCTATTTTTCTTTTACCCTCATGTGACCACATACGGGCTTGTTGGTTTATTCTGTTTACATCTAGTCGTAAAACGTGACCAAGGTATTCCCATCTTCGTTTTCTTATGATGTTTGAAACACGCTTGGTGAAACTTAATCAGTCTGCATTGTGTTGAAATTGATTCGGTAACTGGGCTAACGGCACAGCAGTTGGCAGTAACAGAGAATGTGGTAAGTACTTTGGCACCATTTGAAGAACTCACACGTGAAATAAGTGCAGCTCAGGTACCAATATCAGTTGTGATCCCATTAGTGAAACACTCATGGCTTTCCTCCAGAAAGAATGTAGTAATGCTGGGATCAAAACTATGAAAGCAGCCCTGTTTGAAGCTGTTAGTAGCAGATTTGCGGACATTGAATCTAACAGTATTTACACCTGTGCCACACTACTGGATCCAAGATTTAAGCTGTGCTTCTTCTCCGAACGTGGCAGAAATGATGCATGAGCCCATCTGATGTTAGCAGCTAACTCCATTATTCATTAAGTAAATACAGTCAATGCACAGGATCCATCAGCTAATAGTAGCAGTACTAGTGTTTTGACTTCTGTGAGCACTGCCATACAGTACGAGTCCAACCTATGGAGCTGTATTGCCACAATTGTTGAGAAAAATCCCACGACAGATCGTTCTGCAAGTGCCGAATGAAACAGCATTAACACTGAGATGACACAGTACCTGTCAGAGCCACTTCACACTCGACAGTCAGATCCAGTTTCATAGTGGCATGCCAATAAGCAATGATTTCCAAGTATGGCTAGACTGCCGCAGGCATTTCTTGCACCACCACCTACAAGTGTGCCATCGGAACAGTACTGCAGGAGACATTATCACTAACAACCTTCACAGCCATAATGAAGACTGACTGACTGAAATAGTGAAAGTACTGAATGAATGTATTTCAATAAATTCAATCTGTTCAATGTACTGTTGTTGTGAGTTGTAACTGAGCTGGCAAATTGCCAACTGAAAACAATGTGAAAACTAAAAACTGAAAACTAAAAATTAAAATTACTAAATTACCATTATGTGCTTATGTATTATGTTTCATCTTGAACTTATGGAACTTAATATTACTTATTCTAATGTAAATATAATTATTTTACATTTAAATGATTTAATATGAGTATATGTCATCTTTGTCATGTCTATCGTAATAAACTGCAGTAATGAACAGTCGAGTGACTCCACTCACCTAAGTCAAGTGATGTAGTACATTATTTAACTTTTATTTTTTTTACTTGTAAGATCTCACAGGTAAGCCCTAGTTTTTTTTAAATAATTTCCTTTTTGATCTTTGGGTGATGAAGTAATAGTGAAAGTTAGTAGGTCACTGTGTTTAATTTCTGGTACCTTGTTTCTATTTCTCTGTCTAGTTTAACATTTTCGGAAAAAAATGTTTTTTTTTTTATATTTAAATCATTTGGCTTGTTTCACTTTGGTGTTTTCTATTGTTATATTCATTGGTGTTGCAGGCTTGCTAATGTTCATAACTTCTGTTTTTTTACGTTCTTTTTTATGTCATACTTCTGACATGCTAACAGCAATGCATTGATGTGCTTTTGCAAAGTTTCCTCATCTTTGTATATTAGACTTTGATCATCAGCAAATAATAGTTCATTGATTTCATTATTAAGCTCCTCGTCAAGTTTATTTGCAATGTTTTTCTCTTTGTTGATGTCAGCTTCTTTTATTATTCTGTCCATCTATATGTTGAGATATGGGTATGTAGAAGAATAGGGAGAACATCACGGAAATAGAAGAAAACAAACAAAGAGGTTCTAAAAACACTCAATATGAAGAAAGAATTACTAAGAGAAATAAAGATCAGGCAAAAAAAATATTTTGGCAAATTAAAAGACCTTATTGAAGACCTTACTTGAGGGTAAAGTTAAAGGGAAGCGAGCAATAGGTAGGCAGAGATACAAGCAAGAGAATAACATAAGATGGACAGGTTACAATCTAGCAGAGTGTCCCAACCACAAAAAAAGACAAGGGATGTTGGAGGTCTGTTGCAGCTAACCTTCGTTGCGGAGACGACACTGTATGATGATGGTGTATATGTTAAAAAGTAGAAGTGAAAGCACGCAACCTTGTCTTACTCCTTGTTTCGAAAGGTTCAGTAATTCTATCTGTTGTTCTTACTGAGCTTTGGCATTTTCGCTATATCACCGTTATATTATCTAACAGCTGTCCTCTGATGTTATACATTTCTAAGGTTTCCATAGAATGTTTCTATCTACTCTGTCGAATGCCTTTTCCTGGTCTACAAATACTGTGTTTAAATCTTGATTCTATTCGATTGCTTTTTTACTCGGTTGTCTCAGTGTGAATAGTGCGTCTGTACAGCTTGTCCCTCTTCTGAAGTCAAATTGAGCGATACTCAGCTGTGGTTCTGCAATGTATCGTATTCTCCGTTCTATTATTTTTGCGTAGAACTTAATAAAGAGATTCCTCTATATGATTATCTCTCTCTTACTTCCTTTGTTATTCTATAGTGGTACAATTACTGATATTTGCCAGTCGTCTGGTACTTTTCTTTCTGACCAGGCTATTGTGAATATTCTGGCTAACCACTAGACCCCTGTGTTTCTACATGCTTTTATTGCTTCGCTTGGTATACTGTACTCTCCTGGTGATTTATTGATTGGGCTGTTTTAAGGCTTTTCTATTTCTTCATTTAGTATATCCATTTCTGTGATTTCTAGATCTTTTTGATAGATGGTGGATCTATATTCTGTTGTCATTGTTGTGTTGTATAATTCCTGGAAGTATTCTTTCAAACTTGCTTTCCTATTTATACTGTTCACTAAGGGTTTGTAATTTTTGTCATTGATGATTGTTATGGGATTATAGCTCTCTTCTCTCACTTGCATTGATTTAATACTTTTAAAAATGTATCTTGGGTGTGTTTTACATGTCAGTTAAATGTTCTCCATACTTGCTCCATGAATTGACTTTTGCTGCTTTGATTACAAAGGTGGCATTATTTCTAGCAAGTCGATATTGTAGATAGTCGTCACGATGATTGGATTTCAGCCATTTCTGGAAACTTTTTTTTCTGTTGTACAACTTTTTGCATCTCCACACTCCACCATTGTGTTTTCGTCTCTTTTTTGATGTTTGTGCCGCATATGTTTTGTAGTTGTTTATACATTGCATTTTTGAAAATATCCCATTATTTTTGGATGTTAGCCCTATCAGTTTCTTTTGGTAAGTTTTGAAAAATTTGAGTCATTTCCTTACACAGTTCATCACTTTTTAGGTTTCTTCTATAACTTTCAAGTTTAGAACTTTTTTCTACCATTTTCTTGTTTTTATATTGCACTGTGTCATTTACAATCATATAATCATAGCGCCACCATTGGCTCATGTGACACAAGTTGGCCGCCTTTGTTCTATGAGATTGATAGTCAAACTCACATTTAATCCTCGTTAGATATTTCTTATGGCAGGCCACGATGTTGTTCATCACAGGGCACCAAAACACACGAGCGTATTTATTATTATTTCCAAAGCATAGGCCTAAGCTTGAATATATTGAAAATAGAGTTACCTCTTGGTACATAAACACATGCTGAAGTCGGATGTGTCAGGCCAAACTTTGCAGATATCGCAGCCAATCTGTAAACCATAACACATCGAATACTGTTATCTGAACGGCATCATACTAATCTGCAGGAGTTTGATAACGAACACAAAATAATTTACATAAACCAACACTTGAATAATAAAGTATGAAATTTCTGTGAATTTATTTTTCACTTTTACTATCAAAATCAATAAAAGAAGTACATATAGGTAGCAATAACATGGCACAGAAAAAACACGGTCGACGGTGGAACAATAGAACACTGACAGTTGAAGAAAACAACTGAGGCAATAAAAGAGGTGCTAAGTTGGGTATTGCGGTGATTCAAATGCCATTATAATGCGTTATGTGGAGCGGAAAGCAGAGTAGAGAGAGGAAAGTAGAAGCACTAACGGAAATTTCTTGTTATTGTAGAGGACGTAGGAATGTAGGGCAGTTATACTTTCAAATAATTTTTGGGGTGTTGAGACGTTAGTCTAGCAGAGCATTCGAATGAGAGATTGAGAGTGGGACACATCTTTCACAAGCTGTCACACGTTCTGCCTTAATAGGCCTATATGCCTGATTTTAAATCTATATTCTTTCGCTTTCAGCATTCGACACCGATGATCATGATTGAAACAGGAAGTAATCAACATCATGTTGCCGACAGTGCCTTCATGTTGTTCATAAAGGAAGGACAAGGCCATGTGTTTCTTCTATTCCCACCATATATTCAAGGCAATATATCAGTAAGGAGGGGGTTTTCCTCAATAAAAATTAGGTCATTCTCCTGTTTTCGTGTATAAATCCTTATTTTGATGATATTTGATGACCGTTTGTGAAAAATCGAGCGATGTTGAGAATTTATTTGCTCGCACTCACGTCCTTGTGATTGCTAATATATAAACTGACATTCTGCAGCCCCTACTCGCACTCATACAGTTGTTGCTACTATAGAAACTGACATTCTGCAGCCCCCTACTCGCACTCATGTAGTTGTTGTTGCTATTATAGAAACTGACATTCTGCAGCCCCTACTCGCACTCATGTAGTTGTTGCTATTATAGAAACTGACATTCTGCAGCCCCTACTCGCACTCATGTAGTTGTTGTTGCTATTATAGAAACTGACATTCTGCAGCCCCTACTCGCACTCATGTAGTTGTTGTTGCTATTATAGAAACTGACATTCTGCAGCCCCTACTCGCACTCATACAGTTGTTGCTACTATAGAAACTGACATTCTGCAGCCCCTACTCGCACTCATGTAGTTGTTGTTGCTATTATAGAAACTGACATTCTGCAGCCCCTACTCGCACTCATGTAGTTGTTGCTACTATAGAAACTGACATTCTGCAGCCCCTACTCGCACTCATGTAGTTGTTGCTACTATAGAAACTGACATTCTGCAGCCCCTACTCGCACTCATGTAGCTGTTGTTGCTACTATAGAAACTGACATTCTGCAGCCCCTACTCGCACTCATGTAGTTGTTTCTAGACTGCACATATTGCTAGACTGCAAAAAATATATCCTGGGATGCACTGATATGATACGCTATGTATAACTTTGAAATGTCTCCATGAATTTCTAAAAGTAGCTTCTAGAATCAAGATGTGATGAACTCGAGCATGTAACGTAAGAATAATGCAGAAATGTCTATATCCCATCCCGCACATTCAGATCTCATTAAAATGAAATGCCCCTGACTCATAAAGTCTCTACAAGGGCTTTATATTCCATATCAGAATTTTTGTTTCTAATGGGGAAAAGTCGCAAAGGGGAAAGCATGATTGGATAGTCATAAAATATTCTTCGATAATTATGTGAACTTAGTTATTAATCAGTGAGGTGTGGACATCCTTTCTCTCTGTACTCCATGCTTGACAAAAAACAATGAAAAACCAGGAAGTGGTGAATGCAGAATTCATGATGATCTGCTCATTGACCATAGCTCTGTAGAAAATTATGTTATCATCTACAAGGATGATTAGTCACTCACCATAAATGCTGTGTTTGAACTTTTTCAAAAGTGATTGTATCCCGACCTCAAGCAGTCTTAGGATGGAGATAAAGTTGCTATGACAATGCTACAGCTGGTGTCACAGATGTCTCATATACGCACATAAAGTCACTCCATAAACATGCTCCATGAAGTTTAAATGTGTTATCCACAAGCAATGGATACCTTCTAAATGGATCTAAAATAATGGGTAATATTAGAGTAAACTAGACCACAAAGATTGGTGCTGGGACATTCAAATAGAAAGAGTAATGATAGAGATGACAGTCTGGTGCTGATTTAGTCAATTGAGCATTCTGTTCAAAAAGTATTTTTGAAGTGTGAATCATGCAAAAGACTGCAGAAAATTGAAGTAAATGTTAGAAAATCCAAGAAGAAGAAATAAAATACTGATATACAGACATGAAAATACTGATAAATTAATAATAAACTGGAACTGTGAGTCATTGATGGAAATACTGAGGTGGGGGTCATGGACTTCTATAAACATATTCAATGCATGCTGATAATAAGATAACTAAATATAGACATTTAACTTGAATAACAGAAATAACAAAATACAACATGTCTATTGTCTTTCCCCAGGTGAATGATTGTTGATCGCATTCACACTTGCCATTAAGCGTAGGGGTGGTAGCTTAAGCTGTCATTTCAAGGCCAGATGTGCATTTAGTCCATGTTTGTTCAAGGTTATCTTGATGTTTTCTATCCATCGTTTATTGGTCTACCTTTGGCTTTATGCCCAGATATTCTTGTATTATATGCTCTTATTGGTATTTGGTTTGGCTTCATTCTCATAAGGTGACCGAACCATTTTACTTGCTGCCTCTCAATATGTTCGATACATGATATTATACCAACTCTTTTCCTAATTTCTTCATTTCTTATTTTATCTAGTTTGGTAACCATTGCAGCTTTTCTCAGACACTTCATTTCACATGTGACGATTTTTCTTTGCTGCGAAGCTGTTAAAGACCATGTTTGACATTGGTAGCACAGTGTTGGTATAAAAATTGTAGATATTATTTGTTTTTTAATTTCCATCTTGATCTGTGGATGAAGAAGTAATGGTGAAAGTTGGTAAGTCACTGTGTTTGCATTCTGGCACCTTGTTTCTATTTCTCTATCTAGTCTTCCATCTTCGGAAAAAATTCTGCCTAGATATTTAAATTCTTTGGTTTGTTTCACTTTGGTGTTATCTATTGTTATATTCATTGGTGTTGAAGACTAGCTAATTTTCATAACTTCTGTTTTTTGTACATTAATTTTCATGTTGTACTTCTGACATGCTAACAACAATGCATTGATGTGCTTTTGCAAAGTTTCCTCATCTTTGTATATTAAACTTTGATCATCAGCAAATAATAGTTCATTGATTTCCTTATTAAGTTCTTCATCAGGTTTATTTGCAATGTTTGCCTCTTTGTTGATATGAGCTTCTTTTATTATTCTGTCCATGTATATGTTGAAAAGTAGGGGTGAAAGTACATATCCTTGTCTTACTCCAGATCTTGTTTCAAAAGGTTCAGTCATTCCATCTGTTGTTCTTACTGAGCTTTGACATTTTTTATATATCACTTTTATATTATCTAACAGTAGTCCTCTGATGTTATACATTTCTAAGCTTTCCCATAGAATGTTTCTATCTACTCTGTCAAATGCCTTTTCTTGGTCTACAATATACAAAATACAACATATTTAACTTGGGTTACATAAAAATAACAAAATACGACACATTTAACTTGTACAACATAGAAGTAGGCAATAATTGGTAACAAGAAAAGTAGACAAACAAAGAAACATAAATTCAACAAATACAGCTGTGTATCTGTAATGTTTTTTATTGATGAAATGCTTGTAAACAAGCAGCTTTCTGTAAGACTACAACAGACAAGTGACACACACAGACATCTGGTATGAGCCATATATTTAATTAGTGAACAAAAATATACAATTCATACAAGGAGCACCAGCAACAATGCCCGTGTAACAACTGATCACAGAGTCTGCTCAAGTTCATACCTTGTGTAGGCAAACATGAAGAAAACATGAAGAGACAATGCTCTCTAAATTTAGAAGTACTGTAAACAAGTTTTAAAAGTATTGAACATCTTACTGTGATTTGTTTGATGGATTTGTGCAAGCTTGTAGATATGGGGGAGGGGGCAATCGTTTCCTTCAGCAAATGTATCTACAGCACCTAATTTATGTATAGAAAATACATTCCTGTAGGGATGTACTATGGACGATTGATTTTGATCTATCAATTTTTAAGATTTCAAAATTATGTGAAAATAATTTTTAAAATTATGGTCACTTAAACTTAAGTTTCATTTTTATACATGCACACACAAACACACACATAATTCTCCATAAAGTAGATCTTTTGGTGCCTACATATAATTAGGTAGCAGGATGAAGTCACTAACACTAACATATTAAAAAGTACAGGCACTGCCACAGTTTTTTCAATGCTTAGTCTATGCAGACTCAGTAGAATACCGAAATATTTACTTTGTGGAGAATTACAGACTGGGAAAATGTCTCAGGTTTTATCAGGAGGAAGGTATAGCAGTTACTTCAAGGTATGTTATGTATTCTAAGAAGACATAACAGCACATGATAGTACAAGTGGGCCTGTGATTCCTTGTACATACGGTGGACGATTATTTGCGGCTCATATTTGTTGTGAGTCACATTCATCATCGCCATCTATTGTAGATTATCTTAGATATAGCAGAAAATAATAATTTCATCTGGAAAGACGGAAATGTATATATTACTACTTTATATACATATATATATATATCCTATAACATGTATATCTGTCCATAATGAATTTAGTAAGGAACTCCTTATGAACAATTTGGGCAGAATTTTGGTAGAAATAGTCATGGGTTATTTTGAGTTGAAAAACAGAATGATTCTTCTGAAGTTAACATGTATTCCTATGTTCATGGTATATTCAATGTACCAGTACGCATTATTTGTATCTAGTGCATTAGAATGAGCTTTTAGTTCAATCCTTCACCAGCTGTTGTATTTTATATTTTAAAATATTGCTTTGTGTTATTTTGTCTTGTTCCCCACTATGAGATTACATTTACCTCACGAATACATAATTTAAAAAATGTAGAAATTCTTAACGAGAATCAACAGTCGCAATTGGTGACTGTCGATTCTACAATTCTTTTATGAAATATATACTGTACTGATTACACAATGCAATATCTTATTCTGGGTATTTTGAGCTGCTGATTTCAAAATGGCACCAGTTTTTCCTTATCACCTCTAGTTTTTGAGATACAGACATATGATAATGTTCAATAAGTTCCTGGGATATGTTTTTCCCCAGAAATCCATTATATTTACAGACTAGTCGATTTTATCTCCATAGTTTTCTCCAAAGTAGTTTCTCTTATGATTAGGGTACACACTTATTCCTGCTTCCCTGACGCTGAAGGTAGGCACTTTGGAATAGCACTTAATTATCACATTGGCTGGAATTTCCTCAATGTCATCAAATCTGTGACCTTTTGTTGTATCTCAAAGTTGAAGAAAGAAGAAAAAGTCACATTAAACAAGATCGGTTGAATATGGAGGTTCTAGAAGCAACGACACATTGAGTTACTTGTTTCTGGTAACAGACCATTGAGGAATTCCATGATGTACAATCTGGAGGCTTTGGTGGGGTAATGTTAAATCAATTGACTAGTGACCAGAAAACCAAGCTTTCAAATCTACTTGTTATTTGTAGTTTGAACTAAAAATTACTCTTCTGTTCACCCAGACAACAGAAAGTAGTTATCTTAAGAGTTAGCAGTTATCTTAGTATTTTAGACATCAGTTACCCTAAAATACTCAAGGTCAATTATAAAATTTAAAGAACCCAAAAGTCTGTTCCACGTCAATGTTTTATCCAACAAAAACAAACTGGGTTGTCAATGACTCGAATATATGATAGATCACACTGCTAGACTGTAACATATTCATATCATGATGTTTTCCTCCCACATGTATCTCTGTCTACCTCTCACCTTCTCGTTCAACTCTTCAACAAGGTAGCATATCTTTTAATTAATATGTCCAAAATCAACACTGACTATCAAGACTCCAATAATCCTCACCCAGTTTTTGTTAACAAATGAATACATTTTACTAAATATTTGAAACCATTCTTGATTTTTTATTACATTAACAGATATAAGGTATTTGACTTAGCCCTATCATGCAAAAATAACATAAATTACAATAAGATAGCAAATCATATAAATATGATGCCCAGCAGCTCATTACAAGAATGATAAATGAATAATTATAAGGAAGTAATAATTTTCAAATCACTTTACTATTTATTAACATGGGAAATTTTATTAAAACTTCAATAAAACTATCGTAACTAGGTTATATTCAAACACATATTTTAAAAATCTGTCAAGACATTATAAACCCAAGCAATATTTATGATTATATTTCTAATAGAACTGAAGTTATAATCCCAGTAGTGAAGAGGTAAATTCCTTGTGGCAGATATTGACAGTACAAATCATACATGAATGAAAAACTCTTCACAATTTTCATAAACATCTAATTGAATTACAGAAAGGATGAAGAAGAATTATACAGTAGAAAATATCTTGGATACCATAGCAAAATATATGCCTTTAATGAACTTGTCAATGTCAAACTCCTTCAAGTCTGATGTATTAATGTCTAGAATCTTCAAATCACAATTTCAGAAGTCTCTACAAAGAAAAAAGGGGATTTCTTTGATTCTGATGCTGTGTTCATACTTCATTCATATAAGAATACTTTTTCCCAATTTTTAGTCAGAGTCTACCTGTGGGTGATTTGTGGTTAAAAAAATGTGTATCTGAACCGGAAATCAAAGCTGGAACACCCAACTAGGAGGTCAGTACAGAGATAAATTATATCAGAATGTCAGTCATAACCCAGCAAGCTAGAAATATCAGGGTTGTAGTAATACAAGGACAATGTGTGTATGAACTAGGAAACCAATACACTAAGAACTGAGTAACCATGGCTTCATAATCAGGATGGAATGTGAAAATATTTTTCCCGAAGTAGTAGTAGGCACATTTCTGTCTTTCCATACCATAGTATTATTGTTGTTCTATAAGAAATATAATCTACGATCCATGACAATGATGGATATGACACAAGACCAATTTGAGCAAAAAAAGAGTTTTCCACAGTATGTACAAGGAATCACAGGCCAGCTTGTACCATCGCATGCTATTGTGTGTCTTCGTAGATGTACAGCTCTTGAACTAGCACCTTCTCTTTTGTCTTTATATCATTCCTGATCTTTCCCCTCCATTCAACATGATCTATGGCATTCATTTTCCATGATTCTGTATCTTGAGGATTTTGTATTGATGCTTCATCTGGATGAATCTGTTCACAATGCTGAGTTCAGGGTATTACAATGGGCCTCATAAACTATCATAATTTTTTTTTTATCTTTCTGACTCAAAACTTTCCTAGACACATGGACCTGAAGTCATGGTTAGTTTTCATCTTTGCAATAAAATCATCATGTAGGATCAGTTGTTTTCACTTGGATATAATTGTGATGAGATGGTGAAATAATAATGTGTTCATGGTACTGTTACAAGTATACACAGTAATGAAGCTGGCAAGTATGTTCAATGTATGGAGATGAAGTGTTATCTTTGTGTGCCTTCGTATCTGCCCAAAGGTGAGTTCTTGATGGTAAAACCAAAGTCTTGTTCTCTGAAACATCTTTCACTTTTTTCTTGCTAGAAGAATAAGTGGTCATAGAACAAGCTATTGATTTTTTAACAGCTTTTGAGCTTACTTTTGGTTTTAGTTATATACTGGTCTGCCTCAATTTGTCATGATCTGAAAAAATCATACCTTGAAATAGTTATTGCAATGATCATATCAGTTGTATCACTTTCATAGACTGGACATAATTTTCTGGAGTTTAACATTTTTATATGAACAATTCAATCTATCATCCAAATGGTATAAATTTATGAACATTTTGGTCACACAATTTTGATAACAACCTTACTAATGACATTTGTGACACATTATTTAAAGTTTCTAGCATATATTAATTTAATTTAAACAAAAATAGTGAAAATATGCAATATACATAAAATTAATGTTCGCAACAGCTACTAATGAAAGTTTGTGAGAAGTTAATTAAAATTTATGAAAATCATTACAAAATTTGTAAAAATTAATAGAAGTTTGTGACATAAATTATTGACTTGCAACAATAAATGAAGAGACAATTTGTTGGTAATTCATAATAGTTTGGCACAGCCATCAATCACATTTATTGCTAGCAAGTATTGAATAGTAGTTGATTAAATCAGCTGCAAGATGTCTCAAACTGCTAAACTGGTGCTTTCATAAGGAATCTAGCATATATATTTAAAATAAAAAGTGTAAATATACTTGATAACAATTATTTTCTGGTTTTTTATAGAAACTTGTGAAATATATACAATGCAATATGATAATAGACAGTGGATTTGAGATAAAATTATACAGATTATTGTGGTATTTGATGTACTAAAGTTGCTTAATGACCGCCTTTTGGATATAAACACTGACAATATATATTTTCTGCAAATTTTACTTAATGTGTTCAAGGAAACTATAAAATGTGGCCCATGTAGAATTTAGCACCTACAGAGCAGAGTGAGGGATATGTTTTAACCAGCTGATCATGAGAATTATCAGCATAACATAACCTCCTACATCTGCTGGGAGAGACAGTATCTGTGTTCTCTCCTTCTATGCTGGCTCATTATATTACTATTACTAATTGTGTTAACAATGGGGGTTTTAATGCCAGGCATATTTACACATTGTAACTCTATGTGTTATATAGGAGTAAAAGAGAAGCAAAGTATAGCAAAACTGAGATCTGTCATGCATGTCATAAGTGGCAACTAAGGAGGTTTGGAGTGGAGTTGGCTGTCCCACCCCATGCATATAGTGATCAAAATGCTGTTGAATTTGGACATGTGAGACCGAAAGGTGCAGATATTGCAGCTGAGCTATAAAGCAGACCATAACGAAATGAATTAATTTTCTGGACTAGATCCTACTAACCAGTAGGAGTTTGAAAATGAATACAGAGGAAAAATGAATAATTTATTGAAGTTGAATCCCTACCATTCTATCCTCAGGCTATCTTTTGTTTCTGGACTATCATTTTCAGAAAACCTATAATTAATCTAGCACTTTAAACTCAGTGGATTGTACTGTTAAGTCTGGCTTAACTGTAAATATATGTATATTGCTGAATTTTCAATACACATTTTTATATTAAGGCAAATGCAATAAGAAAAGGAGGTATTTCTGCATAAAGAATAGGCTGCAACAGTTGGTATCTCTTTCCATGATGGCACACATTGACAGTATTTTGTTGTACTACTTTTCCCCTATTTTCTTCCTACTTTCAGTAATGCTGGCCACTTATCAACTTATACTCAAACTATCCTTCCAGTATAAATAATTGAATCATGACCTGAATATGCCATATGTTTCAACCATTACTGAGTTTTTAGGCCTCACTTATATATTCAATAGCGCGATCAGTGCAACATAATTGTTATGATTTCTACTGTGTTTGAAAATCAACTTTTGTGCTTTATTTTTAAGAACAGCACTTTATACATTTTGTACATACACTTATTCAAGGTAGAGCTATTTAATAGTACAGGAAGGAAAATGAACTTAAATTATTTATAAGAAATTTAAAAAAACATGATAAAATACCCGCTATAAAATCAGAATGAGCACAATGAACATCAATTGTCAATAAAGCAAAATTAAGTGTCCATACAACGTCCAAATTAATTTGTATGAATCTCAAGATAATTTAAGGCATCAATGAAATAACAAATGAACATCAATAAAACACCAACAAATGTTAACTATTAAAATACACAACTACAAAATGTTCACTGGGACATACTAACAATGAGTTATGCTGTGACATCTGAAACAAATATTTTTGAAGATCATGACAATGGAGACAGATTCTTAACCCTTCAGCTGCTATGTATGAGTTTACTCGTTCCTCTATCTGACTGCTATTGATGTATTAGCCAGTTTTTTTTCTTCTTCCATCCCTTCATTACTAAAAACTATTCCTCTATGAAATCGTCAAGCACCAGTATGCGTCAACCATCCTATCCATGCAGTATATATTTTCTGGTGACAATAAAACGGCAGTACCGTGGAAACTCTCTTATTTTTGTAGATCAAGAAAAGGAATCGGCACAGAAAGAAAGAATTCAGCACACCTGGAATCGGTTCATTCTAATAGCACCGAATCACCTGGCAACTAGAGTAAACGGAATTTTCCATACTTGACTAAACGACCTCCAAAAAAGATGCAATTTTGTAAAGACATTCAAACTGTGCACTCAAGTCACTGAGAACAGACAAATCGAGACAAGGACTATTACAAGAACAACGAGCGTCCTGTACAGATATTGAAGTATCCTCAGTAACACAAACATATAACATCCATATTCGTTACATGAAATTGTTACATTCGTATTATGGAATCGGCTACATAAGAACAATGTAGCAACTAATGGGTTAACAATTACTAGGAGATTCTGCTTTAAATATTGGTTTGTATCAGAGCAGTAACACAATGGCACAGAATATAAGGAAAAAAAATATATCTTATTATCCTATGTGGATAGCTACAATACAGAGTAAATCTCAATTCCTTTGTAACAATATTCACATTATTTCTTTCAAAACATGAACAGTCAGTTAATTCAGATCATGAGAATTTGAGAAGTGACATTGTTTATTAATAATTTATAGATGACATGATGAATACTATTACCAATTTATTTCAACAAGGAAAACAATATTTAAAAACTTCAACAAGAGCAATAATATAGCCTACTTCAAATTGAATGAAAAAGAAAACACAACAACATTTTAAAAAAACATTTCAATTAACAAGAGCAACAATGTAAAACACCGAAATCAACAAGAGTAACAATGTACAACACTTCAACAAGATCGAGCAATGACATAGAGATGATTTCAGCAGAAGCAATTAAATGACACTTCAAAAAGAGCAATAGAAAATATTTAAACAAGAGGAGAAACATAACATGTAAACAATGACATTAATTTCAAGCACATCAACAAGAGCAATGACATATCTGATCTCAACAATTCAAAAGAAACAGATATATTTTACAATGTACTGGTGATGCAATTTAACATATCAGTGGCGCCAACAAAAACTATAATAGTTGAATATCAATGTCCTATACAGGATTACCCTATGATCCAATTATTTGTATTATTATTACTGACAATATCTAACTTCAACAATTTAAAACAAGCAATTATAATATCTTACTTCAACAATTCACAACAAACACTGACAATATCTAACTTCAATAATTCAAAACATAACACTTCAACAATGAAAACTTTGAAATATTTCAACAATAGCAATTTCATAGATCAACATGAGGGCTGACATTAACAATGACATAGATGACATCAACAGGGAAAAATGACAAATTTCAACAATTTAAAAAAGTAATAGTGACTGAATATAAGCAGTGTCTGACTTTAACAATTCAAAATGACCACTGACAATATCTGACTTCAACAATTCAAAATGACCACTGACAATATCTGACTTCAACAATTCAAAATGACCACTGACAATATCTTACTTTAACAATTCAAAATGACCACTGACAATATCTGACTTCAACAATTCAAAATGACCACTGACAATATCTGACTTCAACCATTCAAAATTACCACTGACAATATTTTACTTCAATATTTCAAAATGAGCACCACTGACAATATCTGACTTCAATAATTCAAAACGAGAATAGACATAGATGACTTCAACAACTTATTATGAGCGTCAATGAGATTATTTCAAAATTTAAAACAGAACACTTCAACAATGAAAATAAAAATATATCAACAAGAGCAATTACATAGATCAACAAAAGTAATAACATAAACAATGACATAGATGACATTAACAGGAGCAATGACATAGATTTCAACAAATCAAAAAAAGGGAGACAACAACACTTCAACAATGAAAACAGATAAATACTTTACCAAGAGCAATTACATAGATGGCATTGACAATTCAACAAGTGCGCTGACACAAAACTTCAAAAAATGATTATTGCTGATAACATGTTCTATTCATGACCCAGCATATTTTGGTTGTAGAGTTTTTTAGGTAATATTCATATCAATTGCTTTCTGAATGTTTTGGATGAACAAGTGCCTGTGATGGAAATTTAATCTGGTACCCTGGCCATCCTAAACATGCTCTGTACCTCTCTGCCATATACTACAGGACAACAATGGAAATGTAACAATATTCAACAAGAGCTATAACATAAATGTTTCCAACTGGATTGTCAGGTTCACATGGGGAACAAAGAATAGTAACAATATCACCTGTCATAAATATAATAAGATGTGGTTAAAGTTGGTAGCGTCAAAGTAGTCCAAAACTGTTGGGTTGAAATCAGTTGTACGTTAAGTAAACAAATTGTTGGTTAAATAAATAAAAAATTGTAAAATGGCAGTTTTATGTGCAACAGTACACAGAATCTATGTTTATTAAAACTTTATTAAGATAGGGACAAATAAACACAGAATAGAAACCACTAAATCAAGCTAACACTACATATCAGCCATATGGGAGCTGATAGGTCAGATATGGAACACAAAGACGAAGAGAGGAGAGAACGAAGCAGGAATGTGAGTGGCTACATGTAAAGAAAGTACAGTACACAAGGAAAATGCAAAATAGAAAATAGAATTATAAACAAAGATAGCAAAATAAAATAAAACTTTTATTTTTGATACGGTGCAGGCAATTGGGTGCGTGAAAGCTGGATGAAAATGAAGTCAGAGGACCAGAATGTAAATAAAGCAACTTTTAACATGTAACATCCAACTAGGGTCAGCGGTTCTAAAAACTAGGGAAGATACAGACCTAACAACCACAAAGGAGGAGAGAGACATATAAAAGAAAAGAAGAGAGAACAAAGATATAGATTGAGGTATCAACTGAATATATGGAGTAGGTAAATGCCTGAAAGTTCTAAAGCTCCCATAGCATGGATAACGCGGTTCTCCATCATGAAGCTGTTACTATGGTCCGGTGTGCATAACAGAATAGCAGTGACTAAGATGTCATGAGCGCCACTGTCACTAGAAACAATGACCTGGGCTGCTATATCATATAGGTGGTGGCAAAAGTGATCTCCAAGTCAAAGGCCACTTTCCCCAATGTATGTGAGGTAACACAGCTTATAGATGATCATGTACATTTCTGGCATTTCTGGACCTGTAAGTGAAATTCTCACAGATAGTAAAGGTAGCCTGTGGAAGTGAATCATTATTCTTCTTCTGCGATCACCTGTTAAACATTTAGCCCAATATTAGTCACTTATAGAGAAGTGGTTTGTTTTAAGTCATCTTGGCATTGCACCAAGCCAAAAGGTGAAGCCTCCTGGGTATGAAAGAAAGCTCAGAAACCGCCCCGTTCCAACTAGGAATTAAGAGCTAATCACTTGTTCAGTTCTCAAACAAACAAAGAAATAAACAAGTCATTTTGCGTTCCCCATAACTTGTTTTGCAGAGAAGCTCTGGGGGAAAGTGAACCATATTGGTTTGAACCACAAACTTTGAGATGTAACATGATTTGCAGCATGGTAATATTCCTCTGCAGTTGACTGTGTCCACCTTGTTTTTGCCATGGATCAAAAGATCCAGAAGTTTGTGGTCAGGTGGCTGTAAGGTTCAGATCTCTTGACTGGTTCCAAATCTGAACTCTAAGAACTCACCTCAAAGTTGGAAATATAGCATGGAAACTAGCGTTAATAAAAGCAAGATATTGGTGACTAGTGATATCAAGCATGATCCACGAATCTCCAGTTAAATGGGTACAAACAATTGAAGAAGTTACAATTTTAAAACATCTCGGGTTCCAAATATGTAATGATAGCAACTCTGGGAATGAGATTAAGCTAAGACTCAAGATGGCTGCCATGGCAAGGTTGAATAACATTTGGAAAAGTAAGATCAGTATTACAGTAAAGATCAATCTATTCAGATCGCTAGTGTTAAGTATGCTTTTATACCGATGTGAAAGTTGGACACTAAATGTATACACAGAAATTTGAAAACAGTGCTAATTATACGAATACATGACACATCGCTCCATATAGAGATGACCACAAGGTAACTTTTCATCATATCCTTAAGGATACCACTCCAGGCAAGGGTTAAACAATAAATTTTTTTAAATATTTTTAAAATATAAAATAAGTAAATAAGAACAAGGATTTCATCGTCTTTTGTGTTTGTTCTCAAACTCATTCAAATTAGTGGGATGTACTCTAGAGTACAGATTGTGTTGTGTCATGGTTTAAAGATTTTGCTGCAATATATTTGCCTCTCTGCCTGACACATTCAACTTTCACAAGACTCCTAGGTCACTTTAATCCTATATGAAATGGGACAGATAACTCCACCCCATAACCTCCTTAGTCACATCTTATGACATGCATGTAAGGTAAACAGTATCACTATTTTTTGTTCCCCTTTTTTTAAATACCCTTTGTATTTCCCCGCAATACACACATGAGAACACGGATATAATATAAATACTTCAGAAAGAGTAATTTCACAAGACACTTAACCAAGAACAAAAACTTATTTTACTGCATGTTTTCCTGTTAACCAGTCACGGTAGGATTTTAAAGGCTTTGGAGAAAAAAATTATGTTTAGCTAAAGCAGTTGCTATGATGTACACATGTGAACACAAGAACTATTTCAGGTATAAAATTTAAAAAAAAACAATGCAAGTCAACAATTTTGAAGCTTTCAAATTATGACAAGAGAGAGTGGTGAAACAAACATGAGATGTATACTTGTCGTGAATACACTAAGCGCATGACCTTCCATGACCATAACTTGTTATCCTCACTTTATATACATATACATTTTTTCATAAATAAAAAAATGATTTCATAGTAAAAAAGGGGAGCCGTCTGGTTACAATATCAAACATGGCCGTATGTCTGTGTTTGGCCATCAGAAATGATTTTGCATAAGTTTTATAGTCAATGCTAATATTATGCACTTCATACAAAAAAAGTAAATGAATTTGTGTCACAAAGATACACTGGTGCTCACAGCATCAACAAATAGTTTGGTGCCTATCTTTTAAATGAAATACTTAAACTATCGCCTCTGTTCTTAAATGACAAAATTTCTAACTTAAATTTAGAAATCACAATAGTTCATTTGATCCCTTCCTCCTCCTCACTCACTTTTTTTATTTCTCTTTGACCTTCTATTATAGATATTATATTTCATAATGAAATTAGAAATTACAATAGTACACTGAAACATTTCAGTTTTAACCTTTATCAACCCCTCCGCACTTCAATAATTTCACAATGAAACTATAAATTAAAATATTTCAAATACACTTTTTAACTTTACTTCTCTCTCCGCACTTCAGCGATTTCATAATGAAGATATTAATTACACTCTTGATCTCAGAATTGATTAACATACATTTCTAACTACAGAGTGTAGTTTTACATACATTTAACATACATTTCTGTTCCATGAACAGTGGAGCAGTCATTTGTTCTGACAGACAGAAACTACTGTTAGAATCAAAGGTATATATAGTGATGTAAATGGCATGGTGAAACCACCAAATTATTTCCGGAAGTATAAGTTTATGAACACATCACTGGGTTGACTTAGTCACATCATAGGCATCTGTGGCTGTGACGATAAAAGTAAGACAACAACAAAAGGTCAGACATCTGTGACCATGGTTAGCTCTGAGCATTGTGACCAGCGAGTAGGTACAGGAATCAGTTGTCTTGTATGACTGGCAGACTAAACTATTATATGTTTATAGATATCGAACATCCAGTGGAAGTGGTTAAAAACACTGAATGTATTAGTTACCAATGCCAAAGTCAGATGTGTCACCTGATGGAAATCTTGTAGGACCATTGTCCTGCTATAAGAGAAATCCAGTGGAAATTTGAGAATGAATGTCCAAAAACAAATTTGTCACAGTAGCAGACATGGAACATACTGGAAAGCAAAATTCAAGGAAAAGAATAAAGAGATAAGTATACCACATATGCATGAAAGAAAACTAGGATCCTGAAGAACAATGAAGTGGTATAATAAAGACTACTTCATCAGTCTCTGAACTGAATAACCTGATGCAACAAATAGCACTTTCTGAATGAAGATGTAACAATATTTGTGATCACATTGTATGCTCGCAGTTATACCTCTTTATTGGGAACTGAAGAGTTGAATACAGCATAAAACTAGACATGCAGACTCAAATTAGCAGTCAGATGTTGATTATGTGATCTACCAAGTATGCAACTTTATAGAGAGGATACACTTTCTCCCCTCACCCATGGTTATCCCCATATTTGTCATTCTTTGTATGTAGATTGACCTCAAGCATGGCCTTCTTCACTCTATAGTAACTTAATGATCGGCACTTATTAGGTCAGCCCTATCTCTCTTCTTCCCTATTACCTTCAATGACATGAGGAAATTATTAAAATCTAAACAAATTACAAACAAGTTAAAAATGAGAATTATAAAATGCTACATCTATTCCATATTAATGTATGGCTCAGAAACATGGACACTAAATAAACAATTAGAAGACAAAATTGATGCCTTTGAGATGTGGGTATATAGAAGAATAGGGAGAACATCATGGAAAGAGAAGAAAAACAAATAAAGAGGTGCTAAAGACACTTAATATGAAGAAAGAACTACTAAGAGAAATAAAGATCAGGCAAATAAAATACTTTGGACACATTAAAAGACATGACACCCTATTGAAGACCTTACTTGAGGGTAAAGTCAAAGGGAAGCGAGCAAGAGGTAGGCAGAGATACAAGTGGGAGAGTAACATTACATGATGGACAGGTTACAGTCTAGCAGAGTGCACCACCAAGACAAGAGATGTTGGAGATACGTTGCAGCCAACCTTCGTTGCGGAGACGGCACTTGATGATGATGATCTGTCTTCTATACTATGCCATCATCCCCAGCATTGCCCATCAATGAGTCTGCTCTTTCATTGCCTTTGCTTCCCCCCCCCAACCTGGGCAGTATATCCATGTACTACTTTGGACAACGGAGTTGTTCAGTAATGTGATCCAATCCTGTCTCAAAATGCCCCTTTCTATCTTTTACATATCCTCTGAGAGTCAGAGTATCACTATGTGAGTTGCTATATGTGTGCATTTAATACACCAACCTAGTGC
Organism: Meghimatium bilineatum; assembly: GCA_034231615.1. Taxonomy (NCBI): domain Eukaryota; kingdom Metazoa; phylum Mollusca; class Gastropoda; order Stylommatophora; family Philomycidae; genus Meghimatium; species Meghimatium bilineatum. Next base: position 72,939,995 of record CM067322.1, read on the forward strand.
CACAGTCCCAGTTTCTATTTCCATTTTCATGCTCAATGTTGTAGTGGAGAAGGCAGATGATTAAAGAACCAGTAGAATACTAGAAATTACCAAATATATTGGTCTAACACTATACTAAAAATAATAAGTGTTTTCTATATAAAAAAATCAAAGATCATCCTGATACCTATGCCATTATCATAATAAACAAATGACTAATAGGCTTGAAAATACTGAAACAAGTGAGAATGTGGACATATCCGTGGAGGCTCAAGTAAATTTATAAACACAACATCAAGTATCAAATCAGTACCGGTAGCAACATAGTTATAACAGCAATGCAGCAATAGTTTGTGACAGCCATATTTTGTCAATTAATTAATATTTGATGTGTCTGAGCTACTCAGTAATTATAATACAGTCACAAATTAATGATTTCATTATATTATCTCCAATCTATTCACAGTGTTTTACATTGCAATTTACAAAAATAGGCATCACTTTAAATAAACAATAATCTGCATGAGAGAATTTCATAAATCATAAATGCAGTTAAATTATATGATTTATTATAGAAAACAAATTGATTGATTATATTTTTTACTACAAAGAAAAAATGTATATTATCACAAATATAACAACTGACTTGATGAAGACATTTTGACAGTCAGTAAGTATTTTCATGACCAGCTAGTACATACAGATTGGATTCAGCTGTAGGGTCAGCAGTAGGACGACTTTCAATACATATAACCCTGCCAGAAGAAATCACAGATATATTTATAATACAAGGTTGTTGATTTTTTTTCAAAATAAGGTAAAGACAATTTCAATATCAGATAATGATGAATTGTGATACATACCACACTGTATTAGGTTTTAATACCTGGATATGTGGTACATAGGTCTCTTCATTTTTAATTTCCCATCTGAATTCAGAAAAAGAAAATACCCAGTTTCAGCTGGGTAATTTTATTTTACAGAATTTAAAATGGTTAAAATGCGTCAACAGCAAAATATTTGTGTTCACATCTCAATCTTGGTGTAACCGGAAGAACCATTTCTATCCATGCAGCACCAGTACTGCTACATAACTGCAATATTATTGTAAAAATAGAACTTTGTGATCTCAGGAGATATTACTACTTAGAAAATAATAGAACAATGGCACACACTAATCATCTCATTAAAGGCAACCAAGAAGAGTAGCAAATAGGATTAGCAACCGTATCATATAAATCTAACTGCTACCGAAACCAATATTCTAAGAGTATATACTTTGGTGGTTTCAGTTTTTAAAGTTGCAGGAAAATCACTAAAAGTCATTTTGTGCTTTCCTAAGGTGATAACTTCATCCTACACCCCCCCACCCCCAATCCTATCTACAGGCTTGCCAATGTCCTGCAGGTAGTTCAAAGTTGGAAAGAAAAAAATACAAACAAGTTACTGTCATGTTACTAATCACAAGAACATCTGAGAGACTGCAGACAGATATATCGGTGTCTTGGGAAGAAAATGATTAATTGAACCATGTTATTCTCAAACAAGTAATCAAACCGATATCCCCAAATCATGCAATTTTAACGAGTGTTATCCTTAGACCAATTGAAACACATCCACAATAGAAACTAGCTATATACATGTTGAAAATTACATTGCACTACAATCTCTAGGTCCCCTGAGATTGCGCTTACAAAAGATCTCAACCAGATAGCTTTGGAATGTGATGCAATCTACTGGTATACAAGTATAAAATCTTTATGGTTTTATATTTCATGAGCTATGGAATGCGACAGTCTATCTATCTATTTATCTATGTTCCTTCAGCATCGAATATGGTGCATAGGGCACGAACCAGAGCTCTACAGTTTGAGCAATATGATGCTACTATGTGTAATTCTTGTATGTTGTTGAGACTCTTTGATGGTTGTTCTGTGAAGAGTCTCTCTTGGTTTTCCTCTTTTTCTCTTTCCATCTGGTACCCATTTTAATGCTTGTAGTGGCAGTCTGTTTTCATTCATTTTAAGAAAGGCGCATGACTGATCGTTTTCTTCCATCGTTTTCTTCTTATTTTTGTAGAAACATATTGCTGTTTGATGTCTTCTCTTACTTGCATGTTTGACTTGAATTCTTCGCAACCAATATTTAAGAGTCTTCTAGGACATTTATTTCCAAATGTTCAATTTCTTCTTTTGTGTCTTTGTCATTTTCCAACTTATAGTCTATACAAGTAGCAAATCTTTAGGGTTTCATATGTGATGAGCTATGAAATATGATAGTCTATACAAGTATCAACTCTTTAGAATCTATGTACAAAAGTCAATAAGTAAGTCACAAATGGCTAGAAAAAAATTAAGAAATATTATATGAATACTATCCTGTATAATATTTGGACTGATATTGTTCCTTTATTTCTTCAGATAATTTCTACCATCATTGCTGCATTTATCCCCGATTTACCCTGATTAAATGTATATTTTTCATATTTTTTACCTCTGTTAAATTTTTCATTTTCCATCAAGGTGGAATTGGGCATCTACTGGACATGCATTATTCTGTATGCTGAATCATGCAAACACCTTATTAGGGTTGCTACCCTGTCTACTATTATTCGTCTGTCAGTTGAAATCATATACTCCACCTACTGTGCAATTGCTTTGATCATAATTTTGATAAGAGGACTACATTGATCACTTCATCCATAAGTGATCCATGTTCTTGTGAAAATTGACACAATAAACAGTTCTCAATGTAAACAGGAATATCTCCTTATGAATGTATTTGGCAGGAAGTCCTTTTTCCCAACAAAACAGAAACATACAATCACATACTGTTCATTCTTTTAATTCCTTTTGCGAGGATCTCCCTAGCATAGTGGTTAAGCTGTTCGCCTAGTGTTCAAGAGGTCATGATTTTGAATCCGGCCCATGTCGTCTTGTTTACAAGGTGGATTTTTTCGGAGATGCCTGTGGATTATCACTTGAAGTTACTGAGTTATGTGCTATGAGTCGTACTTTCAGAAGGTGGCGTGCCGTTTCATTAAGAGTGACGAGTACATTTAGGAAACCAAGTACAGTGAAGCCAATCCTCTATGACTTTTGAACTATTTTTTTATTCTTTTACAATCTTGGAGAATGATTGTCATTTCACATATGCACTGCAGATGTGTGTACAATAACCACTGAAGCAACTACCATCTATCTGATGTTGTAACCTCATAACCCAATCTTTAAAAGTCACCTATTGCATTTCTATTCCTTTCCACATTGGTTTGTGATTTACTTGTTGACTTCCCTCCTATATAATGAGCTATGGAATGTGACACAGTCCATACAAGTAACACATTTTTGGAGTCTTATGTGTGATGTACACAAGCAGTTAAAGTTAAAGAAAAGTCAGAACAACATAATTCAAAAAGGCAGCAGAAATAATGTATTGGCTTACATTTTGTCACGGAATATATACTAGAGTTACAAAAACATGATTAGATAACAGGGCAAGAAATTATGCAGCTACACACAACAGGTGATAAGTTGATGATAGGGCAAGAGATGAAGCAATCACACAAAGACAGGTGATAAGTTGATGATAGGGCAAGAGATGAAGCAATCACACAAAGACAGGTGATTAGTTGATGATAGGGCAAGAGATGAAGCAATCACACAAAGACAGGTGATTAGTTGATGATAGGGAAGGAGAAGAAGTAGTCAAATAAAAATTGAAACAGAAAAAGATTATATTTGTTTCTGTAGCTGAAGAGTTAGTGAGAAAGTCTCACATAAAAACTCACAGAAAACAGTTCAAGGTTCTAATGCAGTGAAAGTTATACCATTGATGTTGCATTGGCAATGCTACTGAATGAATAACTAAATATTTCTCAGTGTGTTACAAAGGAATAAAAATGGAACAAAGAATACTAACACTATCACCAGCCACATGTCATAAGAGATGAATAAGGAAGTTAGAGATGTGATTGCCTACCACAGCCCATGATCTCATCTTTGATGGAATCAACCTTTTCATCTGCACCATGCCTCAAGATTGCAAGAAATAGACAGTAGAGTCATATCCAGAGTTTAAAGCCATTCATCTCATTCCATTACCCCTAACAACCACAAGCAGTCAAACTGTCATCTCGAACTTGCAAAAACACTGGAAAACTTCCCTATCCAAAAAGAATATGGAAATGACAGTCTGGAGCTGACAGTAAAACCCCATCACTTGGCATAAAGAACAAGAGTGACAAACTCATACTTCCACATCATTTAAATATTCAAGACTGGTTTAAAAGCAATGTCCTGTACAAGATATGCTTTCATAATAATATTATAAAATAACCAAAAACAATAGAACAGCTTAATCTCATGACATTTAAGACAACAGAAGAACAGGTCAGATGTACTAGGATTAGGATATTGTTAATGTCCATAAACTCCTACACCAGCAAAAATTGAACAGAAAATTGTAATACCAAAATATAATTGCCCCACTTTAAACCACAATTCAAAAAGGTAATAAACTCATCAGATAGTTTAAAAAAGGCTCCTATATAACATTCTGCTACTAATTTATGTCAGCCTGTAGTATGTAACAAACTTGAATTAGCTGCAATTTTCTAAATCTGTATTCATATTTCCTTACTTGAAAGCTATATATATTTCTACCATCTAAGTGATCAATGTATTGACTAATAAAGAGACAGCATTTTTAAAATCATTTATTTGCTAAAACTTGTTTATGTGACTGCAGTGTAAAGATCTTTGATGTAAGATATTATTTCTTTCAGTAAAGGATGCACTAAGAACCAGGTATGTTTATTACCTGATCAATGAAGTATTTGAGAAAATGAAGAAACACATCACAGCTGTCAATCAACTGTGAGAATGATATGGCTACAAAGGATCAATAAATGGATGATTTTACAGGATTTATGTGTGATGAACCTCATGAAAAGCTTATTGATATTTAAAAGACTAAACATAGCTCTCTCTACAAGTCCACTTTATTTTAATATCAACCAATATAACCTTAAGAAAGAATAATATGAAGGAAGAATTATTAAAAGAAAAATAGATTAAGCAAATAAAATATTTTTGACACATTAAAATACATAACAACTCATTGAAGACCTTGCCACGCATATACGCATGCACACAGAGATCTATATATAATAGAATATATAGATAGGGGTGGGGTGCACTATATCCTCTTTATCTTTTTACATTTATGCAGAGAATATAATGATAAATGTAAGAGAAGAACTAGAGGAAAATTAATTTCATCCATTACATATCGGTGGGTACAAGATTCCATAAATAACATATGCAGACGACGCAGTCCTCCTCACTACACATCCTGAGGGACTAAAACAGTTAATCACAGAAACAAAGAAATACAGCGAGATCCAAACACTGTATTGGAATTACTGTATTAATTTTGAAATTACTGAGACTAAATGAGGGGTGACTTCAAAATACCATCATTCCATCATTAAAAGAAGATAGCTACAGTATTTTGGAGACTTAAAGAGACATGATGGCATTGAAAGGATGATTCTAGAGGGCAGAGTGCAAGGTGAGAGAAAAAGAGAAAGACCAAGAAGACGATGGACAAGCGGCATCGAAGAATGTATGAGCATCTCTCTCTCTCTCTCTCTCTCTATATATATATATATATATATATATATATATATATATATATATATATATATATATATATAGAGGGAGAGAGAGAGAGAGAGAGAGAGAGAGATAGTATGAACATAACACATACAAAAGTAAGTATTGTAACAATAGCATCAACACTATCTGTTTTTTTGTGTGGGAGAAAGCTATACTGTTATGTTGACTGTACCTCAGTCTGCGTATACAATTCATGTATTCAGTACCTGGATAAAGTGAAGCATGCACATGCATATTTAATATCTTGAAACTATTATCTGTGAGAGGAACAAATTCCTGCCATGTTTTCTGAATGTCTTAGCCACTACACCCATTGATTTAAATTATAAACGAAAGAGTAATACAGTAGTCCTGCATCTTCTTTTTCAATGTTCATTCTAAAACTCCTTCTGGATTTTCTTACAGCAGGACAATGATCTTACTTCTTAGATTCCCAACAGGAAAATAGTGCTAAACCAAAAAAAATGCATTGTGTCGCATTGTGTTTTAATATATAATGGTGGCTCAACATATCCAACTTTGTGTGATGGTATAAACAAAATAATGCCATGTCTATAAATTATATCAACTGGGGGAGGGGGGGTGCGCGTGTGTGTTTGGCGTTTAGAAAAGTTGATGTCAACAATACTACTTTTATACACCAATTAAATGTGAGACAAAAATCGATAGAACATTTGGGGGGGGGGGGGGGGAAGAGAGATAATAACAATTTTTTTTTTTTACATAATTAAGATAATTAAGAAGAGGGGTCACTGAACTTTTTGACAGTTGTTCTCAAGAGGGATACAAAAAAATTACCACAATCTTGTTCTCATAATTTTTGGACAGCACCCATATGGAGAACTCCAGACAGGTTCAAGAAGCATTTTAAAGATGCGCTTAAGGCATCACTGACTCACTTTAATGTAGACACAAATTCATGAGATGCCTTTCCCAAGTCAGATCCAGATGTGGTGCAGCTGCTGAGGAGAACCTCAGACATTATGCTGTTCAACAAAACATGCTAGAAGGGAGACAAGAGCTGCGCAATGTCTCAAAGACTCCACCCACACATGTTCAGAGTGTGGAAGACAATTCCATGCAGGTATATGACTCATTAGTTGAACACACAGCAGTCATCAGCAGTCTTCATCACCAAACTGGTTGAGCTCAAATGTTCATTGTCAGCTTTAATGGACGAACAATTATAAAGCATATCTACATACTAGAGAAGAATGAACACCTATGGGTTCTTCTAGAATACACCAGCACTGGTATGTAAAACAATACACAAAACTAAATAATGGTGGTGGTTGCCTTAAGTTAAGAGTGAATGAAGTCTTGTGGAAATAAATCTTTCATTATAAACATACAAGATGACAAAAATATTTTTAAAACTGTCTCGACATATGCTGTGGCATGATATGAAAACTATTTTTGACATAGAGTTAAATAAGAAAACAGTCATGACTCAACAATAGTTTGTTGATTGACAATTAACATTACTAACTTCTCTAGGACAATACAGTGGAATCCCTCTATAGCGCATCTTTTTATAACAAATTTCCCTATATAAAAACACTTTTCAAAATCCTCAATTACCGGTATATTTAATCTGTATTGTGTATACTGTATATAACGAATTTCTGTTATTATGTACAAATTATTTTGGACTGGGCCAACGTGCTATAATGGGATTCCACTGTACTTTCACAGGATACAAAGCATGAACTGGAATAAGTACTGAACAGGAGTGAGTACTCAAAGACAAAGAGGCAAATGGACAAATACTTACGAGGATACCCAAAAAAAACTATGAAATTAATTTATTTTAGGGTTTGGGTTAGGGTTAGGATAGTTGTGTTTCACATAACTAACCCAAATCGCAACTCTAAATAAATAAATATTTTAATTACTAAATGATAAACATGAAATTTACAAACATAAACAAGGGAAATAATTAAAAATGTGGTAGCATCTACTCGGACTGTACCAAAGAGGTTGACCCAGAGAGGCGTTCTTAAGAAAACTGACAAGAAAAACTAAGATGAAAAGCATTAACCCCATTGTTTGGATTAAGAAAATTGTCCAAAACATGGTGAGATACACTATGAATCCTATTTAATGGCACTGCAGAAACCTCAAAATATACACGTCTTTATGTTAAAACACAAAAGTACATTTGTCAGCCAATTTAACAGCCATGTTGTTACTTCAATTTTGGCTATAGAGGATCTGAAACTCTAAGGCAGTGACATTAAAATATTTTAACAAAATATGATGGAGCAAATCAATAGGGTACAATATTTTTAAATGTTAATAGTTGGGGTGTTAAGAGTAAAATCAACACATAACTGTATTGGAATATACAAGAATATATACAGGCAGGAGGTGGAATAGGAATGGTAATAGAAATTGTGATTAAGGATGCAATCTTCAATGGAACTGGTGCAATTTTGTATAGCAGAAAATAAATGGTAAGAGTCAAGGGTACAGGTTAAGAAAATGTGGCTCATCACAAATATTTAATATTATATGTAGTTTCTTTCAGATTTCGTGACCTAGCTGATTAAAAAGTCGAACACCCCACCCCCAAAGTAATCCGAAAGGGGGGGGCCCTTTCAGTGTGTAGAGGGCAGATTAATGGATCCGCAAGTAGACTTAGCTTCTGTGAAATGTGTCTTTATCAAAATTTCATTTCGTTAAATAATGTACATATTTTGTTAAAAAAGATGCGCCCATATACTTAACCTGTAGGCTACTGAGTCAAGAGTGACTGGCAAGCAGAAAGTATATAGAAAGTACTTCCTACAGCCATAACTTTTTCCTCTCTTTTTCTGCACATCTACTGGTTAGCAAGATATAATCTGGTGAACGGAATGCTCTGTGTCATAGTTTAAAGATTTGCTGCAATATTTGTGACTTTTGCTCTCATACATCCAAATTCAGCATAGTTCGTGAGTCACTTTGACCTATGTGATGAGACCCCCTCCCCTCCAATTTACTTAGAATACTATGTCATTTATAGCAGGTTACAGTGTTACTAATATTTGCTTTCCGTTCAAGTCAGACAACATATGTGCTACATCAAGAACTAAGAGAGAGAGAGGTACAACTTATATACTTAGGAAAGAAAACATAGTAAAATTATATGATGTTGGGAGTTAGCATTTGTCATTGTGAGAATTATATGATGTAAGGAGTTAACCTTTAGGGCCCTATGGTCGCAACATTGCACCTTGCGTGTGCATCCCACTTTGCCTGTAGTCCCAATCATGCGCCATACGATATCGCTCCATTCCCGAGTACGGAACTTCACGAAGTTAAAGCTTATATGATGTAGAATTCCCGCCACACGAAGCTAGGAATACATCACAGTTTAAAGGTCAAATTATTTTACACATTACGATTGTAAGAGAGAGAAAGCCGGTTAAATTTGTCAACGCATTTCTAGAGCGACTTTAGCCATTTTCTGCCATATTTTACTATCAAATTGAGTACCTCGTGGCATGGGTAAGTGATCGTGACTACATGTTCTAATTGTTGTTTTTTGTGTTTAATATGTTGTTATTTGATAAGAATGTGTGTGTATTCATTAAAAAACACAAAAATAATATGTATCAGGGGTGCCACGTGTGTGCATGGACAATAATTACGTTGTGTGTCGGGCTAGACCTAGTGTTGACCGGACGGACGTTATATGCAATTTCTTCACGTTTTATTAGTTTTTTTAAAACATATTATATTAGTTTTGATATAAAACAATATATATACAATAAGTATAGGTATTTATGAGGATTTTATCAATGTTGCCACACATTGCTCATGTATTAGGGTCGTCACAAAGATATATTTGCGATTTTGAAAATGGCGTTTTGCGTTTTCGCCTTAATTTTAAACTTCACAACTTGCTCACAACTGTTATATCACACATACAACAACAAAAACACAATTATATTAACTATTCACTCCTTTATTTAGATGTGCAAAAATTATAATTATTTTGATATCTTTTAAAACAAAAAAGTTATGACGTTTTCAAAACACCCACCATCAATAGCGCACATTTTCCAAAAAATAAGTCAGGACCAGGGGGGATATTGCGTAATTTTAAGTCAGAGCCCTAAAGGTTAACATTCATGATTGTGGAAAGGGGAAATGGGAGATAGAAAGAGAGATTTAATTAAGCAAATGTGAATGAATAGAAGAAGATAATTGAGATGAAAGAACAGATACAGAAACAGGAAAAGAGTGTTTACAATAATGTCAAGTCTCCCTCTGTACCAGTGAAGGACTTATCAAAGGAAAACTTCAAACTGTGAAAGAGCAAACCAATTTAACTTACCTGTCTGAGCCAAGGAGTCTGAAAATTCTAGTTCTATCACAAATTTCTTGAGTTACCTGCAAGATAAACACAAAATAAATTATCTCAGAAATTTATATTTATTTAAGGTCAGCTTAAACCAATATTACTAATTTTCTTTACAATTTGACAATTTTGGTTCTTTACTCCATTCGAAAATTTAATAATTTCTGCAAACAATGTTTTTTATCATCCATCTGGAAGTATTTTGAATTAATTTTTAAAATTTTCATGGTTACTGATCAGCTACCAGCGGTTTACATCATTAAAAACATCTTGTTCCGTTGTTTCTTTCATTCAAGTAATGTGAGTGAGGCAAAAGAAAGGAAAGCCCTTGCATCTTACAGTTGCTAAAGTTTATGTTACCAGTAATTTCCATTTAGCTTGTCCATTCATTCTTATCATGACAAAGTTCAGTATTATCGGCAATGTTACATTTTTGGGATGTTGGTCTATAAACAGACTTTAGATTTTAGAAACTTTAAGGGTCCTGAAAGTACCCCATCGGCCTATTATCGGATGGGCTTATAGGCGGAACAAGACGGTTTGCATAAATTTGAAACCATCATAACTTTTGAACCACTTAACATGATTGCATAATTTTTTCAGAAAATTGCTATCCTTTTTTATTTCAAATAAGTATTTGAACGAAATAAAATTTTCATTGGTTGAGCTTGAATTAGGGAACCAATCATTGAAATGGTTCATTCCAATTCAGCCAATCAGAGAGTACTTCACAAATAGTAAATATCAGACTGGTAGCCTTGTTTTTCCTTCAATCGATCCTTTCTGTTCAAGTAAATACATGTAACTAGACAGATTTAGTGTTACATACAATTTGTGTTATACCATTTTTGTGCATTTATATTACATACATTACCAATTTTATACATTATGGGTAAGAGAAAACAAGTTTATCATTCTAATAAAAGAAAATTTGCTGGAAATCACTATACTAAAGCAGATTCTACTAATATATGCCTATGTGAAACTGTAAGTATAACTGATATCAGTGAAATTGAACAAATATGTTGACTTTCAGCTTGCATAAAAGATTACTACAATCTTCAGTACCCACAAAAGCTCATTACAATCTTCAGTTTCTTAAATAAGTGACTAGAAATCACAGAAATCATCTCAGTTGTTACTGAACTGACTTCCTGTTCAGATGATAACAAGATTCACTATCTAGTTCAACTAAAATATTTTTTAAATTACCATAGACTCCTAGGTTGACCCAGTCTACGGAAAATGGGCACCAGATCTTCTGGGAAGTAAGGCAATGGGCTTGATGCTGACCATATCATCCATAGGTATGTTGCTGGTCATGTAAAACATAGGGTAGCCGGGGCTAAGATGGCGCACAGGGCAAGATAGCATTTCTGGGTTTTTTTCTCAAACCTATGGATTATTCCGTTCATGGGTCTCTATCTACATTTTTTTCAACTTTTTTCTAATTTGCTGTTTTTTTTACATGTTTAAACTGAAACATATATTGTATTGTTAAGCTATTAACCATGTTACCTTGTCAAGATACTTTGTTTTTTCATGATATTTTATTAAAGTTGCTAACCATGTGATTTGGGGAAAGTTTTCTCACAGTTAGTGAGGCAAGATGGCGCTGACGAGTCACTGCGCCATCTTGCCCCACTTACTGTGGTCATTAGTCTCCCTCATTTCACAAATTATGTAAACCAATTAAGCAATTTAATTAACTGTCTCGTTACGTTTAATTTTAGGAATTACAAACGGAAGAACGATAATAGGAAGCTGGCAGTCATAGATGTACAATCTCCACCAGTCATAGATGCACAATCCCCACCATTCATAGATGTACAATCCCCACCATTCATAGATGCACAATCCCCGCTATTCATAGATGAACGATCTCTGCAGTCATAGATGCCCAATCTCCACCAGTCATAGATGTACGATCTCTGCTGGTCATAGATGCACAATTCTCGCCATTCATATATGCACGATCTGCGCCAGTCATAGATGTACAATCTCCACCGGTCATAGATGCACAATTCTTGCCATTTATAGTTGCATAATCTCCACCGGTTATAGATGCACAATCTTTGCCATTCATAGATGCACAATCCCCACCATTCATAGATGCACAATCCCCGCCATTCATAGATGCACAATCTTTGCCATTCATAGATGCACAATCTTTGCCATTCATAGATGCACAATACCCGCCATTTATAGACACACAACATCTACCAGTCATAGATGTACAATCCCTGCCATTAGTAGATGCATGATCTCTGCCGTTCATAGATGCACGATCTCTGTCCTTCAAAGATGCACAATTCTCACCATTCATAGATGCATGATCTCCGCAATTAATAGATGCCCAATTCTCGCTGGTCATAGATGCAAAATCTTCGACGTTCATACATGCACAATTTTTGCCATTCATAGATGCACAATCCCCGCCATTCATAGATGTACAACATCCACCAGTCATAGATGAACGACTTCCGCCATTAATAGATGTTACTATAGTAAGAGTTGATTGTAACCTTTAAACTTTTACAAAAGTTGACTATAATCTTAGGTTTTGAGATAATATATAAATATGAAAATGTTGTAACAATTATATGACCTCACCTCATTTGCCCGGAAGCTTCGACCTTGCATACCATGCTTATGAAAAGCAAGCACACTGTCTTGTAAAATCACTAAGCAATAAAGAAAATACAATAGTAAGTATTAACCAAAGTCACAAGATTAAATATCAGACATAAAGATATATAGAAGGAAACTGAATATAAAACATAGTGGTGAACAAGTTTGCACAAATTTAATAATTTTCACTACCATATTGTCTTTTCTCAGTTTTTTCTGTAAGATGTCACAGGATTGAATGACAATCAGTTTTGGGGTTTTGGCACGTTTCATCACTTGATATGAAGTCAAATTATGATGCCTCTGAATATGGTAACTCCTTCAATCAACCTTCTTCTTGGTCTTTCTCTGTATCTTACTGTTTCAATTTTCATGTATGCTCTTTCCGCTGGCCAATAACGGTTTATTCTCATTGAGTGGCCAAACTATTTCAGTATCTGTTTTTCAATATATTTGACCACAAGTGTTGTTACAACAGTTCTCGCAATCTCTTAATTACTCACATGACCTCTTCCTGTACTGGTTGCTGCTTTTCTTAGACATATCACTTCACACATAGTAAGCTTTCTCTCATTCTTTAGTGTCCATATTTGACATTAATAACACAATATTGATATGAAGATCCTGCACAATATCTAGAGCAGATTTCTGTGGACACTCATAATCCACTACCAGTAAAATTACTAACTAGTTAACTATTTCTAGGCAGTATTCATGTTCAGTAGATTACCACTGACTGGCGATGTGGTAGTGAGTGAATCTTAGATGGCCAATGTAATGTTAAATTTCAGCTCAGAAAGTAGGGATGCCAGATAATTCAGAAAGCAATGGCAACCTATTGACATAAATTTTTACCTAGAAAATTGGACACAGCACAATTCCATAGGTGTTATGATCACCTCTTGAGAATATCTGTAATTACAGATGACTGACAGTTCTAGTTTTCTATTGGTTAACGAACATTCTTCTAAGTGCACAGTGGTATTTATTTCTGACAATGTTAATTTTAAGCCCAGCTCCTTTACTCTGGAACATTGAACAGGAATCATCATCTTCACTAATTTCATTTGTCTGTACTGTTCATCATAAAGAGTTTAGTGTGTCAGCCTGGATCATTTCTCTACCATCCAGTATAGTGGCAGCGCATGCCATCTCATCTACTCTCCAGCCATGAAAAGTAATGTGACTCCTTCCAACTTCAACTTCTCCATTGATCCAAGTCACCATTCATGTAAACAGCCAACTTGTATTTGTTCTGAATAGAATATTGTACCTTTTATGTTATTACTAGGATATTATTACTTTTGGAAAGGTCCAGCTGCACAACTGTCTGGTTAAATTTAACTCAATACACTGGTCATCCAAGATGTGTTTACTACTGATCAGCCAAAGAGTCTGACAAATCCATATGACAAATCCATACATGAACTAATGACATTTGTTCAACATGAACATATTTGACTCACTCAAGCTGTTTCCTAATTCAGTGTGTACTCTGTGATACTAAAGCAAATTTACTTATTGTCAAAGAAACATAAAGTAATATCACAATAACATTGTTAGACATACCTAAAGAATCCACTACATTGTCAAACTCTAGCTCTGCTCGCTGCCTTCTACTGGACTTCAGTTTGCCATTTAGATTGACAACTTTCACATATTCTGGTTTGTACAGATAATAAAAATATATGGGATTCAAAGAAGTGTTTCAATAAGCTATGGAATTCAAATAAGTGCTTAATAATTTATCTGTGCCAAGAAAGAAGCAGATAAAATATGACAGAGATAATATAACATTGTTAATGTATAAAATTTCTTAAGTACGGAGATATTGATGTTACATCAAAGATCAAATACCATCATTATAATGTGCAGTGGGAAAAATATGTTTGTTTTATTTTGACAGTTTCAATCCCTAGAAATTATGAGCAATATAATTCTCTTGATTCTTGATTAGAAACTGGCCTCACAGCACTTGGGGCATTCCCATAAGTGCTCCGCCTTGTGTTCCAGCAGCCACTCGACTCGATGGTGTTTTGAGTCGAATGTTGCCAAAACAGACGTCGACGTCAGGGCACAACTCTGGTCCTTGTGATAGGTTTCTTTGTTGTTCTGTCCACACATGCCGTGCCTGTAACTAGTTCAAGCACAACGTCGGCCTGTCGGAACAACATGGTAACTGTTATCGAAGGTTATTACTACGGGCAATATGAGTAATATTATAAGACTAGTGTATCGTTTTGTGCAATGCAATAGGGAGGTGCCTCTAGAGCTTTATTTCATACCCAGAAGACTCCAACTTATAAATTTGAACTGCTTGAAGAAGAAGTCTCTTCTTTGATGTCCACAAGAAGTAAGTCTCATTATATAAGCATATTATCTACTAAGGTTTTACTGCTGTTCGATATGATGGGCCACTGGTGAGACCATCAGATCTTTTAAATGCATGAAAAAATATAAAACGTATCGATTATATATACAAGTACATATATAAAGACACAAAAATTTGTTTTGCTCATGTTTATCAATGAGCAATGACAATGGAAGACCTTAAACAGATACTGTAGTCACTGCTATACAAAATCAAGATACAAATTTACTTACTGTCATAACAAACTAATACTGTATCCTTCTCAACTTGTGTAACGTTAACCACTGGCAACCATTCTGATGTCACTAGAAATGTGATGATAAGATAAGCAACAATCAATCTATTTCACTGACATCATAATCATCTTAGTCATAAGAAAGATTTATCAACAAATGATCCTATTATATGTACTGTACAACAATCTTAGGAAGAGATTAGTTCTTCATATTATATAGATAGACGACAATCTTAGAAAATAAAATGAAAGTTCAACCAATGACCATTGTATATAGGAAAAGAACTACCTTAAGATTGAAGGAAATTGAACGCTATGTTTTTAAAAGATTTTTAAAAATTAATATATATTTTTTCAGCATTTCATTATCTTATTATTATGGTATATATTCATTCCGACAAAGATTTTCCTGTTAGTCTCAAGAAGTTGGAAAGAAAGGGAAGTAATAGTTTTGAAAGAAAGGGAAGTAATAGCTTTGAAAGAAAGGGAAGTCACAGAAGACTGGCACAAGTCAGCAATCGTGCATTGTGGAAAAATAAGAGCAATAAATGAGAATGCGAAACATACTGAGGCATATCAATAAAGAGCCACACCGGGCAAATTTATGCAAAGATAATACATAGAACAATGTGCAAAATACACCGCCAAACCACAATTAAGCCAATCTCAATTTGGCTTCAGAAGAGGGGTTAGTTGCTGAGGCAAATGAGTCAGAGTGCAAAAGAATACAACAACGAATTAAGCGCAATATTTATAGATCAGGAGAAAGCGTTTGATAGGGTCAACAGAGACATAATATGGAAAACTCTAGAAATGTATTGTATTAAAAGACAATTGTTAGAAAGTATAAAAGCTTTGTATAAAAACTGACAGTCAGTCAGTCAGTTCCTCTTTTGCCAAGTTTGGCACAAGGGCGGATGTCATAATTCTCCATGCCTGTCAGTCAGTTGCCAAGGATTGCAGGTCTTGTGAATTTATGCCTATTGATTTTAATTTATTCAGAAATGTTCTTCTGAGCGTTGCTTTTGGTCTTCCTTGTTTTATTTTCTTGTCTTGTGTCCACATGAAGGCTTGTCACGTAATTCTGTCTTCCTTCATTCTAAGTGTGTGGACGATGTATGTCCAGCGGCGTTTTCTGATGATGTTCATCACATATTCTTGTTTTGTTAGAGTATCAATTGTATTACAGACGCATTTGAGAAAAAAACGGGCGTGCGTCAGGGTCGCGTGTTCTCACTCTTCTTTTCAATATATACATAGATGGAATAATAAAAGAGGCAATAACTCAGAGCAACTAAACAATGAACTAAACTGCTTTTCGCAGATGACCAGAGTCTCATATACGAAAACGCAGAACAATTACAAAATAATATTAACATCTGGCATTAGATCACAAGCTTGAGCTTCCATCACCCCCTACGCTTAACAGTAAGAGAGGACAATATGCCACCTGGGAAAAGACAATAGACAATTAGGAATATTGAAACAAATAATTCAATGACGAACATTTAAATGGTTCACCTGAATTTGGGACTTCATCCATATACCAATTTGTCATGCTGTTCAGATTGAAAATCTCAAACTTGACATTAAACCTGTCATGCCTAGGAAAATAAAAATATTAATTTTAATGTGCATTCTATTTAAAGGGACTTTACTGATTGCTAACTCAGCATCGAAGGGGATTTCTTACATAAACATATAACACCTATATGAAATTGTGTGGATTTTTTTCTGCTTTCTGGTCATATTGGAGTACAGGGTAAGGTACGAGTTAATAGAATAGTTTCAAAAAGAACTACAGTAGAACTACTGATAGAGACATACTGAGCTCCCCCATGAGCATTATTTGATTATTTGGATGAAAATACACATGATGAAGCTGAAGTTCTGAAATTTGGGAGTTAAGAGGAGATGATAGGTAAGGAGTGTATAATCAGCAAGCTACTGGAACTATCAGTAACTACTAAATAAAGTATAGTGGTTACTATAGAATCCTAACTATGAATATTTAAAATAAATAACTAGCAATAAACCAAAGGACAAGGACTATTTTTCACGTTACGGTCCAACAGGGACCTTTCTCAAGAAACACATAACAATTAAAAAAAAACACACAAAACAATAAAAATATTTTAAACTGGGATGACTTCAACATATTTCTCATGTTTTAGAACGATCAGTTGCGGAAAAAAGATTGATCACTTTGTGACCTGAAGTATTGCAATATCAGTTCTGCTAATCATGAAAGTCTCAGCCTTACCAAAAGCAGAAATATGACATCAAGCCCATCAAAATCAGATGTGTTGAATCATTGGTGCACATAAATGGCAATACAGCACATCTCCATTCTCTGTTAGAAATCCAGTAAAATCATTTGTTTCTGCTACAAGGGAGATACAGTGGGGGAATAAAAGTAAAAAAAAATGACTTCCCATTGATTAAACAATGGCAAACTTCAACCAATCATGTGCCAATCTGTGTGGCATAGGCGATCATGCTTCTCCACAACTCTCTAGTCTTGTGTGTTGTTAATACGTTTAGTTTTTGACTTTCTTGTGTGTGCTACAGTGACAACATATCCAAAAATGTAATTTTGTCTTCCTCTGTCTCTTCTCCCCTTGATCTTTCCGGTGGTTGTTAAATGTTACTCCTGTTGTTATTAAATGTTACTAATTATAGTGATATGTAAATGCACTAAAATCAGCTTGCAAAAAATCCATGAAAATTAACACATCAAAAACAGAAACTATGTAAATCGGTAGACTACCTGGCCCATTGAACATACATATTAACAAAAACAACCTCAGACAAGTACAAGAATTTAAATACCTGGAAAGTATTTTCACTGAAGACAGCAAATTGGTTTGAGAAATTTTAAACACGATGCCAAAAAGCCAACAGTCTCATATCAATTGATACCACTGCTCAAACACCCTTACATCAATTTGGCTACTAAACAGATATTGATAAACAGTTTATTTATACCATCTTTTTGTTATCAATGTTAATCATGGTCACTGCCCAAGACACAGGAGAGAAAGATTACAACCTGTGAGATGAGATGTCTAAGGAAGATTGTTGGTGTCAAAAGAACAGACCACACAAGAAACAATGACATCAGAAATTTTATAGGAACTGTACCAAGCATCAAATATATAGAAAGACAACAGAATCAGTGGTTCAATCACTTAATGAGAATTGAACCAGAAGGCATACTAGCTGTAGCCTATAACAGAAGAATATCTGGGTACAAAGCGAGAGGAAGACCTAGAGGCAGATGGATTGATAACATCAGAGACATACTACAACAACATGGTATTACAACAACAAATACAACACATTCGGCATTAGAAAGAAGACTTAGGCTCATCACAATGCTTCAATGCATTTGTGGCTAGGAAAAGACAAGACTAAATGTTCAAGTTTTACTTTTCTCATCACATGCCCTAAAATATGCATTGTTTGTTTCTAATTGTCACTATAATTTGTCATTTTACTGCAGCATCTCTTAGAATCTACATTAATTTTCTTGGCTGTCCATTGAATTTTCATCATTCTTCTTAAAAACCACATCTCAGTCGCCTCCAGCTTATCTTGGGCACTTTTGTTTATTGTCCATGCTTCACTTCCATAAAGAAGGATTGGCACAGTATAACATCCTAGCACTCAAACTTGTGTAGGCCTATGCATTGATATTACTCCATTGCATAGAATGTTTCTCATTTTTAAAAATGTTGATTTGTGCTATCCTGTTCGTGATTTCATTGGAGCACCAATGTTAATGGTGTTAAAAAAAGTGTCAAGATACTTGACTTTATCCACTTGATTTAATTTTGCATTATTGATAGTAATACTGTATTTCGGTGGTGTGTTTCTTATTTCTGTTGAACTTCTTCCATCTGCTGTAATCATTGTACCTAACTACTTGAATTGGTTGACCTGTTTTAATACTATATCATTCACTTTGATCGGCATGGGATATAGAAGTGTACAGAGAGAAAACATCAAGCAAGAACAGACGATAGGTACGGTCAGAAGACAAATGCACAGAAGAAAAAATGGTCAAGGCATGTTTGGTGTCTTTCAAGAATGAAGGCAGTTGTTCGACTAAGGGCAGGAAAATGATGTCGAGGAAGTCAGAGATGCACTCAGTGCCGAGGGTCTCAGGGCTTTGCAATTCTTTCTGGACAAGAGTCCACATCCTTCTGTATCTACTCCTACTATAATCCGCCTTGCTGAATTGGTGCTCACACTCAACTCTTTTGAATTCGATGGACATTTTTTCGATCAGATCAGTGGTATTGCTATGGGCACCAAGATGGGACCTAGCTATGCTTGTCTTTTCATGGGATCTAGAACATCTAGTTTGGTCGACCTACGATGGCCCATTCCTATTTCTTTTCCACAGATACATTGATAATGGGATAGGTATTACTGACATGACAGAAACAGAACTGTCTCGCTTCATCAACTTTATCAACAATTTCAACCCCCCCCCCCCCCTATTAAATTCACATCTAACATTTCCACCACCTCTGTTCCTTTCCTGGACATCACTGTTACTATTTATCCTCCTTACCTCAGCACATCCGTCTACTATAAACCTACTCATGCACATAGCTTTCTGCTCTACACCTCTTCTCATCCTCCCACCTGTCGCAACTCTCTTCCCTACTTACAGCTTCTTCGCCTTCGTCACTTATGTAGCGATGATGACGACTTTCTTGACAAATCCTCTAAGATGATCGAGTTCTTCCGTAGACGATCGTTCCTCGACAGCATTCTTTCATTGGCTTGGATCCGTGTACGCCAGCTATCTCACCTTGATACCTTGAATAATTTCCAGGGTTCTTTCTCCTCCTCTGATAGGGTTAAACTTGTTCTTACCTTCCATCCCCATAACTCGACTGTCCGTCGCATCCTGCTTAAACATTATTCTATTCTCCAGTCTGATTCTGACACCCGTGCCGCTTTCCACAACTTACCTCTGGTGGCATATAGGCTTGACAAAAATCTGAAGGACATTTGGTCCACAGCCACCTCAGGTCTTCTGCACCTGACCATTTCAGTACCGTTCGTTGCTCACGCGGTCGTTGCTACACATGTCCTTACGTGGTTCAGATGCGCTCCATCTCATTTCCCAAGGCCACTTTCCCCATCAATGAGGCCTTTACATGTGAATCCCGTAATGTTATTTACATGATCATTTGTAAACGCTGTGGTAAGCAATATATCGGTGAGACTGGCCTTAGATTGAGCGACTGCTTCTGTAACCACCTGCATGCAATTAAACACAGAACACACACTCCTGTGGTCAATCACTTCAACGGTGATGGCCACCATGGTGTCCTTGACATTCAGGTCACTGCCATCAGATCCTGCACCACCGATGATAGATCTAGGTACGTCCTAAAAAAAACCGTCTCATTTTTTAGTCGGGTACCATCAAGCCATTTGGACTCAATTCCGACCACTCTTTTGCTTAGTTCTCGGTAGGATTGGTCTTTGTCTTTATTCATTTTGTGCCGTCATTTACGTCATCATTTTGTTCCTCTCGTTCCAACTATATTATCGTGTTTGTGTACTTACTGTTCGTATCCATCTGGCATCACACTACCATATTTCACTCAGACACGCTTGTTGTGGTGTATTCATCTCTGCTAGTGGTATTTTTATGTTTGTATGTTATGTGCGTATCTTGACAAAGGCCTTTTGGTCCGAAATGTCGATTATGTCCTATGTACTGTCATTTGTATGATTATATTCTGTGTTTTGTTGTGTATACTATATTAATTCATGTAGGCATCCGACAGTGATAGTGTGTCAGCTGTTATCCAGTAGATAGTGTGTCAGTTGTTATCCAGTAGAACTACATTACCTGTCTCCCACGTGAGTATTATTTTCATTATAATCTATAACTAAGAGAATCAGTCCTAATTACTTCATGCCCAAAATATATGGTCACACAAAGATGAAAAACACTTTATTGTAGACACAAAGTACTTAAACAAAAAATATTGAATATGTTTGTACAATTTGTAAAAAAAACTATTGAACAACTCTCACCCTTTTACTCCATATAATACCATTGGATATTCCAGCTCAGGAGTGATAATCATTTCAAATGCCTGTAACTGATGCGGCAACTGATTTGTTTCAAATGTCTGCCAAAAAAAACTGCTTGTAAGTTTAATGGCATTAAAGTCTGCTAACTTAATGACAAAGCATGATTAATCAAGATAGTTTACCCCTTAGCTGCAGAAGTATTTTTAAGAATACAATGAAAAGTCATCACCATTTTGCGGAGATCGTCCTCTTCTTAGCTGCCCAGGGAAAATATCCGTCTGGATGCTTATAATAAAGTACCCAGACGAATTGTTTCTCTGGAAAACTAAGAAGAAGAAGATCTCAACAATATGGTGGCAACCCCTGATCGTATCCTTAAGGATACCTCCGCAGCTAAGTCGTTAAGATTATTGCATATTAAATTTACCGTATATACTCATTCTAAAGCCCACTCGATTGCAATATGAAACAACCTTTCCCCCCCCCCACCTCCCAAATTTGGAAGGAGAAAAAAAAGGGCCCACACGATCATAAGCCCATCCACTGTGGAAAAACTAGAAAAAGTGAAAATACATCATTCCTATCACTGTTGCCTTTCAATTACGGTACCTGCTAATGGTATGCAAAATTACTGTAGGCCTACTTACTGGTAACTACTTTTGCACTATTTTAGTG
Source organism: Meghimatium bilineatum (assembly GCA_034231615.1). Lineage (NCBI taxonomy): Eukaryota > Metazoa > Mollusca > Gastropoda > Stylommatophora > Philomycidae > Meghimatium > Meghimatium bilineatum. The sequence goes on from CM067322.1 coordinate 72,961,984, forward strand.
TGCTGACGTAAGAATGTATCGTGATGATTCATAAATCTCGTACACCAACCAGTAATGCAACAAAAATAATAGGTATACCTACGAACAATCTGTATTTTGTTTCTTTTGTCATTTACATGCAGATCTTGCACACATTTGCACACAATTTCAGATCTTGTGACAATTTAACCATTTTGACGACATTCGACGACTGAATCTTTAAGATATTTTTCCAATTCGGCAAATAATGCACACTTTGTTGAACATCGTTTTTTGGTCTTTGGTATTTCTTCGATCAACATTTTATTTTTTCTCTACTCGCGTACATGTTTCTCATCAACACAAAAATGACGATCTGCTGCACAATTATTGTTTCCTTCAGCATAACTGCATAACAGCATAACCAATATATAAATTATCATAACTTTCAGTTTAAATAATTAATCATAAGCAGATCTCTTTCTTCTAAGTTGAACTATTTCACTGTTCATTTTCAAGATTACGGTATAATACTATTTCTTTAACGTTGGCTATTTCATTAAAAAATAGCGGTAAAAATTTCGTGAATAAGTGCACATTGTACACAACCGTAGTGACCTATGGTACCCATTCTCAAATGTAATTCATAAAATCAGTATTTCAACTAATATCAAAATTGATAGAATTGAAATAATCAGTATTTCAATTAGTAGAGCTTCTGCTATGAAAAGAATCACACATTATATGGCTTTTTAAAGACTCAAATATCATATTCTGATTTAGCATAAATTATTACAACATAAATGCCATACCTAACAAATGATGGTGTTAACATGGACAGAATAAAAAATTAAACAAATGGATGAAGCACCAGACTAGATTTAGTTAGAAGACAGCAGTCAAATGTTTGGTCATTACCTTATACTACCTCCAGAAAGCATTTCTTAAACATGATGCTATTTAGAGAGAGTATTTAAGATTTAATAAAAACATCCATGCAATAAATGAGCAGCAGAGATAGAAAAGGCAATAAACAACTATATACGAGATCACTGTTGACCAAGTGCTGTATACAACATTACTCAGGTGGTTTCTGGTCAGTCACTGCCTAGGAAGCTGAGCACTTATAGGTAACAATGTGCTATGAAGCTGGTTCATAACTCAGATTACCTCTTTCTTTACATAGTAAATGAAAATACAAACTAGTTCTTTATGGAAAGACCTGAAGATTACATAATCAACATCTGACTGAGACTTTGAGTCTATATACTCTTGGATGGCAGTTGGAACAAAGAGCACAGCACTTATGAGAATGTCTCATGTGTGTGCCATGATTCTGGTTTCTAATCAAGAACACATTACTTATTTCTGGTAAAAACACCCAGTAGTTAGTTTGTTTGTTACTTTCGTGCCACAGGTGGCACATACTGCAGAGCTTTTGTTTCTCCATGTGTTGTGGTCCGCTGCCTGTACTTTTAGTTCTTGTATGGACGAAAGCTATTATTTCTCCTGCTTTAAATATAGTGCTTTTTAGGATAGTTTCCTAACTATGGGTCTCCCCCTTTTTCTTTTCTCCTCAGCTGTCCACAGACCTGCTGGTTCAGTCTGTTTTTATCTAGTCTAAGTGTTCCAGGTATTTCTATCTAGGTTTTCTTATAACATTTGAAACATATTCTTGGTATGTTTCACTTCTTAGGTCACTATTTGTGATGAAATTGCATCATTTTATGTTCAACAATTTTCAGAGACTTTTGCTTTCAAAACTATTTAACTTTTGGGCCGTTTCTTGTTCTGATTTCCAGCTTTCACTACCATAAGTCAATGATGGAATAACAGAGGAGTTGAATAGTTTTATTTGGAGTTTCTTCCTATATATTTGGATTTCCAGATGCTCATTAGTTTAGTGAATGTGCTTGCGGCGATATATATATAGTGTATTTCTTTCTTTCATTGTTTCACCGCCAGCAGACATTCTGCTACCCAAGTAATTAAAGGTGGATTAACAAAACCCACTGGTTGTACATATTTTCACATAAAAAAATCAAAAGAAATATTTTTCCCCAAATTTATTGAACATGAAATCATAAATAAATATGACATTATACACTAACCTTGAGCAGCATGAATTTGTTGAGCGGCTCATACCATTGCATGAGGATGACACCATTGGCTAAAGCACCACAAAGATATCGGTAGCCATTGTATGGGTTTTTACCAACACAACATCTTGTGATTCCCTTGGTATCTGGGACTTTCATTGTTAACTGCAAGCGTCTGAAAAAATAATTTGCATAAATTTTTCAGCTATTCATATTTCATATACTTGAGGTCCTTCATTTTACTTTAATAAATTTCATTATAATTGAGAAAATGTTTCTTTACTAGGCAATATACAATATCAACAAACTCTGTGATGTTATGATTTTCCAACTGTTGTAAATATAATAACATAATCATTTAGATCATCTAAGACAGGGGTCAAGGGGAACTTTTTCATTTATTACCCCAAATTATATTTGTAAGCATCGATATTAACCCCTTATGTTAAAAGGAGAAAAGAAATATGTCTACCCCCCCCCCCATTCGATTTTGACTGTTTGACATTACCTTCAAAATGTCACTGTCCAACGTAAAATCATTTTTAAAATACCTTCGTCTTAACTGATTGTTGTATCATTATAAGACATTTCTTTACAACAAAACTAAATTTGGTTGTTCAAACAACAAAAAATGTGTAAATCAAAGCATTTTCATTATTGTTGTTATCCTTCTTTAGAAGTGTGTTGGTGTTATTCTTCTTCAGAAGATTTTGATGTTTATTCTAATTCAGAAGATTGTTATTCTTCTAATTTTAGAGATGCATCTCTTGTGTACAAGCATTAACTGAACAAAGAGAATCTGTACAAATATTTAAGTTCTATGCACAAATGCTGCTATAAGAAGTAATAAAGATGACAATTATACCTTGGAACAAGTTTTTCTGGGATTTTATTCACAGGGAGAGAGAATCGACTTGTCTGACGTGTGTGCAGCATCAGGAGGTCATGTCTGTACAGGTAAGGTGTTTTACCTATGTACCATACAAAAATAGATTATATACAATCATCACTTAACTGATAGCTGTAGCAGCATCCAAGTTTCTACAAGATTATCTATTTAACCAAAATTATTAAAGAATAACAATGTCAAATGGTAGAGAAACATGAACCACAGACACAAAAAACAGAAGATAATGAGAGGCCACATACATATATCTGTACACAATCAGTGAAAAGTGAAAACATTGTGTAATTAAGACTATTAGTGTATATTTCCATGTATAAGCCAAGACTTTTTGTATTTGTTTCTGCTATTGATGTAAGGGGTTTGGCTTATATACATATGCAACATTTTTTTTTAAAAGTACCACTAGAAGCACACCCAAAAAACACCAATAACGTCAAATACTTGTAATAGAGGAAAAAACTTTTAGTACAGTCATTCAAATTCTGCAAGTTTGAATTCTACATTTTTCCAGCAAAATTTGTGTTGCCACGATTAGTCCCACGAATGTCCTCCTCATTCTCTGAAAGATCAGGCCTAACTAACAGACGCATTTCAATGTCACTTTCCACGTTATATTTGGTGTGGAAATCACATACATCATGCATATTTCTATAATAACTAGGGCTGTGTACATACGAAGAATATCATCCATTGCAAACAAGTTATCTCAATATTCCATAAATATTTTACATTTCATAACAAATCAGACCCACATGATATTCTTGCGATGTAAACACGAACAGGAAGCATGAATTCTGAATTACACAAAGATCACAGTTTTAAATTAACCCTGGGCAGACTCAAAATAAAATATTGATCCTAGCAAAACAAGTTTTTAAAAAACTGACTCCCGGGGCGACTCGTGTTCTACCAATAGACTCTATAGTGATGAAATGATTTTCCCATTTTACTGACAATTTCAATGGTCATCAAATTTCCATTTTAGAACCTTTGTGACCAATTTCGACAATCGCCGAAACCGCTATACTTTAGAAATGCATGAACCACGACTAAAATACTGTTACTAAAAATAGCTAGACTAGGAAAGTATGTTGTTCCAAAATAGCAACATCCATGATAAACCATCTACAGACATTGTTCATGAGTGCTGAGTATTAATAATGAAAACATCAGAGTTTCGAAATTGACATTGAATGATATATAGAAAGTAATGTAAATATAGGCCTTGCATTATAATAAGTAGGGGCGACTCGTGTTCTACCAATAGACTCTATAGTGATGAAATGATTTTCCCATTTTACTGACAATTTCAATGGTCATCAAATTTCCATTTTAGAACCTTTGTGACCAATTTCGACAATCGCCGAAACCGCTATACTTTAGAAATGCATGAACCACGACTAAAATACTGTTACTAAAAATAGCTAGACTAGGAAAGTATGTTGTTCCAAAATAGCAACATCCATGATAAACCATCTACAGACATTGTTCATGAGTGCTGAGTATTAATAATGAAAACATCAGAGTTTCGAAATTGACATTGAATGATATATAGAAAGTAATGTAAATATAGGCCTTGCATTATAATAAGTAGGATTTTGCACTTGAAAGAACTCTGGGGCTTTGAAATTCATTCAGAAAGTGCAAACATTTATTATGGAACATAGAAAGTTTCAAGGCTCTTTCATACAAGTCAACTTTATACAGGTTTTAAAGACAGTGATATCTGCCTAAAAAAATGTATTTACACCATGGTAATGGTGGATAAGAATAGTGAAACAGTGAAAAAAAAATCTATATTCGTTTCTAGCTCTTCTGTAACTTCTGTGCAAGCTTAATGTGGGTTTGTAGACACAAATTATATGGTAATGCCACCGTAGTGGCCCACCTTCCTAAGTGAATTAATAAGATAGCTGAGAACAATGCTGGTACCTGGCACTTATGGGTTTAATGGCCGCTGTCAATGCCATCTGGGAAGGTCACGCTCTATTATCTGTGATGAATTGTTCCCAGCTATCCTATTCATTCATTCAGTGAATGTAAGTGGGTCAAATGAAAGAAATTAACTTGCATCTTACAGTTGCTAAAGTTTGTGTTAATTTCCTTTTAGCATGATTTATCTTGTCCTTTCATTCTTATAATAACAGGATTCCATAGTATTATTACCGGTATTATTTTTTTTCCTACCTCAGCCTATGCAAAGTTTTTCAACTTTTGTAACATTATGGACATTAAAGTCACATCTTTGGCTTAAACACAGATCATATTATACACTGAAATATATCTACTTTTAAGAAGTAATCACATTTACGAAGCACTCAGAAAAACACGCTACATCCAAAACACTACATAAGACATTATTATAATAGAAAAGAGCATTACCTATGAGCACATCATTACACAATTAATATAAATGAAATGATGATCGGCGAAGAAGAAATAGAAAATATAAATGAATGATTGCTTGGAGAAAATTAACAATAAATAATAATTTTTTTTAAACTGAAGGAATACTTTGAACACATTATGTCCGTTTTATGTTTCAAAATATAATAGCTGGTTTTTTTAAATTATTTTCAGATGCCATTCTTTTTATATGCTCATATCTTTCTGGACATCTGCATTGAACCATGTCACTGTCTATGACATTATTAAGACCACACTATAACATTTCAAATGTCAATATTTTCTTTATCTCTGAGAATATCATTGTTCATATCTCAAACCGTGTGTCAAAATTGGGGAAATATAACTTTCTTTTAGGTGTAACTTACACTAAATCTAAATTATATATCTATATGCAGTGATTGCACAACATCCAAAAATTGTTAATAAGACATAATATTGTAGAATTTAATTTATAAAAATACATATATGCACATTTAATTTTTTTAAATATATATATATATAACTGCAAATTATCTCACCTGACAAAGACATTAATTTGTTTTTAATCACATACAACCAATTGCATCTTCTTGCATGCACCTGAAACAGATATAATCATTAATGATCACAGTTTATCATGTGTAAGTATACATTCGATAAGAAAAACCATGAACAATTATGACTGGTAAACAACCTTGCAACAAAATATTACAATTGTCAAAACAACCATAAGTGTGATGAATTTGATTTGGCACATAAAGAGAACTGAACTTATTAACAACACAAGAGACAGAGAGTTGTGGAGCAGCATGATCGCATATGCCACTCAGCATGGCACTTGATTGATTGATTGCGATTGAAAGTACCATCGCCCTACCAACTGTTTGTGTTATTCTGCGACTGCATGCAGACAGAGCATCTATGAGTCTGCCACAAGTGCAAGGACAACATTCTCTTAGACCAGCAATAAAGAGCATGACACCCATCCTTTGAGCTTCAAAATAACAAATTATAATAAACTTTAAACTCATATCTATCACTCGGAATGTGTTTATATCTGAAGTGTTGTCTCTTCTACAAGCGTGACTGTGTTTTATAACTTATACAGATGCCCATAGAGTTTTTCTTCCTCTGTTGTTACTCCAGGCCAGTGTATTTGGCTCAGCATTTCATATTCAGGGTATTCTTGAAGAATATGCTCTGCTATCTGAGGTGCCTGTCCACATGTACACATGGCCGTGTTACCAATCTTGAACTTTTTATACATATGGCTGCTGAGTCAGTTGTATCCTAATATGAGCAGCAGAATAACAATTTGTTCTGGCCTGGTCATAATTTGGCAGTGATCTTGTGTTGGTGCTGCCTTTCTAATTACTTTGAGAATCTATTTAATTTAATGGTGAGCTATTTGCAAATCTGGTTGATCTTCAGCAGCTACTTCCTTAGACTGACATTCTTTTTTTCTCATTTCTAGATATTACACAATAGTATGCAGTGGTATCCACTGCATAGCTACTTTACTATAATTTCTTAGTCAATAGTATGTGTAGGTCTGGTAGTTTTCTAGACTGGAGCGCTTGGAATGCTGATCTTGCAACTGTCAGAAATATTACAGGCTGTGAATGAAGATTGTACTCAGATGTTTTTCGGTTACACCTTGATTACCTTAATTTCTGCATCATAATTATGACAGAATTTGTCCATTGGTACTTTGATTGTTTCCCTAAAATTGTTTGAGAATATATATGTATGTAATGTATGTAATGTATGTAATGTATGTAATGTATGTAATGTATGTAATGTATGTAATGTATGTAATGTATGTAATGTATGTAATGTATGTAATGTATGTAATGTATGTAATGTATGTAATGTATGTAATGTATGTAATGTATGTAATGTATGTAATGTATGTAATGTATGTAATGTATGTAATGTATGTAATGTATGTAATGTATGTAATGTATGTAATGTATGTAATGTATGTAATGTATGTAATGTATGTAATGTATGTAATGTATGTAATGTATGTAATGTATGTAATGTATGTAATGTATGTAATGTATGTAATGTATGTAATGTATGTAATGTATGTAATGTATGTAATGTATGTAATGTATGTAATGTATGTATGTATGTATGTATGTATGTATGTATGTATGTATGTATGTATGTATGTATGTATGTATGTATGTATGTATGTATGTATGTATGTATGTATGTATGTATGTATGTATGTATGTATGTATGTATGTATGTATGTATGTATGTATGTATGTATGTATGTATGTATGTATGTATGTATGTATGTATGTATGTATGTATGTATGTATGTATGTATGTATGTATGTATGTATGTATGTATGTATGTATGTATGTATGTATGTATGTATGTATGTATGTATGTATGTATGTATGTATGTATGTATGTATGTATGTATGTATGTATGTATGTATGTATGTATGTATGTATGTATGTATGTATGTATGTATGTATGTATGTATGTATGTATGTATGTATGTATGTATGTATGTATGTATGTATGTATGTATGTATGTATGTATGTATGTATGTATGTATGTATGTATGTATGTATGTATGTATGTATGTATGTATGTATGTATGTATGTATGTATGTATGTATGTATGTATGTATGTATGTATGTATGTATGTATGTATGTATGTATGTATGTATGTATGTATGTATGTATGTATGTATGTATGTATGTATGTATGTATGTATGTATGTATGTATGTATGTATGTATGTATGTATGTATGTATGTATGTATGTATGTATGTATGTATGTATGTATGTATGTATGTATGTATGTATGTATGTATGTATGTATGTATGTATGTATGTATGTATGTATGTATGTATGTATGTATGTATGTATGTATGTATGTATGTATGTATGTATGTATGTATGTATGTATGTATGTATGTATGTATGTATGTATGTATGTATGTATGTATGTATGTATGTATGTATGTATGTATGTATGTATGTATGTATGTATGTATGTATGTATGTATGTATGTATGTATGTATGTATGTATGTATGTATGTATGTATGTATGTATGTATGTATGTATGTATGTATGTATGTATGTATGTATGTATGTATGTATGTATGTATGTATGTATGTATGTATGTATGTATGTATGTATGTATGTATGTATGTATGTATGTATGTATGTATGTATGTATGTATGTATGTATGTATGTATGTATGTATGTATGTATGTATGTATGTATGTATGTATGTATGTATGTATGTATGTATGTATGTATGTATGTATGTATGTATGTATGTATGTATGTATGTATGTATGTATGTATGTATGTATGTATGTATGTATGTATGTATGTATGTATGTATGTATGTATGTATGTATGTATGTATGTATGTATGTATGTATGTATGTATGTATGTATGTATGTATGTATGTATGTATGTATGTATGTATGTATGTATGTATGTATGTATGTATGTATGTATGTATGTATGTATGTATGTATGTATGTATGTATGTATGTATGTATGTATGTATGTATGTATGTATGTATGTATGTATGTATGTATGTATGTATGTATGTATGTATGTATGTATGTATGTATGTATGTATGTATGTATGTATGTATGTATGTATGTATGTATGTATGTATGTATGTATGTATGTATGTATGTATGTATGTATGTATGTATGTATGTATGTATGTATGTATGTATGTATGTATGTATGTATGTATGTATGTATGTATGTATGTATGTATGTATGTATGTATGTATGTATGTATGTATGTATGTATGTATGTATGTATGTATGTATGTATGTATGTATGTATGTATGTATGTATGTATGTATGTATGTATGTATGTATGTATGTATGTATGTATGTATGTATGTATGTATGTATGTATGTATGTATGTATGTATGTATGTATGTATGTATGTATGTATGTATGTATGTATGTATGTATGTATGTATGTATGTATGTATGTATGTATGTATGTATGTATGTATGTATGTATGTATGTATGTATGTATGTATGTATGTATGTATGTATGTATGTATGTATGTATGTATGTATGTATGTATGTATGTATGTATGTATGTATGTATGTATGTATGTATGTATGTATGTATGTATGTATGTATGTATGTATGTATGTATGTATGTATGTATGTATGTATGTATGTATGTATGTATGTATGTATGTATGTATGTATGTATGTATGTATGTATGTATGTATGTATGTATGTATGTATGTATGTATGTATGTATGTATGTATGTATGTATGTATGTATGTATGTATGTATGTATGTATGTATGTATGTATGTATGTATGTATGTATGTATGTATGTATGTATGTATGTATGTATGTATGTATGTATGTATGTATGTATGTATGTATGTATGTATGTATGTATGTATGTATGTATGTATGTATGTATGTATGTATGTATGTATGTATGTATGTATGTATGTATGTATGTATATATATATATATATATATATATATATATATATATATATATAATAGGGAAGAGAGATCAACCAGATTTGCAAATAGCTCACCATTAAATGAAATATATATATATATATATATATCCTTCATTTTTCACAGTACACTGTATTCTCTATACTCTGATCCAAATGTCATTTGTATATTCGTGATCAAGTAAACTGAGAGTAACTGTCTTATCTTGCACACTATTCTATTAATTCTCACTGAAAATTCCTTTCACCTCAATCTAGAAATGATATCCCACTATCCTCTCTCCAAGGGGTTTGTCCTGGTACTGACTTTAGGGGCTGTCAACTTCAGATATGAATAAATAACCCACTATCCTCTCTCCAAGAGGTTTGTCCTGGTACTGATTTTAGGGGTTGTCAACTTCAGTCGTTTGACGTGATGGATGAGATTTTATTTCTTTCATTCTCAACCTCCCACCGAATCTCTCTTATAACAGGACAATGGTCCTACTAGATTTCCAGCAAGGGTATAGTCCAGATAATGGAAATGTGCCCCCATTTTACTTCCACCAATAGCTCGACATTGGAGTTCTTGAAGATTTCATACCCATTTTCTTAGGCTGGGTTGACCTAGAAGACGTTGGTAATTTTAAAATATTTTAATTTGAACTGAAAATTGAACCAGGATCACCCAACTAGGAAGCCAATTAACTAACAACTGAGCAGCCCATAATTTGTATACAATGTGATGAATTTCACTCTGCATTTACATACCTGTGATTAAATAGAAAAAATACCGCTGAAGACAGATATGTTGGGCCATTGGCGCAAATAAAACGGCAACACAACAGATTTCCATTCTCTGGACTATATTCAACTGGAAATCTTGTAGGACCATTGTCCTGTTACAAGAGAAATCCAGCGGGAGTTTGAGAATGAACGCTGAAGAAGAATAAATAGAAACAATTATTTTCATCCTATGTTTGCAAGGTGCAAAGTAATCACTTCCAGACTGGGAATATCATTACTTGATATAGGCTTCTAACATTTCATGTTCTAATTTGAAAACTATTTTTGCTTGTACTGCTCCTAACGTGAACACTGTCGCTATTGAACATTTGTCAACAATGGCTACGCGATGTCTCTTGCTTGCCTTTTGGTCTTACTGGCTGTCTCACTGTTTGCATATCACTATTTTCATTTCATTTGTAGTTCATAGTATTCATTCAGAATTCTTAGGCACAATACTTCTGCAGTTTGCTTTTGGGAGAAAATATGTTATCTTCTGCATACTTAACACAAACATGTCAAGTATAAATATTAGAATAACTAACCAATTCCATGGAGGCTTCATGAGTTTCATTCAAATTTAATGTGTAAAGACCTTCACTGGCACCTATAAAAATATACTGATCTGAGGATAGAAAAACAAAACAAATATAATGTACCATCATCAGCACAAAATATGCTCACATCATGCTTAATGAGGTAAAAAAAATTACACATCATTATTCTTTATCAGTGATAATTCCTGTAATGTGTGGTTGACACCCCTGTGTTTCCGTCCAAGAAGTTGTTATTTCTCCCATTTTCATCTTCCTTCAGATGTTCATTTTGAAGAAGTTTTCATCGCAAGAAAGTTTCATTCACAACTATCTCTAATCAATAGCAGTCACAATTTCATAATGGTTTTATAGTATGAATGAAAATAAGTACATTGCAGTGTGAATAATAGCTAAATAATTACACTAAGAGCCAAGAACCAAACATAGAAACAAGATGAGTAAAAAGACTTCATTTTTTTATTGTGCAAAAAGCTAACAGTGAGAGTTTGTTCTTGGTGAGAATATGTGTATGATCATTATACCTATATATAGTCTTTTATAAAATGCATATGCCATTTCCATAACATATGAGAATGTATCAAAACTCAATACCAAGAGACAAACTATGAAAAAAACAAAAGAATATAGTTTTATTAACTGTACATACTTCATTCTTATATGTAGAATTACTCTAGTTTACTGCAATTGTTGGGTTACTCTATTCCATTCTAATTCCATTACAATCTTCTTATTCTGCATTCGTTCTCAAAGTCCTGCAGCTTAGCAGAATGTAGTTGGAACAAAACAACAACTCACAAACACATGCATATATCACACAATGGCATTGGGTCAAAGGGCATGAGCCCATGGACCGCTGGATCAGCAACCAACCAACCAACCAACCAGCAGAATGTAGTCCGGAGAAAGGAATGTTTTCTGCCATAGTTCACAGCTTGGTTGCAATATCTGCACCTTTTGTCCTGATACCTCTAACCTCAGCATGACTTCTAGGTCAATGTGACCCTCTATGGGATGAGACAGCCAACTCCACCCCCAAAACCTCCTTAGTCACATCTTACGACGTGCAGGTAACAGTGCAATTATTCTTTGCTCCCACACAGGCACATTACAATATATTTCCTTCTTCCCTAACATCTTTTACTTTAATATAAATTCCTATAAGTTGTATTGAACATTTTCTTAGACCTGTATTCTCTCCTTTTTGTATCTTTAGCTTCAAAATGGTTTATTTTGGTTGAATAATATATTTGCTCTTCTTTTTTTCTTGAATTAGTAAAACTTATTACAGTGTTTACATATATGCCCTTTGATCAGAAATAGATCAGTATTACAGTAAAGATCAACCTATTCAGATTGTTAGTGCTAAGTATACTTCTATACGGATGTGAAAGCTGAATACTGAATGTAGACATGGAAAGAAGCATTCAGGCTTTTTAATACAAGTGCTAGAGAGGTATGTTAAGAATTGATTATATTGAATGCAAGACAAATATATTCGTCTGGCAGCAACTACACAAACGTGCAGGTTATCAAGAATCACCTTTGTCTGTGATGAAATGACATAAACTTGTTTGGACATGTAAAGAGAAACCACTAACTTTCTAAAATTATTTTGTAACGAACAGTCGAGGGTGGAAGGAGATGAGGCAGGTAAAGATAATCTTGGATTGATAACATCAAGGAATGGTCTAGGCATGATTTTTCAACACTCCTCCGAATGGCTGATAGAGATGCATGGAGGGTTTTTTGTGCTGATGTCTGCAGTGTGGCACCCCCTACAACTCTCACAGGTTATGGATCTTATTATTCTATATGCTCATTCAGATAGACAATTCATAGATATTTACAACATTTATAAAGTTGTACAATGAAAAACCAAAACTAGAATGTATAAAGATGTTTGATAAATAATAATACTTTTAATGTGTACATTTACAGACCTCTTGACTCAGAGTGTATCCAACTTGCTGTGCAGTTTATATGAAGAGGGCAGCCATTAAACACTTTTAAAAAACAAGCACCCATCTGGAAACAAATAAGTTACCAAATATTTAACACTAATAGTGTGACCGAAAGAGAGGGTGCAGTAAAACTGTTAAGTAAAGTAAAATTAACCAAAAGCATTTATTAACGTAATAGAGGTGTAAGATGTTAGAAATCTCACATTTTAGAGACTTTGCTATATAAGGGTGGTAGCCATCTCCTCTCCATGGTTTACTTTCAAGATTAACCCAGTACCCAATTAAGGCTGGATCAGCCCAGGAGCCATTGCAATCTGAAAAACATTTCTACCTCATTTGGGGAATGAACACGGGACAATTAATATGCAAAGCCAATATGCTTACCACTACGGTACACTGCCCAAACATTATGAATATGAGAGTGGTAGAAGCACCAAGAGGTTTACAGATTGACAGTGAAAATTCTACAAAGTACATGTCACATAGAAGATATAGAAACTCCACTGGATTAGAAGGAACCACAGGAAAACTCACAGGGTCATGCCATTTTGGTAAAAGTGTACCATATTGTAAATACAAGAAGCAAAAAAATTGGTTCTTGAGGCAAAAATGTTATTAAGTGTTCTCCTCTTTCTTTCCCAGCTCCCAGATATCTTCCTCGCACACTTTTTTTCACATTCTTATCTTCCTTCTACTTTGGCCTTGAAATTCCCTATTATTATCACATATAAAATGCAGTGTTCAATAAACAAATACACAGAATCAACATATTGATCAGCAGGTTACTATCAAGATAGAAGCAAATAAACACAGAAAGAAACGAAACATAATCAGCGCACTATGAAGAGTGTGGAATTTCAAACTAGTAGATGATGTAATAAGGGAGTAGTAAAACTTGAGAATACAATGGAAATAGCAAATCCTCATTACTTCAACTCAGCACCACTTCCTGTTTACTGCGACAGTACGATTACCAAACAAACAACACTGTAGCAGATCATAGAGCTTAACTTTGAACAAGGAAGAATTGATAACTCAGACTGTAAAATATATCATATATATTGTAAACTGTATAAACAAAGAATAATAAAGTATAAACATTAAGAAACAATGAAAGCAAAAGCCTACCAATTAATGTCATGCACATAACAGATGCACAGAATTATTAATAGTATTAAGACAGACTTGTAAAGCTACACCTTACCATTACAGAGCACTTCTTTCATACGTGCAGTCTCTACACAGAAAAAAATACAGCCTACCAAAATGGCACAACTTCTAATCCTGTGAAGTTTCTATGTCTTATGTGACATGTCCTTTGCAGAATGTCCTCACTGTCAATCTGTATGCCTCTCTGTGCACGCTGTCCTGCTTCTTCCAGTCTCATAGTCAAAAGGTGTTTGATACCCTATGACCATCAACAGCTTAAGCATCCTTTTGTTATTCTTCTGGTACCTTTCCCTCCATGATTAATCGTTCTAACGCACTGTGTCCTTTCACAAGTCTGAAATATCTTGGCTTGCATTTTTTTATGGTCTTGAAGAAGTAATAATCTATGATCTGGTTTTTTAGGATGTATTGGACAGGTCCACGAACATCAATCTATCCATGATATTCTTAGGACCGTTCTATTAACATTTCATTGCAAATGATATTTTCTTTTCCATTGTGGATGTCATTGCCCACATCTCACAGCTATATATTGCCACTGGAAAATATAGCTTCCTAATAGTTGTAACTGTATTTCTGTTTGCCCCTTGTCATAAATTTTTCAATTGTGGTGTTTTGTAAGGCCAATACTAACTAAGCTCTTTATTAACTCTGCTGAATAATCTCTTGAGGTGCTAATGGTTGACCTCAGATACTCAAAATTGTACATTTTCTAGTTGCTCATTGTCAATAGTTATTGTAGATGCGAGTCCATTTTTGTTGATCTGCATTATTTGGTCTACTTTGCATTGAATAAAACATTTTGATCTGTTTGAGCCTTGCTATGATATTTTATTGATACAATCATGTGATCTAGACCCGTGGGGCTTCTTAATATGAGGAAGGTGTCATCTGTATACTGAATGTTTGGCATGATCGAAAGTGAATTACAGTTCATTAGAGTTGCTAATGATGCTGAGATTCAAGCACTGACACAAGCACAAAGAAACAGGAACCTTTGCTACAGATGATAATTTCAAGGTATTTAAAAGTATTCTCTAACTTAAGCTATTTATTTGAGCTGATTATTAGTTTGAATGTCAATCACACCTTTAGTCTTATCAACACTGTTCTCCATTGCATACTTAGTGGAGATCTTGTCTGGTGATTTCACTAGATGACACATTTTTATATTTAGTTTTCTGACAGTTCGTTTAATCTTTCTTCTGTGTTCGTTCTCAAACTCCTGCAGATTAGCAGGATATAGTCCAGAAAATATAATGCACTGTGTCATGATTTGCAGCTTGGCCGTGATATCTTCACATTTCAGCATGACACAACTTCAGCATGGCTTCTTTGTCACTTCTACCTTATATGGGATGGGACAGTCAATTCAATCCTCAAAACATCCTTACTTGTGTCTTTTACAATGTACATAACAGGTAATGGTAACAGTGTCACTATTCTTTGCTTCTCTTTCAAGCCCTGACAACACATGGACAAGCATGACATATGATATTGGATATTCGTCTTCCCTCCATTATTAGTTGTACTTTCATGGGTTCATCATCATTATGTGTTTTAGGAAGATGTTTAAATAGGTAGGAAAGAGAGCACAATTATGACTAACATCAACAGAAATTATTGTCCAGAAATTATGTAAAATGAAAATCACAAATAATCAAAATTATGAATGTCTATGTGAATCTGTAATCAAAACTCCTGAATACATACTTTAGAATTGCAACATACAAATAGCACAGATGTTGGGTATGATCAGAGGATACAGATTTGAGGCAATAGCTACTGGGAAGCCACTATGACTTGGAGGAGATAGTGGACTTTGCCATATCAACAGGTATGACAATCTGACATGATCAAACAAACTGAACACAGAAGAGGATGAATCAAAAACCATGATTCAATTTTTGTTAAGAGAAACAAGCATAC
Source organism: Meghimatium bilineatum (assembly GCA_034231615.1). Taxonomy (NCBI): domain Eukaryota; kingdom Metazoa; phylum Mollusca; class Gastropoda; order Stylommatophora; family Philomycidae; genus Meghimatium; species Meghimatium bilineatum. The sequence goes on from CM067322.1 coordinate 72,978,237, forward strand.
TGCTTTGAAATTTTACAGATTACAGAAAAATTATTTACAAAACTGAGTACCCTTTTTAAAATGTACTACAGTTATATAATTGAAAAAATAAAAAAATTAGGATGACCAAGAGAAACCTTACGTAGAACTATTACAAGAGAGTGCTTCACCATTGGTATCAGAAACAATGAAGACCTAAAGCAAATTTCGATGAAACGCAAGACATGAAAATCTATGACAATGTGCTGTGCAGTCTTTGGCCTTAGAGGAATAACTAACTAACAGTTATATTTAGTTAAAAACAATGAAAATATAGAAATCTGTATTAAATAAACATTGTGACAGAAAGTTGAAATATTTTTAATTATTTACTAAGCAAACAATTAACAAGTGTATTAACCAGAAGTAAACAAATACTTACATGAACCTGAGGAGTTGCTGGAAGACCATTACTAACTGGACGATGGCTAGGCTCTGACTTTAGGAAGCAAGGATGAAATAATAATAAATCAAGTTAATTATACTATAATCACTTTATTTTATCACTGTAGATATGCCTATTTAAATACATATTTCTTTTTATTTCAGTTTGTTTATTTTTATTGTTTGTGTGTGTGTGTGTGTGTGTTCACGCATAAGATATTTATGTAATAGCAAGTACATGTGCTGCAACTGGAGGCAACCAGCCAAGAGGAACACTACAGCAATCAGGATGTCATGCACAAATACAATTAAGTAAAAGAAAGTAGAAGGAACAGATATGTGCTCTTAGCTGCCATTATTATCTAAACTATGAATTATGAGTGAAGATTACCTTCATATCAACTGGACAACTTCATAGATCCTCAGATCTCCATCTCAGCAAATCTATCAGACTAGTACTCACAGTTCAGAGATGATTTACAAAGAGTGATAAAATGAAACCCATCCAAGTAGGTTTGTTACAAGATTATGAAATGTTCATAAACATCGGCAGTTCTACTATAATTACAAGGGCTTTTAATATGTTTTTGGGCTGATTTTTTTTCTGGAAAATTGCAGGGCATTGACGTATAACAAGTACATGTGATGCGCCAATGTATGTAAGAAACCGAAAGCGTGTAACTTCATGCATGCACTGTGTAAGATCCTATAAATGAAGAAGACCTAGTTTGTCTCACCATTTCAAAAAATGAATGGTAATCTTTAACTGGAAAGATGTGAATCAAAAGATGTGATCTCATCAAGTAATTCAAAACTTTTTGCCATTTATTAGACACACGTGTCGTAACTTCACTTGGCTTTGTTTTTTAATAAGAGAAACAGGTCCAAGTCATTCTAGTTATCAATATTTTTATGGTTTTATGTTTTTTATTGTTATTTGTTTTTTTGAAAAAAGTCATAGTTGGACCGCACCAAAGAAAATTATCCTTGTTCTATGTTTTATTGTTATCTATTTTTTTCTATTGATATGTAGGTATTTTACAGTAACCTTTCTACCTTTAGTATTTCAAGACATTCAACCTGTGTACTCAAGTCACTGACACAAGGACTATTACATCTACTGTGTGCATGGAGTATGTAAACACGGTATATTAAAGAGATGCTAGTGTAAAGGGACAAATTATATCAATAATTTGAAGCAGACAGTCAAGATATTTAGGTCATGTGATAAGAAAAGCAAAAATTGAACATTTAGTAACCACCGGAAAGATCATGGGGAGAAGAGACAGAGAAAGACAAAGAGAGAAATTTCTGGATGGGCTGTCACTGAGAAACAAAAAGATATCCCCAACTGAACTTCTTAACAAAACAAGAAACAGAGAGTTGCGAAGAAACATGATCGCTTACAACACTCGGCATGGCACTTGATTGATTGACTGATGCATAATCAGGATTTATTGAACTTTGAATCTGTTGTTAACTGTTATTGTTCTCACAAACCAATCTACAGCAAATAAAAAGAGAAATAGTTACAAGAAATATTCCATGATGCACCCTAGCTCTTAGTCCATCAGCAATTCTTCTTAGAGAAATGTATGTTTATGTTTATCTTAGGTTTACCAGGTTTGTGAATTATATATAGCTTCCACAGTTACTCTAAACTGCTGAATTCCTCCTACTAGGCCACAAAACCTATATGCAGTGCTGAATTCCACTCCAAAATATGTTCTAGTATTTCACATAGAGTTGCTATATGGTCTGTGCAGGATGTTTTTTTTTTCAAAAATCTTTTCTTTTCAGCTGTTTGTATATGGCACCTTTAAATTTATTGAACTATAATTCTAGTTTTCATTTTTGTTTACGCTAATAGCATTATCATCTTATAATTTGTGCAGAAATCTATTTTCTTATGCAGTTTGATCAGAGAAATTTTTTCTAATTTGTTAGTATTCTTTCTTTTCCCCATGTTACCAAGAAATTTGTACATAAACTCTGCTGAAATGTCTATATTTTCTTAGAAAATCTCTGCAAAAATGCTGTATTTTCTGTATTTGAGGAAAGTTATTACATTATTCATAAAATTTTGGCATTTCAAAATTAACATGTAACTTAACCTTAAGCACGCTATTTTACAATTATGTAATATTCTCTCCTGCAGCTGGATTTTTTTTTGAAAATGTGTAATAGGTGGTGATATATTTTAAATAGTGATAATTTGTTTGTTGTTAGAAATATTTAAATAATATTTGTACATATAAATAAGAAAATTGAATTCTGCATGTATTGGTGTAAGTTTTGTTTGTGTGTGTGATGCGAGATGTGTGAGAAAGTCATAAAGACATTTTATCACAAAAAAACAACAAATATTAATATAAAATTATTTTTTTTAAAGTGACCTTTTTTGAAAATTTCCTGGAGTGGTAACACTGTTATACAGACTGAATTTGAAAGTATTTATGGTCAAATTGTCAAAATTTCACTAAGGAAAATTAATAAACCTTATATATTTGTCATAAAATCATTCTCTAAAGCTAGATCTAGTCCAAAACTAAATCACTTCAAAACAGTTGATCTAACCTTAAATTATAGAAAACAATGTGGTCTAACCTATTTTTGAGTGTGAAAACAACTTACCTCTGAAAAATTCATCTGAATAATAATCCATAATGATTTTACTGAAAATACGATTAAACAAGTCTATAAAATCTGATTCACTTTCATGGCGATGCCCATTTTGAAGATGTTGACAGATAGCGAAAATTATGATATTTCATTAAAATTCGGTCCACAGTCACCACTATACTTGCAGAAAAATATAGTCAAATGACTAACTTGCAAGATTTCAAATAATATGGTAACTCAAATTTTAGAAATTTGGCTTCTTTTATTCATTACAGAGAACATAGCAAAAGGGCTGGCATGGGGCGAACACACTCTCCAGCCGTTGACACGAAATATGTAAAAATTGTGTTGAATGCACTCCACCACCGCATGCTTAATGTTAATGTGATAATAAATATACTTTTTATTAAAACTATGACAATTTTACTGCATTTAGGAAATGCAACTGATCTTGAACAATCTATGTACAATATAAAAAAATTATAAAAATTTACCCTATCTGTTTTGAGCCTCCTTCGAGGTGGAACCACAGGTGGAAGACTTTCCAGAGGTTTTCCATCAGGAGATTCCCCATTCTGTGAGTGTGAAATGTCTCCATTTGAATGTGAAAACTGAGGTGACCTTCTTGCTGGCAATGCAGGAGGTGTTTTATTTGCATTCACATTGTCTTTTTCCACACTTTGAGCTGTGAGTGAAATACTTATTCTTTCAGAAGTCTATTTAAATATATGTAGCACATTACAACATGCACACATGTAATAAAAAAAATATTTTTAAAAGGACAGAATCACTTAGATACAATAGCATCAAAGGATTAAACTGAACAAAGGTCTACAGTTAATTATTCCAATAAAATTGTACAAAAAATATCTAATTTACGATTTACACAGTATAGAAATTATACCCTATTTAAAAACTCCCTGCAGACACAATTGAATGTGAAAGGACAAAAACGCAAAATAAAATTATGATACATTGCATATATTTTCTCTGAACTACATCCTGCTGGAAATTTAGTATGACCATTGTCCAGCTATGTTCCAATAGGCTTTGATAATGAACGCTTAAATAAAACTACTTAACATAAATTTATCATCATCAAGTGCCAGCTCTGCAATGAAGGTTGGCTGCAACGGACCTCCCACATCTTCTGTCTTTGACTTTGGTGGTGCCTCTGTTAGACTAACCTGTCCATCTTGTGATATTTTCTTCACACATATCTCTGTCTACCTCTTGCTCATCTCCCCTCAACTCTACCCTCAAGTAAGATATTCAACAAGATGTAATGTCTTTCAATATGTCTAAAATATTTTATTTGTTTGATTTTCATTTCCTTTAATAGTTATTTTTTCATATGGAGTGTTGTCAGAACCTCTTTGTTTTCTTTACTTTATTTTCCATGAAGTTCTCCCAATTCTTCTACATGTCCACATCTCAAGTGCATCAATTCTATCTTCTAGTTGTTTATTCATTATCCATGTTTTGGTCATATCTTCTTCACCATTCTTGTAGTCTCATAAAGCTCACTACCATCAGGTATAATGTAAAAATTTCAAGCATGGGGTTGTTTCCTAATACCTGAGTTTGTCTATTTTTTTTTACCACCAGGTAACAGAGCCTTCTGAGATATCAGATTCATTCATTCCATCATTACTGCATCAGCAGCAAAGGGTGGCTGAAATGATAACATCAGTAATTACTGTACATTTCTAGTCAATGAATAGATAAGATAAACCTTTAGCTTGACTTTTAGATTTGCCTTCAAAAGCACAGTGGAACAAAATTGTGTGAAAACAATTTTTGTAAAGACATGAGAAGATGTGTTTCACTGCTGTTTTAGGATTACAGTTGGGGAACACATGCCTCCCCCAACCTGCTGAATTTTTTGAAACGCAAGAGCAAGACTGTCTATGTGGGTGAAATTCCCAAGTGGCATATTTGTGCATACCCACACAAAAGGTTGGATGGACCTAAGTCACACTCTGGAATGACTAGATAAAGTGTGAGGGTAGGAGGAAGGAGGCTACTATAATAAAACTATTCATGCTAATCTGGGCCTTGTTAGGGCACCTCTCACAGAGAAAGTGAAATAATGATGCCATGAGATGAGGCTGTCTCAGACAGCGTCTGTATTTAATTCCTGGGAGCCTTACCTACCTCCTGCAGTTGCTAGATTCTTGATTCTTGATTAGGAACAAGCGTTATACATTTGGTGTGTTCCCACATATGCTCTGCTGGCCATTCCTTCAACCCATCTAAAAGTGTATAACATCAGTGTCCCAGAGGGGGCACTTTCTTCTATCACCTCTAGTCCCTCCCTTTTCTACCATTCTCTGAATATGTACATTGTCTCGTTCGACCTCCTCCTCATCTTCTCATAGGGTATCCATGACTGCTCTAATCAATTCAATCCTGTCTCTTTTTCTTATTTCTGTTCAACAAGGATTTACCAGCCAACACATCAGCTCTTTCATTTCCCCTGACCAACTTCTAGTTATTGGCTCTTTCATTTCCACAACGCATTCCGTTCTCTGGACTACATCCTGCTAATAATGAGTTTGAGAACGGACGCAGAAGAAGAAGGATAATTTTCTCTGTTCTGTTGGCAGCCCAGTCGTGGAACTCTTTTCCCATCTGTACCACAACTGTTGTCAATAACTTTCTATCTATGCCAAATGTTACCCATTCACAGCTCCTCTCCACTTCCAAATGTCACCCATTCACAGCCTCTTCCCACTTCCTCCAGCTCACAAACTCAAGTACTGAATCTTCCGCTTCTGCCATCCAAGACCTTTCTCTCTTGATACGGATTTCTTTTGTATTGTCTAGAGATTGGTGTAACAGGTGATCATCATTATTGGCGACTTCGAAATATTCTTTAACCTGATCTATTTTACGTCTTGCTTTGATGCTTGTTAGCTCATGGCCGCGAAAGATATATATTTTGTGCAAGATGTATCTTTTGTGCAGCCTAGGACGCTCTCATGACCTCGTTTTAAACTATCTTCAGTATATCCACCTGTGTTTGTGACAGTGTAAGTAAACCTAAACCATAGTCCAACACAGATTTCTTCTTCTTCTTCTTCTTTCGTTCACTTGAAACATGTCTATATCTGTAATTCTGTCTCCTTAATAAAACTCACTGTCTTTTGTAGTTCATACAGTGTCCCATAGAGCTTTGATTCCAGTGTTGTTTCCTCTGGCCAATATGTCTGCCTCAGAGTTTCATGCTCAGAACACTCTTGAAGTATATGTTTGGCACTCTGTGCTGCCTGTCCACATGTACACATGGCCGTGTTGCCAATCTTGAACTTTGTATACATGTGACTGCGGAGTCGGTTGTGTCCTGTTCTGAGACGTAGAATTATAACTTGTTCTGGTCTGTTCATAATGTGATAGTCATCTTGTGTTGGTGTTTGTGGCTTTCTTATTGACTTGATCATCTGTTTTTTCTGATGGTAGGTGATTGGTATATCTGGTTGGTCTTCGGCAGCACCTTCCTTAGCCAGTTGGTCTGCTTTTTCATTTCCTGGTATTCCACAGTGAGAGGGTATCCACTGCATGGTTATCCTATACTGGTAAGACAATTCGCTAAGTAGTTTTTTTAAGTCTGTTAGTTTTCCAGACTGGAGAGCTTGAAGCACTGACCTTGCATCTGTCAGGAATACCACAGGCTGTAGGCCAGAGTTGGAGTTCAGCAGTTTTTTTAGCTGCCACACTAATTGCCTGGATTTCTGCATCATAATTATTGCAGAATTTTCCTGTTGGTGTTCTGATTGTATCTCTAGGCTTGTGTGGATATTCTATATATACACCTGCACCTCCATTCCTCACAGCATTCTGTGCTGACCCATCTGTGTACACTCTGACCCATATATCTTGTGGATATTCCTCATCCAGGAAACTGAGGGTGACTGTCCTTCGCTGCACACTGTTCTGTTCGTCCTCGCTTAGTATTCCTTTCACATGGGTCTGAATGTATATTGGCATTCCATGGCTTTCACTCCACGGGGTTTGTTCTGGTACAGACCTTAAGGGGCTGTCAACTTCAGGTAGGTCTGTAAGTTGTCTACGGAGTCGTTTAGCTTGATGGATAAAGCTGCTCCTTTTCAGTCGCCCCATTGCTAGATTTTGGAATCTTTCCTTCATTGGATGACTTGGCATACACTGAAACTTTTCTGCTTGAATTAGTACTTTTGTGTCTCTTCGTTCGCCAAGTGTTTGCATTCTTCCCATTTTCTGCATCTCTGCTATGGGTGTTGATTTCATTGCTCCCAACATTATTCGAAGTGCCTGGTTTTGCACTTTATCTAGATCTTGTAATGTGGTGTTTGATGCAGGACACCACGCAGCTGAACCATATTCCAGGTGTGGTCTTATGCCTTGCTGGTAAACTTTACTGAGTATATTTCCACTGGCTCCCCATGTGGTTCCACTTAGTTATCTCAGGATAGCTAACTTCCTTCTGGCTTTTGTTGTTGCTTTGTTTATGTGCTGCTTCCATGTCAGCTTATCATCAAAAGTAACTCCGAGGTATGTGGGTTGTTTGTCTTCTTTCAAGAGCTCTCCATCTATCTTGATATGACCAGCTTTTTGTTTTGGTGAGAGGGTAAAGAGTGTAGTGCTGCACTTATCTGTGTTAATGCTGACGCACCATCTATTTGCCCATAATGTTAGGGCATCGATAGCTCTTTGTATTTGTTTAGTGGCCACTGTTGCATGTTCTTCCGTGCACCAGATCACCAGGTCGTCAGCATACATTGCCACTTTGATCCCGTGTGGTAGTTCAGCAACTAGGTCATTGATGTAAACCAAGAAAAGTGTGGGTGACAGGACTCCTCCCTGGGGGACTCCATGACGCAGTAGAACTTTCTTGCTCTTGCGACCATCTAATTGTACCCTGGCTCTTCTATTATGCAGGTATGCTTTTACCCATTTGTACATTCTTGAGCTAACCCTGCAATTTCGCAATTTCACTAGGAGCCCTTCTTTCCAGACCTTATCAAATGCTTTCCTGAGGTCTATCCATGCTGCTAGTACCAGTTTCTTTTCTTGGAAGGCATCCTCAATCTCTTGGGAGAGGTAGGTTGCCTGATCTTCAGTAGAGTAGCACTGTCTGAAACCTGCTTGCTGTGATACCAGAAGGTTTTCACTTTCAAGGTACCACTGCATCCTAAGATTGATAATGCGTTCCATTGTTTTACATAGACAGCTTGTGAGGCTGATGGGCCTGTAGTTGGAGACTATGTTGCCATCTTTTCCTGATTTGAGGAGTGGTATCATTATTGCTTCTCTCCACGCCTGTGGTACATTACCTGTGGACCAGCTTGTGTTAAAGATCTGCAGTAGCTTTGCTCTTGCTGCAATTCCCAGGTTTCTAATCATTTCATTGGACACTCCATCAGCTCCAGGGGACTTTTTCATTTTCAATTTGGATCCAACACAGATAATAACACTGCCGGCATCATTTGAAAAAGGGTTTGTTGCAGCAACTCTGCAGATGCCATGATTTTCACTGCATTGATGCCCTTTCTAGCTTTCTGAATGACATTGTCCAATAATGTGAATGACAATAGTGAATAATTGAAAGAGAATAGTGTGAAGACTGGAACATCTGGTATAGAACTGTTGAAGATATCTAATAAGTCTGAGCCCTTTCGCAAATTTAATAAAGAATGCCTAGTATAGAAATTTATAGAAAAAGTAGTAATCTCAACATCCATCGGGAACTAATATTAAACTATTACAATTTTCGAACTTACACGGGGAATCAAGACCTGGTAACGATGATGGATGCGATGCTTGAGGGGTCAAAGAAAGCACACGGTTGATTAAAGACTCTATATCAGTGTCATTATCTTTCTGGAGTTCATAATCAGAATCACCGCTGGTTTGTCTTGTAAGTACTCCTTTGGCAGCAGTATGTTCTGATATTTGAGGAGGCTGGAAAGTAAAGCAAAAGAATGAAGGTATAAAAATGATCCATTAGAAATTTACAGTGACAAAAAATGTACGTGATATGTATAATATTCAAGTTATCCAACAAAAATGCTATTAGTTATTAAATGACATCACTGCATTTCAAACAAAGCTATAGTTACTCAGTCTTCCTCAGCAAATGTAAAGGGTATGTATCTGTTGGAGCACTTGTTAATCACACTCCTCTTCTGCCCCACAGGTGCCCAATTTCAATCATGCCACACTTTGGTCCAAATTCCTTCAATGACAGTCTAGATATGTCATTTATCATAGAGTCAACATCCAGTAGGTGCTAGCTAAACAACTTCTGATAGTCCCTTTCATTCATTTTGAGTTACTTACTTCTTTTTTTTCTTCTGCGTTCGTTCTCAAACTCCTGCAAATTAGCAGGATGTAGTCCGGAGAACGGAATGCATTGTGTCATGGTTTGCAGCATTGCTGTGATATCTGCGCCTTTTGGCCTGATACATCCGACTTCAGCATGGCTGTGGGTCACTGACCCTATAAAGGATGGGACAGCCAACTCCATCCCATAACCTCCTTAGTCGCCTTTTACGACATGCATGGAAGGTAGTGTTGCTATTCTTTGCTCCCCTTTCAGGCCCCGTCAACACACGGGCTGTTCACTTACTATAGATGCATTTTATGTAAGCCTGTTTGCTCTCATTATTATGAATGTCAGCATATTCAGGGCGGACACAATTTCTAATTCTACCTCAACTACTCAGCAATGTTATTTTATTTTTTTTTAAACAAAAGCAAAGAGACACAACAGCAATTGATCTGATGACAGAAAGTTTATGTACATGTGCCACATCTTTACACAATTAATACTACTTATTATTAATAACAACCGTTTACGTAACGGGTGAGTCCAACCGGTGAGTATGAGAGTGCCTTAGACTAAGGGAGTAAACCCTCACATAAAATCTGGAGGGAAGATACTAATACAGCCGGTGTATTAAACCATCTTCTGGTATCTCTTGCTTATTTTCAGGTGTATTAGCATTGCCTTACCCTTGGAACTAATCAATAGAGCCCTGATGGGAATAGTGAAAATGAGCAAGGTACTTTCTCCATAAAATGTTTCCTATGTGTTACTCATGAAATCAAATCGAAATATTTTTAACTTTTAATATATAATTTTCACATGAAATTCCTCATTCTGCTCAAACAAGAAAGTGGTCTCCGAAATGTCAACTTTTTCATCATAACCCATGTAAGCTATGTCAATAGATGGCCATTATGGATCTATTTGAGGAACAGTGCTATACAACACATCTATCTCAGGTCATTTTGGAACTGTTAGCTAATAGCATAGCAGAGGTTGGTAACCCTTAGGGGTTCCCCACACTCCCAAGCCACTTTCAGCATTGAAGAAGAATTTATATTTGAGTTCCACAATCTTATCTATGCCATCAATTGACAATGTTGCACCATGATTCACATAAGAGACATGTAAGATGCTCTAAAATCATTTCTATCAATATCTGTACAATATTAATCCAAAAGTTTGGGACTCCTGTTACTGACCACTTCAATAGCAGACCCTAGGGTGTTCTGAATATTCTAGTGATTAATATTAAATTGGATGACTGGATTTGGCATGCACCTAAGAACCGGTATATCACTAATTTATTATTCTATAGCCTTTCTGTCTCAATACCCTTTATTCCTTTATATAGATATCATATTGTGCTCTGACTATATTCCACTGTCTTGCTGTGCTTCTGTCCCTCAAATTATTATATTACCATTATTAATTCACCCCTACCATACTTCCAGCATTTATGTTCTCATTTAGCATTGCTATGTTATTGTTGACAGTACTGTCCTTACTCTTTATATGCTATGTTGTGTTCTTGATAAAGATCTTTTAGTCAAAATATCAATTTGTGTGTGTTTCCAGTGATTAGCAAAATTTCATTATTATGTGTTTTCAATTTTCACCTTTAAAGCTCAACAAGCAAACGATGAATCTTGAGAGATTATTTATATTACATAATAAATGTACTATATCAATTGCTACATAGACAAACCTTTGGTGGAGGAACAGGTGGAGGATTGATCTGTACAGGTCTGAAATGACACAAGATAAACATAATAACTTTATAACTTCAAATATTCAAAATACTTATCTAAGAATTCAAACTAAGTTTAATTAGCTCTGTTATTTGATCATTGACAGTGCTTTTCTCTACCCGTCATGCATTATGTGGTGTTCCTGATAAAGATCTTTCAATAAAATTGTTGATTTGTGTTTTGCTGTGCATTTCCAGTGATTAACAAAACTTTGTTATTCTGTTTCCAATTTTTGCTTATTGAAAGACAATACAATTTGATATTCTTTGAGTCAAAAGTTCCACAAAATCTAGTATAGTAATAATCATATCAGAAAAAATATTATATCAACTAAAATTTAACAATAATAAATGCTATCTTTTTAACAAAATACAATAAAAATGTATTGTATCTCAATCAAATTTTGGAGACAAACAAATAAAATATGTTATGTGAATAAGACTCCATGGACAGCAGACTGTTACATTAGTTACAAATGCTTATCAGTAAAGTACACAGTGAAAAGTAAAAGTACATAAAACATTTTGTCAAAACTATAATTTGAATTATGTGAATATTTCATTCTCATGATATGAAATTCCTAGTGACCAAAGCATGAAGTAAAGCAGACCAATTAAGTCTAACATGGATCTACTGTCCAGGACAAGATGCAGCTCATGCTTCAGAAAGGATTGATAACCTGGATTCATGTGCCAGGTATTAGATATTAACAATAGGGTCACAATAAAGCCCCTCATCGTCCATATATACAATGAAAATTGAAAAAGATGATATACTGAAAATGTAGACACTTCGAGTTGAATGGAGTTGAATGTAGCATACGTTTGAGGAGACATTACAAAGGGAGAATGACTAACATGCATACCCATCAAGTAATCTATATACTTCAGTGTTATGAGTTAATTTCATGTACCTATATCTCTACTCATTGTGCTTTAGCTGGTTCTGTGGTAGGTATTCCTAAAGTAACATACAACTTTGAAAATGTACCTGCACATGTTTACATAGAATAAGTTATGGTTTCAAGCTTAGAAAAACCATTGAGTCTCATACTATGTATTATCTTGTGCTTAGAAAAACAGTGAGTCTCATACTATGTATTATCTTGTGCTTAGAAAAACCATGAGTCTCATACTATGTATTATCTTGTGCTTAGAAAAACTGTTGAGTCTCATACTATGTATTATCTTGTGCTTAGAAAAACTGTTGAGTCTCATACTATGTATTATCTTGTGCTTAGAAAAACTGTTGAGTCTCATACTATGTATTATCTTGTGCTTAGAAAAACCATGAGTCTCATACTATGTATTATCTCATTACTGTCTGTGTCGGTTCTGCTGCACATTGTAAACAAATCTGCTAATTCTAACCACAAACCTTCTTCATGAATCACAATTATAAACTGTTCAAACAAGAGAAATGCTAGCATTAAGCTGATTGTTTTATTTTAAATATTAAATGCATTCCTTTATGTTAATAAACTTAATATATAAATAATTTGCTGTATATTCCTTTATATTATATTAGCAAGCACTCCTTTAATAATTTGAATTCAACAATTTGCACTCTTCACATAACAAAACAACAACCACCATGAAAATATTACATCATCTCTGTTTGGACAACAACTTATGCTACAAAAACCCATGTACATATGTTTCAAAGTCTGAGTAACACATACTGGTTCTGTTAAACAATAATCAATCCCTTAGTATGCACATTAAAGGACATTGAATTACAATGTTTGATTTGTTCATCTTATCCTATGTGAAACTATTATAGGTACTGTAAAAATATGTCCCATAGCAGCAACCTCCTGTCAGGGATGAAGATAACTCAACATGTACTAAGCCGCAGTTACTATTAGGTGGGCTGGCCAACTCCCTTCCTTGCTGTCTTCCTAACTCATGAAACTATTATACTTCATGATTATTTATATTTTGCCATTTCTGATTAGCCTCACTATAGAGATCAAGGAAGACCTCCCTTTGTTATATTTGTTGACCTAACAGAGCCTGTTAACATAGCATCCCTCTATACAGTGCTCAAGTCCATTGTATGTTCACTAAGCCTATTACAACCCATTGTTTCATTCCTTAAAAGATATGAAGGCGGTCATGTTATTCAATGGTTGAATAGCTAAAAATTTTGATATAAAAACTGGAACTAAGAGAGGATGCATCCATATGCTTCAACCATCTTCCTGATACTTTTCTCTGTCCTTGTACATCCCACCTTTGAAAACTCAGATTGTGCCATCTTCATTTGCATGAGAATTGATGATTAATCTAGCAGTCTTTAAACAAAAACTAAGACAACTTGATTCTTCCCAGGGAGTTACTGTAAACTGATAATGCAGCTCTAGTTGTTCCTAATAAAACCATACTGAAAAATCTGATCAACAATTTAGGAAGGGTCTGTGACTTGTTTTAACTATCAATAAATATAAAGAAAACCGTGGTGTTTTATTAAAAGACTGTAATAGCAATGAACATCACACTGAACAATGTACAGCTTGAATCAATACAGAACTTCAACTAACTGGGATCAACAGTTACCATAACTATCACTTGATGAAGAAATACAAGCTCGAATAGAAAGTGCAACCACCAATTGACTCGAAAAATGTCAGGGGCAGAATAAAGTTGACATTGGAGATAAAGATCTTGATCTACCAGACATGTGCATTCGGTATTCTCCTTTATAGGTGTGAGAAATCAATTCTATACTCATAAAAATAAAAGAGACTGAACAGTTTTCATATGTGTTGTCTCATAACACTTTGAGTATTAAGTAGCTGGATGGTTACCAACACTGAGGTCCTGCATACAGCCAATATTTTAAAAGTAATCTCCACATTCAATCACATAAGACTCAGTGGCTTGGCAAAAGGATGAAAAAATCATATAATGAATAATGCAAGAAGAAAGGCAGACCAACAAGTTGCAATACAAAAACAAAAGAAAAATGTAAATGAATGCTTATTATCATCACATCTGACAACTTTGAAAACCTGGAGAAAGTATCACATGGAGAACAAGCCTGCATTGTTGTGCTAGGAAATTTTAGAATTCAATAATGAACAGGACCAAAAAATGAAGCCTCAGTCATACGGAGCAACAGTCCAACAATTTCTATTTCCATGTTTCTTCTGCAACCAATTGAACAACAATTGGTAGATTTGGCCATGAGACTTATTTGACTCATGTCATCTCAAATCCAACTGATAAGAGTTTGCTTCAGATCACACACACACACACACACACATACACACACACACACAACACACACACTGTGGTGTGTTTTACATTATAATTATATAGTTCATGATAACAACATTTTGATATGCAACAGTTGTGACATAAAAAACAACACTGACATAAAAAAACAAGGAAAGCTTCACAGTTTTCAAATTAAGTAAATTTGGAAAAAATTGTGGCATGGAAGGTATTGTGTCATCTTGAGGAAATAAGTGTTTACCAACATTGTTTGGCAGGTATCGCCCAGGAAAGAAGACATGGCAGAATGCAGCCATATTTCCGCAGGATGTTTTTGAGGGATTCGATTTGCACGTGGAGATGTGCTGTCATAATAGATCTTGAGGATGCTTAATAGAGTGTCCTTGGATGTCTTGATGCTAAATCTTGCAGTAAATCCTTTTGTTATGTAGTAGGTGGGTACAGCCTCGCTGCACAGGATAGTAGTTCTTAAGTGTGGTAACTGGGTATCGGCACCAACGGTTATTAGTCCAGGTCTACCACAGGGATGGCTGCTATCTCCTGTGCTTTTCAATGTATACACAGCACATATCACTAGCAATCAAATCACAGATGTTGGCAGAACGATGTTGTACGTCGATGAAATTCTCGTGTATAGGCAGGGCAGAAATCATGAAGAGTGCATTATGGAACTACAGGGGGAGCTGGGCAGACTGACTAATTGGTGTAGAGATACAGGAGCAGTGGTAAATCTTTTTACGGCACTCGTGACTTGGTTTTTCTTGAACAATCACATGGTAGACACCCATGCCACATGTTTGGTTGGCCAGGAACAGGCTAGAAAGAACCAGCACAATGAGATACCTGTGTGTGGTGTTTTTTTGGACAAACGTCTGAGTTTCAAGGAACATGTTGACCACATTATCATAAGGGCAGGCAAAGGCTTATAAGCAATGAAGGTTATGGCTGCTGCGCAGTGTGAGCAGATGTTGTTATTTCTTTTGTACCAGGGTTTGGTGGTGTCTATGGTGGAATATGCACTGCCAATTCTGACTCTTAGCCAACCTCAGATAAAAAAAACTGGATAGAATCCAGAATGCAGGAATGTGTATCATTCTTGGGTGCACAAGAGACACATCGACAAGAGCTATGTGCAACCTACTGGACTGTCCAATGGCAGAGCACAGATTACAGTATTGCCATGCATGGGTGTACCTTCAAATACATGCAGATAAGGAACACAAATTGCATTCCAAAATACATACAGTAGTTAAAGGTAGCAGACTTAAGAGAGGTAAGTCGTGGATGGGACGTGCCGAAGATGTTACAAAATGTGTGCAGATTGCAAGATGTGGCAGCAGATGCGGAATGGATAGGTCTACCCACAGAATTCAAAACTTGTTTGAGAGTAGTAATATCACTTAGCAGGGAATGCAGAGAATGGTGTCCCACAGCTGTGGAGCAAGAGATGCAGGCTATGGTCAGTGAGAATGCCAAAAAGGGGGATGTGATTATATACACTGATGGATCTGTGATTAGACATGTTCGCAGTGCTTGGGCCTTCACAGCTCAGTGCGCAGGTAAAACGATCATGGAGGAGAGTGGGGCCTTTTTTGTCACTATGAATGACCATGAAGATTATGGCGGTGATCAGGGCATTTGAGTGGGTAGGCACACAGAAAGTAACACAGGTCTGCATCTTGAGTGACTATGAGTATGATTAGGAAGGTATAAGTGGGTCTCATTCGCTAACAGTGGATTGGGGCCTTGAGGAAGGCAAGGTTGAAAGTAGTTACATTATTTCGAGGCAAGGAAAGAGCAGATAAAATGGTGTCATGCGTGATTGTGGCACAGAGTGATGGGGGAATGGATTGAGCTGACATTTATAACTCCATAAGAGATATAGCACGCGAGAGTGAGTTTAGTGGGGATGATAATTCCTTTTCCCTGGACAGGAATAAAGATCAGGGTTTGAAATTGGTGTTACTAAAACTGAACATTTTGGAGGTCGCAGAATAATGATGGTCAACTAGCAGAGGACCAGTACTGTCAGCAGAAGTGTAATAGCAGATACACTCAGGGAGAGATCGAAGCAACTATGGACATGTGTCCAGATTGGAGTGATGATGATCAAATGACTAATTAACTAAATTAAGTAGTGTCCATCGAGGCCTAACTCCTTGCAGTGGAGATGAGGCTTAGTCTAGCCAACAGAGGTTGGAAATATGGTTGGGCCATCCCTGACATTGAGCAGTACCACAGTCCTGACCAAGCAAGCACTGGTGCTGAAGTTGGAAAAACCAGGCAGAGAGGCGCACCAGCAACCATGGTATCACACAACACAACTAGATAACATGTCTTCACAACAAAATTAAACTTGCTATGTAGACATGTTAATCTGCGAGCGAGAAGAAGAAGATAGAAGAAATTAAGTGGTAAAACTGTTAACACAAAGATAGATTTATGTTTATAGCAAATGCTTAAATAAATAATGGTGCAACAAAAATAAATAACCTCATTCTAATTATTGTATTCAATTTTTCTTGATCTTGAAATACTTCATGTAAATTAAGATTTACTAGCAGTGATTATTACTTCTTTCCACCCTAATAAGGTGCTCTTGGATCTACATGGATAATTAATTTTTATGACTTGTAAAGTTGTTGCCAAACTGTCCCTATACATGGCTCTATTGACATCAATACAACTTCAAACATATAGAACTGAGCATCTAACAATTAAAAACAAATTGGGGACAACTATTGGTAAATATCTGCTGCCACAGAAATATATAGATACCACATTGATCAATTACAAGAACAAGGCAGAAAAATGATCAAGCAATGATATGAATACTAGCATGTAATATACAGCACACAGTGTGATGTGAATGGTAGCTTTATAACTTCTGTTCAATATCATGTTATCAAATCAGTTGAGAAGTCAAAGCTGTACTCATTCCTCACACCTACAGAAAACATTTATTCTGTGTGATAAAGAGGGCCTATAAGCATGGTCTCTTAATAAAAGCATTATCCTAATTGCAAATAAAAGATCTCTTTAAATGAAATAATTCACTGAACCACAGCATTCATTATTGTTCATGGTACAAATCTCTGATATAGCCAAATTGAACTGAAACCTACAGTTGAAAGGAGCGTCAATCAATCAAGTGCTATGCCGGTTGGCAAAGGCAATAACGTGTGTTGTTAATAAGTTCAGTTTCTGACTTATTTTTGTGCCACAGTGACAACCCATCCAAAAATTTCTTTCTTTTATCTTCCTTTCTTCTCCTATTGATCTTTCCAGTGGTTATTAAATTTCACGTTTTACTTTTCATTTCTCAACACATCCTAAAAATCTTAATTGTCTAATTTTCGCTATAATTTGTCATTTTACTCCAGCATCTATGAGAACTTCTACATTAGCTTTCTTGGCTGTCCATGGGAGTTTCATTATTCATCTCAAAAACCACATCTCAGTTGCCTCCAGTTTATCTTGGGAATTTTTGTTTACTGTTCATGCTTCGCTTCTATAAAGAAGGATTGGCCCAATATAATACCTTAGCACTTGAACTCGTGTATGCAATGATATTACTCCATTGCATAGGATGTTTCTAATTTATTTAAATGTTAATTTGGCCTCTGCTATCCTGCTCTCACATTGAAGCACCTACCATCTGATGTTAAAATCATGCCAAGATACTTGACTTTATCCGCTTTATTTGAGTTTGCATCATTGATAGTAATACTGCAATTTGGCGGTGTGTATTTCATTGAAAAAATCATTACTTCTGTTTTCTTCTTGTTTAGACTGAGGCCTTTATTTTCACTTTCTTGTACTACTGTGTCTAACAGGGCTTGAAGTTCTAATTCTCTCCCTTTAATCAAAACTTGATCATCAGTTCACAACCACTGCTTGAAAAAGTAGGAGCAAACAACATAAGAACGATTAATTTGCAAACTTAATCTTTATTTTAACCTATTGTGCACTTGATACTTAAGACAGCAACAACATTCCCATTTCTCTCCATCATTTGCTTTCCACTTTGTCATTTTCTTCAGTTAACTCCAGTTGCAGCTCTAATGTTACAATTAACCATGAGTCATTCCCACTTTTACATATCCACCATGTTAGGGTAGATTTCACTGAAGAGTCTCCTGACCTACTTACTTAAACTGTGAAGTATTTCTTATAGTATCCACCATGCCCTTATGTTTGTAATATGGTAACATGGACTACTACAAATATAGGGAACATTGTTTCTGATTTAGAAATATGATCCCAATTACTTGTAATAGGCAGTACATTAGTTTTATGCTTTAGAAAGTACTTTATTATCCTAATATTAGCCTGGAATTTGCCTGTATCTGCAGTATTGTCTCTTCTATAAAGCTAACTATGGTGTGTTTTGTCCGTAAAGTTTTCTTTCAGTGTTATTTCTCTGGGTCTGTGTTTTTTTTCAGCATTTCATATTTGGGACATTCTTGAAGTATATGCTTTGCAGCATGATATGAGAAAGTACTTTTAAAATCTACACATTACTAACACCTGAAAACATCAAACTATTTTGTGCATACATATGTTCATACACACAGCTACATTTATAACATGCTTAAAAATGATTTCAGTAACTAACACAATGCATATTATCAATTCAATTATAATTTTGTAACTACCGATTCAGGGATGTGGCATGAGGTAACAAGCACAACATTTAAGATGACAAAAAGCAACTCCAAGTCTCAAACACCATGCTGTTATCTTGTCAAAATCTTACTTTTCAAGTGAAGATGACAGACCATCCTCTAAATATAAACTACTCCGATGACCCCTGAAAAAAATCAGTACTGCAGGTAGGGGTTTTTGGGGTTTTTCATAAATAACAGAGAATATAAAATGGCACATTTCTTATTGGTTGTTTTTTTTTAGATAATTAACAGAGTACAGGAAATAACAACAATTGATAATAAGTGAGACTTTTGTAAAACTGTATAACAATAGTACTTTCATAAAACACATGGTTGATGAGTTTTACAACTAATGCACAGACTATCAGACTCTAGGGTATAATTACGAAAAAATATAATTAATGTCATACAAAACAGTTTCAACATTTCAGATTTAAGGTCCTTTTCAAACTTTAAAACTGCCTTGTATATCATTATTTGTATTTTTTCGTATGAATAGCTTATAGTCTGATAGACTGTGTTTATTGTAAAGCTGATCCAACCTTGTGTTTTACACTACAAGACAAAACACATTTGTTTATAGATAAATTAATTTGCTTGTTAATACAAGCTGTGTGATAAAGAGAATTGACAATTTTTTTAAAATTATGAACAATATTGACATGGTTGATGTTACTAGTAGATTTAATGATAAATAACAGATTCCTAAAAATCTGCTCCACTTCACTATGGAAAGAAATGTTCTCATATATTTATTACAATACATAAAGACTTATTGGAATCCTAGATTTAGAAAAAGGTGTTCTAATCTATTCCTGCAACTGAAATAATATTAAAAATATACACTATGAAACTAATAAATTGACCAAGCATAGCAGAAGAAATGCCAGATATAGGTATTTTAAAGAATTTGGTAAACATTTCACCAGACAACAAAAAGAGATCATTAAATCCAACAGGTGATGTACCTTAACACATTTACTGCATACTGTGAGATTTAGCGATCACCTAATGGACTAGTTTTATTCTGGGTTGCCTTCCATTATTTAATGTAAATATTTTCAGAGTTGTTATAATGCTTCTTGCTTTCTATTCTATAGAATGATGATCTTGCATATTCTCAAAGAGTTGTTATAATGCTTCTTTCTTACTATTTCATATGTTGATGATCTTGCATATCATCTTCCTCTTGTGTTTGCCCTCAAATAATGAGAACAATGATTCATATGATTTGAGCCAGAGAGTGTGAAGTATGTTGTTGTTTTAGCACATCTGGTTTTTTTTTCATCCTACACATTAAAAGTATGAATGATTGTATATTGCCATGGCCCAAAAGGGAGCAAAGATAAGCTACACAGTGACCTTCCATGCAGGGTGGAAGGCAACTAAGGATGTTTCAGGATAGTGTTAGCTATCCCATCCCATAGAAGGTTAAAGTGACTAAACGTTATGCTGCAGTTGGATATTTCAGGCTAAAAGACAATTATTGTAGTATGTCATGATATAACACATTCAAAGACACAAGTATCGTAGTATGTCATGATATAACACATTCAAAGACACAACTATCGCAGCATGTCACGATACAACACATTCAAAGACACACATATTGTAGTATGTCATGATAAAATACATTCAAAGACACAAATATTGTAGTATGCAATAACACAACACATCAAAGACACAACTATTATAGTAGGTCATGATACAACACATTTGAAGACACAACTATTATAGTAGGTCATGATACAACACATTTGAAGACACAACTGTTGTAGTATGTCATGATACAACACATTTGAAGACACAACTGTTGTAGTATGTCATGATACAACACATTCGAAGACACATATATTTTAGTATGTCATGATACAACACATTTAGACACAACAATTGTAGTATGTCATGATACAACACATTTCATTCTCTGAACTACATCCTGCTAACCAGCAGGAGTGTGAGAATGAATGCAGAAAAATAAGAATACAAAAAGCACAATTGAAAAGATTTTTGAAGCCTTGAAAACACTGTTTACTTAAAAGAAGCTTGGAGTTAATGAAAAGATAGTTTTTGTGGTATAGATAGATATCATCATCATCATCATCATCAGGTGCCATGCCGGGTGGCGTAGGCGGTCATGGTTCTCCACAGCTCTCTGTCCACAGTATTATGTATCAAAGTCGTTGTTGTTTCTTTGCCGTGCCAGGTTGTCAAACTGTCTAATATTTTATCACGTTGTCGCCCTCTGTCTCTGGTGCCTTCAATCTTGCATGTTGTGATTATGTTCTCTAAACCTGCCTGTCTCATGAAGTGGCCAAAAAAAGAAGATTGCCTTTTTCTTATATTGTTGATTAAGGTCCGTTTCGCATTTAACTCTTTTAACACCTCTACATTAGTTTTTCTGGCAGTCCATGGTATTCTCAGCATTCTTCTGTAGAACCACATCTCCGTTGCCTCCAATCTCCCACTTTCCAGTTTGTTTATTGTCCAAGACTCGCACCCATATGTTAGTATAGGGGTTATATAGCACTGCAGAACTCTCTTTCTCACCTCTAATGACAAGGTCATATTACACAGTATATTTTTCATTTTTCTGAATGTTGTTTTTGCCTGTCCTATTCTGCATCTTATTTCTGTTGAACTTCTTCCATCTGCTGTTATAATTGTAATTATAATAGATAGATATACCTGAATTAATATGTGAACTACCACAAGTCAAAAATCCTGAGAATTAACATAGAGGGTTTAGAGGAAGGCTTACATTATATATGTTATGAAGAAGTACAAGATCATTAAAAGATGCTGAAATATTTATACTGCTATGGTCACTTGTATATTTATTTTATTTTGCATGGTTTTAGATCAATCTCAAGATATAGTAATGGTTACAGAGTCTTTTTATCAGATGAACTACATTACAAAATGGGAATTCCCGAGCATCATCTTCAAGTATCAGAATTAAGGGATACGCGTAGATCATTCAAGAAGGACAATTACTTGTGTGTTGCTAGAAAGGGGGCAAAGAATAGTAACAATGATCTGACTTGCAAGTTGTAAAAGGTGTCTACATAGGGATGAAAATGGGTTTCACTATCCCACTTAGAAGATTAAGTGACTCAAACATACTATGCTAAAGTAGGATGTATTGATCTGAAATGAGGCTTATGTCACAGCCAAGTTACTGTGCAGACATTCCCCTCTCTGAATCACATCTTGCTAACATGAGTTTGAGAATGAATACAGGAAGAATATTCTGAAAACTAAATTGTCATAATTTAAAACTTGTGAAATTGTAATCATCTATATTTGATCTGAATGAACAAGGAATAAACTGTCAAAGAATAGTCTTGCTATATATAGATGATGGCCCACCATGGCTGGGGAATAATGAACTAGGAGTGACTTCATTAATGCTAATTTCAAGGCAAAAAATCATGGTGGTCACGATTTCAATATATTTCCACCATTCTTACATAACTTAAAGGGCTGAAACAATTATCTCTCATATGAAAGTGTGCATGCATGTGCAAGTGTGTGCATGCAAAAGTGTACATGTGTGCACTTCCTGTGCAGACTTTTTACTCAACACTATGCTGCACTGATATTATTTAAATGCACACTATTATATTTTGAAGTGACAGGGAAAATGCTCAGGCAGTTTTTACTTTCATGCTGATAAATTGTTTCCTAATAATTCTACATAAAGGTTCAGTATTCTTTTATAATAATCTTAGTTTAGTACACATTATGGTTTTGAAAAAAATTACTTTTATTTGTTGCTTTATCTCTTCTGGATTAAATCTACTGTTGTCTGGAGTTCTTTAATTGCAAAATTGAGTCATTAGGCCAATGTCTAAATTGGTCATACTAGGCATAATTCTGCAGATTATGCTGAGAAGTCTGTTCATCTGTTCTGCAAGTGCACATTAATAGTAGAGTCACATCTTGCGAGTGGGTTTAGTCTGTATCCTTGTCCATTAGCAATGTATTTTATCAGTTGTAAGAGTGATGAGTTTACTCTTAATAAGCTGTTATGAAAGAATATCCAAACTTATGTTCAATTTTTGTTGGGTTTTTGTAGTATGTTGTTAAGCTATCCAGAATATGCTGTTATCATCATCATTCATTTTTAGACCAGATCAAAAAATGTCCCCACACAAAGACTGCCTGTAATTGAACTACAACAATTTCTGTTTTGTCTTGGAACACTGCGATAAACTTTAATTAGCCCATGTCTTAATGTTTCCTTACCACTTCAATATGTGTTCTTGCTCTATCCCCTTCAACTTTTCCTCCATTAAAGGTCTTTGACAGTGTCCTTATTTTTCTTATATTGCCAAAAATTATATTTATCTTGTTTTTATTTCCCATAGCAGTTCACTTTTCATTTATAGTTGTTCAAGAATTCATTATTTGTTTACCTTTCTATGAAATACAATCTATTCTTCTGTATATTCATATCTCATATTAATTATGTCTTCTAAATGTATGCCCATTATCCATGTTTCTGTTCCATATAGTAGAACAGAAAACATATTCAACAAGATAATTCTCATATTAAATATATTAGTATTTGCTTGGATCTTAGCAGCCTTTTTATCCATTTCCTTAAAATACTTTTCGCCGTTTATATTTTTCTTTTAACCTCTAGTTCATATCTTCCATCTGTAATTGTATGTCCAAGATATTAGTAATCATCCACTTACTGTTGTACCACTTTCTGTAAATTGTTTATTATAATTCACAGAGACCTTTGTGGATTTATTGTCCTGGACATGCTGAAATTCATTACAATGAAAAAGCATTCCTTGGCTTCAGAGGAAACAGACACTAGGGGAATTCATTATGAACAAGAATAACATATCTGAAGAACTACCTGAACACAATCTAAATGAGAAGATAAGACTGGAAGAAGATATGATATAGTGACTACAATAATTTGGAATTACCCTCAGTGCAAGCGGAAGTAGATGTTTGAGCAGATGGCTAAGGGGTGAATGTGACAAGAGAGCTATGGGAACCCTTAGCATGTATACTCTTCACAGTGTGCTGGAAGAGATCAAACAACTTTGGGCTTGCTTTGAACGCATCAATATCAATTCAGAAAACTAAATTGTGCTCAAATATTTAACTTTGGTTGTTCATTTCCATTATTGATTACCGTAGTTTTTTTTACAAATATTGTTTTCCCATCCTTATTCTGTAATGATTTTACCTATTATTTCTACTAGCTTTTGTTATTTCCTGTTCACTTCCCATCAGCAATACTGTGTTATCTGCAGATTTAAGATTGTTTACTACTTTCCTATTTACATTGAGTCCTGGCATTCCTTCAAATTCTTTGAAATTTTGTGCATATATTAAATGGCTCTGTGGCAGAGTAGTACAGTGTGCAACTAGATGGCCAAAGCACCAAGATCAAACCTCACCACAGGCAACTGTGCATCCAGACCATTCATTAAACATTGGCAACTTACTGAACATTTATATATATATATATTAAGTGACATATTCTTTCCAGGATGTTGTCTTGTCGTGGATACTTTGAACGCCTCTTGTTCTGGGCAAGCAGGTCTGCATTGGCGAGAGTCATGCATATATTCTTTGATGTCGCTGGTCCATCGTCTTCTTGATCTTCGTCTTCTCTTTCCTGATATTCTGCCCTCTAGAATCAGCCTTTCGATACTGTCATGTCGCTTTAAGTGTCCAAAATACTGTAGTTTCCTTCTTATGATAGTATTTAGAAGCTACCCCTTATTTAGTTTCAGTAATTTCAAAACTTTAATGTTCTTATTTTTCTATGTCCATGATATTAGTAGGATCTTTTTGTAGCACTTCATTTCAAAAGAATTTATTCTTTTGGATATTATCTTGTTTAAAGTCCAAGTCTTACATCTATATGTTGCCACTGAGAAAACACATGATCTTTAAAGGGTCACTTTAGTGTCCCTATATGTATATTGCCTAGGAAATCAATACAGCCAAAAATTCTGGGTTCATCGCTATGTCTTGAATAAGATATGCTACCAACTTTTTTAATATGTTGAACAGACTGGGTGACATGTTACATACTTGTCTCACTCCTCTTTTTATATCAATATGTGGTGAATAATTATTTTCTAATTTTACTGTCGCTGTTTCTTCCCAGTATTGATTGATTATTATTCTGGTGCCATTTCTATTCAATCTATTTCTTGAAGACATTTACCGGTAATTAATTAGCTTCTCATGCTAGACTCTATCAATATCTACCAAAATGTGCTCCCCTCATCTCCTTCTCATTCCATGCCTAGAACATGTACAAGGAGGATAGCCAATGCTAATGACAATAAAATGTGACTTGTAATTAAAGGTATCCTTAAAACTATAAATAATGTCTATGCCCAACATACATAGAAACATCACAATTTAAGATGTACAATAAGTTGTACATTTATTTCAATGATAAACTGGAAAATATTATAGGCTAAGGATTACTTAACCTTTAGGCCCCTATGGGTGAGGTCACGCACCTGGAGTACACATTCCCGTGTGTCTGTGGGTGAGGCCACGCACCATACGATATCGCCCGATTCCCGAGCTCGGAACTTCACGAAGTAATGAACCAGTGACGTATAAAGCCCGCCAAACGAAGCTAGGAATACGTCACAGTGTAAAGGTCAAATTCTTTTACACATTAGCGTTGTATAGAAGGAGAAAGCCGGCTGATGTTATCAACGCTTTTCGGGAGCGACTTTTGCCATTTTCGGCCGTATTTTACTATCAAATTGAGTACCGCGTGGCATGGGTAAATGATCGTGACTACATGTTCTAATTGTTGTTCTTTGTGTTTAATATGTTGTTGTTTAATAAGAATGTGTGTTTATTCATTCAAAAACACAAAAATAATATGTATCAGAGGTGCCACATGTGTGCATGGACAATAATTACGTTGCGTGTCGGCATAGACCTAGTGTTGACCGGACGGTATTATATGCGATTTCTTCACGTTTTATTAGTTATTTTAGTTCATATTATATTAGTTTGGATATAAAACAATACATATACAATAAGTATGGGTATTTATGAGTATTTTATCAATGTTGCCACACATTGCTCATGTATTAGGGTCGTCAAGAAGATATATTTGCGATTTTGAAAATGGAGTTTTGCGATTTTTTCCCTAATTTTCAACTTCACAACTTGCTCACAACTGTTATATCACACATACAACAACAACAAAAACATGATTATATTCACTATTCACTCCTTTATTTAGATGTGCAAACATTATTTTGATATCTTTTAAAACAAAAAAGATATCACGTTTTTAAAACACCCACCATCAATAACGCAAATTTTCCAAAAAAGAATTCAGGCCCAGGGGGATATTTCTTAATTTTAATTCAGGGTCCTAAAGGTTAATGAGAAATACATATTAACATGGAAATGAACAGGATATAACAGATTAGACAGTGCAGATTTATCAATCATACACACACAGAATTATGAAATGATGCAATGAATCACACAGATTTGCACTTATTTTTGGATTACCTTTGAGATAGTTCCTCCTCCACACACTCAAGTAAACTCCTGAGTGACAGAAGGTGAAATAAAAAAAAATAGAAAAGGAAAAAAACACAAGATATAAGTAAGACACAAGAGAAAAAGTAAGAAAAATTATCAGCGTGTTATATCCTATTTTATGATAATGATTCATCAACAAAAAAGTAAACAATAATATACACATAATTGACAAAAACACAGTAAGACAACAAAAAATAGCAAGTAAATTATGATAATTATTCTTCATGTTACTAATTCTTGTTCCCCATGGAACACAAGGGCCTAGCTTACTACAATTTATATCTTGGACTTTGAGTTCTATTATGTGGACTGAAACTTTTTCAGCCAGTCTAAATCTGGTTACGCTAGTTGTCAAATACAGCTAAGTTTCACAAGTATGGACTTTGCACTAGATAACTTCAAAAATCTTGTGTCATTTATCTGCATGTGAAGCATCAAAAAAGAGGTCCATCCATTCATAAACTCATAACCCATCAGGGTTCTAGAGGTACTACATTGGTTGCTTCAACACACAAGAGTCCTCCAGTGATTTATATCTTCAGCGATGTGGATGAGTGTGGAAAAATCTTTATCTGTATATTATATTATTGTATAGTATATTATTTGTTCATGATTTTCTTTGTCCCTCCCATCGATTTCTTCCACCTCAACTGTACCTTGCAAGTTCAATTTTGACAGAGAATTCTCCTCACATACATGTACAAACCATGCAAGCTTTTGTCACTTTACTATTGAAAGTAGTGATTTTTGTGAACCTGGACAATTCTCTAAAGGGTTCACAGAATGTAGAGAACTGATTTCATTGTACTCAGGTTTCCCTATAACTACTGTACCTCTCAAAAGAGCAGCATGGTGCCTGAAGAGAGTTTTACTCAAGAACATAATTGTGTAGTTTCAAGTGATAATCCCTAGGGATATGTGAAGAAAAAAACTGCACTTGTAAACAAAATGTCATGGTTCTGAATCAAACCCTGACCATGTAAGGCAAATCGGGTAACCACTATTCCACAAAGATCCCTAATATTATGCTAACATGTCAATGATACTTTCAAGTTTTCTCTGGCCATTCCATTTTGTTTTGTTTTTATCCATGTTACCTTTCTCAATTTTGTTTGGACTCCAATTCACTAGATAGTTTGTTTGAGAACCCCAGGAATTGTGAGCAGTTAGCACTTACTTCCTATGTGCAATGATGTAGTTTTTCTGAGCTTTCTTTCATACCCAGGAGACTTCAGCTTTCAGCTTAGTGCAATGCCTATTGAAGGATCTCTCTATTCAAATGGGGTCTTCAGTAGATAGTAGATACACTGTATCTTTGTAAAATAAGAAATTTCAGTGACATGGTTAAATTACCACAGTATCAGAGGGACAACTAAACAAGCTGGAAACATAGAGGTTGCAGTAACAATGAAAATGCCCGTATGAATAGAAAAATGTAAATTAAAGTGTTACCAATAGTAAAAATGTCACACTAATAATTGCCCTTTAGTTGAAACATAGTCTGTCTTTGTGTTCCATTGTTGGTTTGTCATTTTTACTATTGGTAACATTTTAATTTACTTATTTCCATTCATAATATAATTTCATTGACTTTGTTCAGTCAGAGACTCTCAAGTTTCATTATGTAATGGTGTACTAATAATTATTTGTGCAATATTTGTTTGAGCGGGGACAACTTGGATTCAAGCAATTCAATTTTTCAAATATGCTATAGGTGCACGTGATATTATTTATTGCTGAAGCCAAATGAAAAAATAGTAGAGTTATTCAATAAAAAATATGGCTTAAGACAATACTTATAAATAAAAGCCGAATATAAAAACAATTCAGAAAATTAAAAATCATAATAATAAAGCACTACAGCAAGTTCTGAGTTTTACATTTTTGCTAACAAATTATTATCAAGACAAATCCATCTATAAATAACCAAACTGTCAGAGGATATCCAACAAGGTGGAGAGTGCCATAGTAATTGTTAAGACAAATCCATAAATGTTCAGGACTCCTCAAAAAATTGTAAATCTGTTGTGCACCACTAATAGTACCTAGTAGTGCCAGTCTTCACGTCAATTTACCTTATTCTGCTGTTGACAGACAAACAAATTTCAAAATCTTCTAAAAGAATACTCTCTAAGAGCATTGAACAGGAGCTATAAAGACTAATAGATCAAGTAAAAATTATAGACTAGATATTAACATACACAAAACAAACTACGATAATCAGTACAATTACAGAGGAACACACAATAAACATAAAAATATATAGATACTGCAACAAGTAATTCATTAACAATTTCGTGGACACATAGCCACAAATGATGGCAGATGTGAAAAAGAAGTTAAAAGGAGAATAAATGAGACTAACAGTACTTCCAATCTATCTATCTATCTATTCGCTGCAACCCTTTGTTGTCTTTCGGTGTCAGGGGTAGAAGAGTTTTCTGGAGACGGCCCTCTTGCATGCTGAGTATATTGTGGAATTTGTCACCTCTTTTATTTCAATAGTCCATCATTTTCTTGGTCGGCCTCTAGGTCTGCCTTCACTGTATCTGTGTAGCATAGCTTGCTGTAGTATGCTGTCTGATGGTAGTCTGCTGATGTGTGCAAACCATTTAATGTCTCTTGATGTATTCTAAGATTGGGGTGGTGCCAGTTTTGTGTCGGATGTCCTCATTCCTCACCCTGTCTCTTAACGATATCCAAGCATTCTGCATAAGCACGCCATTTCAGCTGTCACAAGTTTACGTTTGTCTTGCGCTGTCATTGTCCATGTATGGCATTTGTAGCACAGCGTTAGCATAATAATCATTTTGAATAGTGTTATTTTAGTGTTTAAATCTACATATTTGTTTCTGAAGATTGGTATCATTTGCCCTAGGGCTTGGTATGCTTTACTACAAGTACTTTCAATGACAGGAGGTTAATATTGACATCTAAATAAGCTACAAACAATAAGATCAATAACAAGGGTGCATATAACAAGGGTCTGTCTGTTGTAGAGATCTTTTCCTGATCCTTATGATGCAAGGTGAATCTTAATTGTGTGAAAATGATAACAATATTCATAAGTTTCCACATTTTACTTTGAAAAAAATCTGAACAAAAGACTGGCTATTAAAATAAATGACTCACTTCATAATTAAACATCAATGATAAAAGATAAAGTGTGTAGAATTTTGTGACATCTAAGTCACAAATAATAACTGTATTAAACATAAATCTTAAAGAACTTGTTTTATATTCACACTTCACTTACTTCTGTGATCCACTATCCTCCAACCAATTCTGTTTAGCAGTATTGAACTTATCTTCCTGAAAACAAAATGTTTCCTATGAATGTTCACAACCAATAAACATGAATGTGTACTTTTAAACTTAGAAGGAATAAAAAAAATAGAAAGAGATTATGCAACTAAAATATATAAACTTAAAGCAGAAAAATATGGTCAGAATTATCAGTCATCACAATGTTTCTAAATTTCAAATAAACTGCTTAAAATAAGTTCTATCAATTTGTAAAACCTACACATATGCAAATAGTTAGACAACTTTAATTTCCCCTCCTTCACCTATACCTGCCATGTTACATGTTTATTCTCATATAGGTTCATTAGTTCTTTCCTTTTTTGCCCTGATAAAGACTTCTAGTCAAAAACATCTTATGTCCCTGCACTTCATAGCTAGCATGTCAAGTTCATTATTGGCAACACTTTAACCTATTTCCATTTATACTAATTTATACAATGAAAATGGAGCAGGATGCATTACAAGATCACCAAATATCATTAACTATTGGCAGTAGATCATGTGAGATTAAGCTAAGACACAAGGTGGTGATGGCTGCTATGGCAATGGATGAATATGATTTGGAAAAGTAAGATCAGTATTACAGTAAAAATCAATCTATTCAGATTGCTAGTGCTAAGTATACTTTCAAAATAATGTGAAAGCTGGACACTCAATGCAGATAAGAAAAGAATGATTCAGGCTCTTGAATACAAGCGCTAAAGAAGATTTTTTTAAAAGAATTAGTTATACAGAACACGAGACAAATATATTCATCCAGCAGCAATTAAACATACTTGCAGGTTATCAAGAACCACTTTTAGCAGTGATGAAATGGCATAAACTATTTTGGTTTGGACACGTAATGAGACACAACCACCCTTTTAAAATTAGTTTGCAAGGAACAGTCGAGGGAAGAAGGATAATATGTGGAAAAAGAAAATCCTGGATTAAAAACATCAAGGAATGGTCTGGTCATGATGATAACAGGATAAATGTACAAATGAATTAGAAGTGTTCTCTGCCACACAACAAGATTCAAAATGGAAAGTTTTAATATAATTATAACATAATTCATAATACGTAATCTCTCATCTGTAAACACAAATTAGCATACCATGTTATAACTGATAAACAACTTTAATACTTACAGATTCATTTCCAACATTCACTTTTGTCACTGATTTGGATCAGAACAGATATAAAAAAAATAACAGTAAGAAAATACAAATATTAAGCAAATCTTTTATAAGCAATTAAACACATTCTTTGTTTGTTTCAATCCTTAGGAATTATGCACTATTACATTTTTCGTATATGTCAAGGAGTTTATTCTCTAGACCTTTTTTTTATACACAAGAGATTTCAACTCTCTGCAGTTATAAAGTACTGTAGAAAGAAGCCCTTTATCAGAGGTGATTACACAAACTGACAAATTTGGTGTTTGCATGTTTAATTAATCGCTGTATGTCAGATATTGAACTTTCCTTCATTTTGAGACTGGTTTACAATAGAAAAATGTTCATCAGCAGAATTTGACTGGTGTTATTTGCATCTTCTTGGAATAAATAGTGTTCATATGCTGCATGAGATCACCCCTCAATATCTAAGTTTTGTGTCTAAAAACCTAGATTCTCACCTGTGATTGCACAAGTGTTTTTTTTCCAAATTTGCCATCTAAAGTAGTTTTCCTAAGCATTGGGAAGTGTCTTAAAATCTTACTCATAATATCATCTGTGTGTTACCAAACCCAATAAGGAAGCAAAGAATAGTAACATTAGCACCTACCATGTATGATGTAAAAGGTGACAAAGACTGAACATGGAGTTGGCTACCTCACCATTATTTCTGTCATGATGAAGCCAGCTGAAAACCTATACCTGGACCGCTGGGAGTGAATGAACCTTTTTATATGTAGCATATCTCCATTTCAGAATAGAAGATTGCCCAGATCGTGGTATAGTGCCATATGGCTAAATTGAATCCAACAGTCATCTGGGACTTGAAAAGGTTCTAGAAAATCTCCCCATTAATAAATATGTGAGAAACTTCAATATAGAGCTGAAAGTAAAGTTCTACCACACAGTACATAATAGAGCTTGAAAGTAAAGTTCTACCCCATGGTATATGGAGCTGAAGTAAAACTTCACCACCTGTTATATAGAGCTGAAAGTAAAACTTCACCACCTGTTATATAGAGCTGAAAGAAATTCTTTTGAAAACGTAGTCTCCCTTATGAATTTATTGAAATCCCTACGATCTCTGGTAGTTGTCCCACTTCCTCTAGAGACATGTGCATGCATTTCTGTTATACCACCTGGTATATAGAGCTGAAAGTAAACATCTACCACCCACCATGTATATAGAGCTGAAAATAAAACGTATATAGAGCTAAAAGTAAAGTTCTATCACCTGGTATATATAGAGCTGAAAGTAAAACTCTACTACATGGTATATTGAGCTGAAAGTAAAACTCCACCACCTGGTATAGTAAACGAAAGTGGCAAACTTGTACTCCCTCTAAGTTATATC
The DNA here is from genome assembly GCA_034231615.1 of Meghimatium bilineatum. NCBI lineage: Eukaryota > Metazoa > Mollusca > Gastropoda > Stylommatophora > Philomycidae > Meghimatium > Meghimatium bilineatum. Next base: position 73,010,617 of record CM067322.1, read on the forward strand.
ATCATAACTGTACTCAGATTACTAAAAATCTTGATTTGTGTGGAATCTTGACAGAAGAATCCTCATTAAAGGGAGCTCTGCTTCTACTAAACATATTACACACCCTGTGTTAGTCACTGCGTACTGAGCTCTCCTTAGCTTTCTATCAACACTTTCGGTAATGGGCAACAAGAATATTTGGGTGTGGTGGACAGAAAAGTATTAAACATGATGTTTAATTTGTAATATCTTCCATCTTTTTCAATTATTTCTGCCTGCTAAAGCAACATACACAACCTTGTATTCTCATTACATGCTGAAATAAATCTATGATATACCCAAGCTTCAGTTTCCTCAGTGCTCTAATCTCATGCAAGACTTTATTTTTTATACATCCACGATATTCTTAAAATATTTCTTTACAAACAATAACTGAGAAATGTAAATTATTGATTGATAACTGATTATGAACCATGTCATAATATTCTGGACAAACTCATATGTGCTCAGTCTCCCCAAGAAAATATTGACGTGTATACTGAGCATACTGATGGTTCCCGTGGCTTGCTGCTTGAACACATTCTTCATTCTGTCCCTCAGATGCCCATTCTTACTTGTACCACACTTTACACCAAATTCTTCCAATTATAACCTAGATGCATCATCTATAATAGTGTTTACACTCAACAGGCGCTCTCCAAGCAACTGCAAAATGTCTCCCTTATTCGTTCTAAATTCACAGACACGTTGCATTCAATGTAAGCCTAATTGCACTTTCCCATTTCCACAAAGCATGTCCTGGACAGTAAATACTCATACCAAGACTGTTTTGAATATCTTGAAGACTGATCTAAGAATCAGACACTATAACTGCACTAGTAAACTGAATCTAAAAGAACCATTTGAGAGCTGCAGTAATAGCCTCGACCTGCATCACACATATTGATTATAACATGATCGACATATTTCGGCTTTGCCAGTGACCATATTTTCAGATCAGCATTAATTATTACGAAAAGTTATCACAAGTATGGAGTAATTTTGCAGTACGACAATGACATAGATAAAAAAATAAATACAATCCATTTAATATTGATGTGCTAAAAACTATAGAGTTCTTAGGTCCTTTGAAAGTGAGGTGACTTGTTCTCATCCTTATTATGTCCCTTTCAAAACTCTGAAAGCCAGGTACCAATATATGTAAATGAATGTTTTGAAAAGAGTACCTGCATTGGAAACCTTTTCATTCACTGTGAAGATGACTTCTGTTATATTGTGCTGCAGTTTACATTGAGGTAACAATGTCTACCCCTATCAGCTTCTTTCTGCAATTTTTTGATTGGATTTGTATTCTCTCTTTCTTCTTCTTCTTCTTCGTTTGTTCTCAAACTCCTGCAGATTAGCAGGATGTAGTCTGGAGAACGGAATGCGTTGTGTCATGGTTTACAGCAGTGCTGCGATATCTGCGCCTTTCAGCCTGACACATCCAACTTCAGCATGGCTTTGGGTCACTGACCCTATATGGGATGGGACAGCCAACTCCATCCTATAACCTCCTTAGTCACCTTTTACGACATGCGTGGAAAGTAAACAGTGTTGCTATTCTTTGCTCCCCTTTCGGGCCCCAGCAACACACGGGCGATATTCTCTATTTGATCCCTACTAATGTAGCCACAGTGTAGTAATGCAGAATGTTTTTTATTTATCCGATCCTCGGGGTTGCAAACTTTCACTCTTTCTTCTATGTACGAGGCGTGTTCAAATGAAAACGGGACTTGTGGATTTATTTAAAAAGTATCATACGCAATTTAATATTTTCAACGGAATTGAACAAAGCAACCACTTGTGAATAAGAATGCACCTGGGTTCATCAGAAAAAATCTCCGTATGCATTTAGGCAAGTATCCCACTGTTTAGGTAGACGTCGAATGCCGTCCGAGAAAAAGTTGCGTGGCTGTTCTCTGAACCATGTGGTCACCGCTGTCTTCACGTCTGCGTCGCTGTTGAATCGCTGTCCCTTTAGTGCTTTCTTCAACGGTCCAAACAAATGGAAATCACACAGGGATAAATCGGGACTATAGGCTGGGTGATGAAGAACTTCCCAATTCTTCTTTGCCAATGTTTCCTGCACAATTTTTGCGACGTGCGGACGAGCGTTGTCGTGGAGAAGAATCACACCTTGAGAAAGTCTGCCTGGTCGCTTAGCCTTGATGGCCTTATGCAGCTTGTCTAAAGTGTCTTTATAATGGGCGGCATTGATGTTGACACCAGGTTCCTTAAAATCAGTCAACAAAAGCCCTTCATGGTCAAAAAATGCAGTCACCATAACCTTCCCAGCAGAAACCTGTGTCTTGAATTTTTTGGGTTTTGGTGAACCTGGATGTTTCCATTGCATGCTGTCAATTTTGCTGCTCGGTTCATAGTGGTGGCACCACGATTCATCACCTGCCACAATGCTCAACAGAAATGCATCACCCTCTGCCCTGTAACGCATCAGGTGGTTCAAACTCCACCCCATCCGTTCTTCCTTATGGTGGTCAGTCAACATCCGTGGGACCCACTGTGAACACACCTTCCGATAGTTCAATTTCTTCCAAACAACCATGTGGGCTGTCCCAATTGACATATGGAATTCTTCTGCAAGCGAACGAATGCTCCAACGACGGTCAGTCAGTACTGCTTTATCAAGCACGGCTATGGCTTCTTCTGTTGCAACAATATGCGCCTGACCTGGCCGTGCAAGATCTGCCGTTAACTCACGTCCGTCTTTAAACATACGCACCCACTCCATCACTCTGGTCCTCGACAAACATTTGTCACCATATGCTGCCTTCATTCTCCGATGAATGTCTACTGCTTGACATCCTTCAAATGAAAGAAACTGGATCACAGCACGCTGATTCACTTTGGACGGGTTCGGAATCACACCCGCCATATTGTTAACAGTCTTCTGCAGCACATATGCATGCTGGGAAGATGAACACGTGACCGTATGTAAATTATTGGATACTCATTACTAGTGCAAAATGTCATCAATATCAGTGCGCTCTATCACGCGTGGTGTAACAAGTCCCGTTTTCATTTGAACACGCCTCGTAGCATGTTATGATAGCCACCTTTAGATGTCACCCATATGGCAACAGGAATTCTAGTTCACGATGCAAAGAATAGAGCCATTGTCTTCTTTCCAGGCATGTCGTAGGAGGTGACTAAGAAAAGTTAAGGTTGGGCTGGAAACCCGTCACTAATGAAAAAATCGTCACTACATGTCTTGTCTCAATTTCTTACTTTTGTCTTATGTCAAATGAAAACCATGAATGGTAAAGAGATGCAGGCCAGTGAACATTGCAAGATTGTCCATTTGTGGCAGACTTCTAAATGGTCAATCAATATCAATAAAACCCATAACCCTTCAGGGTCGTAGGGGTACCACATTGGAAGCTTCAGCACACAGAGTCCTCCAGCGAATTCTATCCTCAGCGATGCGGATGAGTGTGGAAATATCCAGCCCTGTCCATTCCTTGATGTTGTCTGTCCATGTCTTTATTTGTCCTCCTCTGCTTCTTCCACCCTCGACAGTTCCCTGCAGTATTGTTTTTGACAAGGAATCGTGCCTGCATACATGTCCGAACCATGCTAGTTTTCGTCGTTTCACTATTGAAAGAAATGACTCCTGGACACCTGCACACATCTCTACTTTATTTCTTACGTACACATTGGTCTTATGTTCCCTATAGGAAATTCGTAGAATTCTTCTGTAGCATTTATACTCGAAAGCCTGTAATCTTCTCTCCATGTCCGCAGTGAGTGTCCAACTCTCACAACCATACAACACAACGGAAAGCACCAGCGACCTATACAGTTTGATTTTCACTCCAACACTGATGTTGCTTTTCCAAATCACAGTTAGCCTTGACAAGGACCCTAAAGCCATCCCCAGCCTTATTTTTAGTTCTGCTTTGCATTTTCCATCGCTGCATATACTGGATCCGAGGTATTTGAAGGTATTCACCTCTTCAAGCTTATGTCCATTCATCATGATATTAGTCTGGTTTTCTGTGTCTCTGCTGTTTACCAAGATTTTGCTCTTATCTGAATTGATTTCCATTCCGTACTTGCTGGTAACTTTTTCTAACTTTGATGTTAATTCTTGCAATGATTGTTCTGACCCAGCTATAAGATCAATATCATCAGCGAAACGCAAGTTGCAAATAGGGCGACCTCCGATCGATATAGACGTGTTGTAGTCATGCAATGTCTCTTGTATGATGTGCTCTAAGTATATGTTAAAAAGTACTGATATTCTCTGTGTGTGATTATCCATTGTAGTATTTCAGTGGGCAAAAGGTTTAGCTAGTGGTGCCCATCTCCTCTCCATGGTGGTGCCCATCTCCTCTCCTCTAAATGGTGGGGAATACTAGGTATGCCATCACTGTAGCTGGATCAACAGATCTGAAAGAAGAATGATGAACTGGTTGGCTCAAACATATATGCTGCACTTCTGGCAGTATGCTTGACAATGGCAATCCTGTGAAACTGCTGACCTGGAATGCCTCCCTTCAAAAACTAGACATGCATCCTTTTACAGACACTCTTTTCTGAATCAGGAAGGTGAGATTCATAAGTTAGAAACTTAAGAGAAATGCAAAAGGAAGATGAAAAAAAGAATTACAAATTAGATTGTTCAAATATAAATATGATAATCACCTTTCAGCTCAATACTGTTTGTTGAGGCATTCTGTCTGGAAGTTTTATTTGAAGGTATCCTCTTTGGAACATTTTGCAAGAGCTTTGGAAAAAATGAACATGAATCTATCAATTCCTAATTATTTTTGTTTTTTCATATTCATATATATGAGCTATTATCAGATTATTTATTAGAGAGTATTAAACTGGATTTTAAAATAAATAAGAGAGTTAAAACTATTTTTAAAACTATTTTGGTTTTATATAAAATAGAGTTAAAACTACCTTCATATGAGCTATTATCAGATTATTTATTAGAGAGTATTAAACTGGATTTTAAAATAAATAAGAGAGTTAAAACTATTTTTTGTTCACCATTTTCAGATGCATAAATTCTGTATCAAGGATGTCAATCATGGAATCTTAATGTGCAACACAAGCTTATCAAGCAGACAATAACAATGAAAGTGTATAAAAAAGACACGATAAGAATGGGTCAAGCACTGAAAAGAATAAGGCTAATTACACTCATAGGATAAGAATGAAGAGGAGAATGACAACATCATACACACCAAAAGAAAGAATTGAAAAAAACAAATACCATGGACTACCAATTTGGGAGAATTAACCAATTGTAGAACAAAATTGACAGATTACACAACTAAGATGGCAACACTTTCCACAATCTTGAAGATGTTCACTCAAAAGACCATACATTTCTATCAAAGCAACATCAGTCTTGGTTTACACTGATGTCTTTGTTTTAAAGGCCACTTGTTTTGCAGGATCTATATCTTTTAGTTGGATTGATCTTTGTTTTAAGTTATGTTATGTGCTGGAAAAATTGGTTATATTATAAAGTGAATGTTTAGGTCATCAAGAAAGACATGGAATTGGTACATCAACAAGAACAAAAGCTATTAGAAATAGTTGTTTTCATTGACCTCTTGTTGTTTTGGAAACATTCAGACTCCATGCTAAAACCAACACATTTTAAAGAAAGAGAAGTTCAGAAGCCTATTGCCACATTTTCATTAGTTCAACCCTTTAAAAAGTCATTGAACAAAGTGATCTAGCATGAAATGAAGCGAGTGACAAACTTACACAATGAGGATCCTAAAAACAACAATTACAAATCCTGTAGTGTAACAGTCAAAGGTATTCTAAGAAACAACACACAAGGGAAGTCTGTCTGAAAATATGAGTAAGTGGACCATATGATTGAAATGTATTTAATGAAATTATCTGATCAAAAAACAATAATAATATAAATAAACTCAGAAAGAGAAATCAGTGCTTTATTTTTTTCAGTTTTAAACAGAACATACCTAAATTAATTGCCAAACAAACCACTAGGATCTACCCACATTAACTCTTAGTCGACCAAGGACAAAACCAGCAAATAGGATAAAACAACAAATAGGTTGTCTTCTGGTCCACTACGAGTTAAACAATACTCTCATTCATGCAAAATCAATGACAGCTCTTTAACTCCATATTTCCGATAAGCCACTAAAACAGTCAGCTAAACAGACTCCATCTACCAACAAGACGATAAAACCTCCATTTGTATAGTTACTTCTAAATATATTACAGTAGGGCAGGAAAACCTTTATAAAGTGTTAAGGAGTACCCTTTCTTGTCATTGCAGACCAAAACTTTTACAGGTACCCTTATTTGGCACCAACATTATATGAAATCTCTAAGACAACTTCAGAAGACCTGCACTTCATAAGAATGGCAATGAACTGCTAAGAGTAGGTGCACAAAGCAGTATAGGATATTAATAACAAGAAAAGACTGGAGTTATGGAAGGAATATATTATCATAGCCACTAGACATGATAAATAGACGTATGATACTTGCAAAAGCTGGTGAATGACAATTATATCACAGCTACAAAAATACGCACTCCATCTTCATCCTCCATGAGATCAATTGTCTGTGTAGGATTTCTTGATTTTTCAAGCAATTCTTTGGTCAGTCGTCTGCTCAAGTCTCCTTGTAAAAATGGATGCTGCAACATGGTACATGAATTAAAATCAACCATAATACATAAAACCATACTTGGACAAAATTAGAAAACTTGAATGTATCAATAATTATGTATGTTATTTGATCAAACAATTCAAAACAATTTGATTTTAAACTGAAAAAATATAATTTTATCAGTTTTAATAATAAATGCCACAAAACAAGCTCCAAATTTTACAAACATTAATACCATATGGATGCGAGACTTGGACTGTAAACAAGACAATATCCAAAAGAATAAATTCATTTGAAATGAAGTGCTAGAGAAAGATCATATAAACATTATGGGCAGAGAAAATGAAAAAGAACATTGAAATTTTGAAATCACTGAAACTATATGAAAGGTGGCTTCTTAAAAGCATCATATTAAAGAAGCTACAGTATTTTCGACACAAAGTGAAATGATGGTATCGAAAGGCTGATTCTGGAGGGCAGAGAGCCATGCAAGAGAAGAGGAAGACCAAGAAGACAATGGAACAGCAACATTGAAGAATGTATGCACATCTCTGGCCAATTTAGGAATGCTAGCCTGGGACAGAGATGCGTTCAGAGTTTCCACAATGAAGACAACGTTCTGGACAGAATATGCTACTTGATATATTGTTTGTTCTGAATTCATGCCCTTAGTCAAATGCAATTTTCTCTAAAACTATTGCAGGTATTCTTCTAAATGTATGCATGCAACCTTAGATTATATATAACGTTACAAAAATGATGACCATATGCTGACAGTTATCTTGGGTCATATAAATTGGTGAATTTGTTTAATGTTTGTGAATATATGAATTGGACAATAACATTCACAATGGAAATTAAACTATTGATATTTTTTATTGCGTACATTCTCAAACTTCCATTGGATCTTTCATATAGCAGCCCAATGGTCCTACAAGATTTTCAGCAGGGTGTAGTCCAGAGAATGGAAATGCATTGTGTTGCTATTTTATTAGCGCCAAATGGCCCAACTTTGACATTGGTAACTAATACATTCAGCGTTTTTACCACTTTCACTGAACTATGGATGTCTGTAAATATATTGATAGTATAGTCTGCCAGCCATACAAGAGAACAGGTTCCTGTACCTGCTCTCTAGTCATAAAGGTCACAGATGCTTGATCCTTTTGTCGCTGTCTTACATCTCTATGGCCACAGATTGGCATTTGAAATGTTACAGATTAAGAATATTATGGACAGAAAGGCAATTAATGAAGGTGTCTGGAAAATATAAACATAGAAGAAGACTGGTTCCTTAAGACTATCAAAAAATGCAAGCTAACATATTTTGGACATATAAAAAGACACAATGGATTAGAAAGATTAATCATGGAGGGAAAAATTCCAGGAAAGACAGCAAGAGCAAGACCAAGACTATATTGAAAATAGGATATCAAAGACCTTCTGAACATGACACTCGAAGAGTTTGCAAAGAACTGAGACTTTACAGAGTGGCAGTGAGGACAATGTTCTATAAAGGACACCCCACATAGATTGTGAATATTTGCAAGATACTTTGTCAAAATACTCATCATCAAGTGCCATTTCCACAACAAAGGCAGGCTGCAATGGCTAAAATATTAGATTTTACTGTATTGAAACAAGGCATTGTTAAAGGAGCAAAAATTGTAAAAGAGTTTTGAAATATATTCCATATTTCATTGGAAAGTGAATAACATTAATAGGAAGACCTGAGGAATTTTAAATAAAATCAGAAAGTTGCAAATGAGATTTGAACCAGATCTATTCAGCTGACTCCAATTCATTTAGCGAGAAATTTAAATAATTATGCAATAATGGTTGTGGAGCAATATAATGGTATAATAAAGACACAAATAGTATTGTATATTTTGCAGCTGATGATTTCATGATATATCTATTTATTTTCCTAGATCTTGCATATGTATTTGCATTAATATTGTCATTAATGTTATTGGGTTTAGTGGATCTTCAAAAGAAGAGATCACTGAAATAACAAGATCAATATACAATTACAAACACAGTAGGTGCTGATTTAGACAATGTCCTTTATGGCATACTTCTAAATCTCAATCATATGATTCCAAAAGGTATACAACTGTTGTTTGCCGAATTAAGTACAATCCATCCTTTTCCAGTAATCGTCTTCTTCCCATAGCACTTGTGCTTCACATTCCTTAAAGTACGCTTTGTCTTGATAAGAGCATCATGTGAGAAAATTTTGATATAAGATATTTTAAAAGTTGTTTTTTTTGCTGCAACTTGTCCTTTGACTCTAGTCCAAACAAGCTCTAGTAGGCTCCTTGTTCTGGAAATGAAAAAGGCATTACCACTTTCATTAATTGTGTTTATCCATGCTATTTCTTGTGAGGAGCTCAGTATGTTAGCAGGGTCCACTGTTTAATATTTTTGTGGATCACAAACCATCATTTGCATTCATAACAAAACAACACTATTTAAATTTCGTTGTACAATCCTGTTATTTATTTCAATGAAACATAATGCAACAGGTTCTGTTGTATTTAAATAATTCTAATATGAAAACACCTTACCAACAAAAAAAATTTAGGAAGCCTGGAATTTAACTATTGAATTCAATACAACAAGCACACTTTTCACTGCTCTCACCTGAGATAATCTGTCTGCAGATGGTCTTTTTCTGGGACTTTTTACTAAGGAAACTTTAATAAAATGGTGAAACACTCTGGACCTAAAGAAAAATTTAAGATTATTCTTTTGACACTTTTTACAACCACAATACATCTTATCATTAAGAGGCATGGGAAGGTCCTATTCATAGATGCAGTCACAGTTAAGTAAGAGTTCCATAAGTGTAATGTAAAAGTTCCACATGTCCAATTCTACTGCATGAAAACAAATGATTGGCAATAAATAGATTACCGGTAGTAGTTAGTCATCAGATTATACTCATGGCATTCTGGACACGCTATTAAGGTACTCCAATCTCATATTCTGTATGTCCTTCAGCATGTGGTAACTGACTGTTCCAGTTCTTTGCCGGTTAATAACTCTTCTTCTGATTCACATATGTCACTCATTTCTTGCAACACCAAGCTTCACTCCCAGGTGCTGCATTCTAATCATACACCCAAGAGAAAAGATGCATCCAACATCATTCAACTGGTCTAACTCCTTAATTGCATTAAAAATATTTGCAATATCTATCCATTGAACTATCATTAAACTGGTCAAAACATTTGTACAAAAGTTATGTTACTGAAATTATATCAGTCATTTCTTATCAATTTTGAAGTGCTGAGCTCGAATATGACGTCCAAATTTCAAAATTGGATCTAGTTTTGTTGTAATCTGCAAAAATGAATGTTTACATCACCAAATGCATGTGAAAAGTAATATTGAAACAATTAATACCGGTAACAAATCAAGTTATAGACTACTTCTTAGATTTCTTCGTCTGTCTCTTGTACAGCTGTTTGGGGGCATCTCTGGGGAGTGTCCAGCAATAGTCAGACAGCATTGCAGTTGACTAAATTTCCCTAGTATCTTTGTTCCATTGTTGTAATATCTTGATGAAAACATTCACACTTACCATGGCATAGTTCTCAGGAAAGAAATCCAGATAGGAATTAAGGAAGTGGATCTTTAGAGACATATTGCAGCCAAGTATCTGATACTTCATCAGCATGTCTTCTACTAGTTCCTTGTAGTTTTCTGTGATACTTCATCAGCATGTCTTCTACTAGTTCCTTGTAGTTTTCTGTGATACTTCATCAGCATGTCTTCTACTAGTTCCTTGTAGTTTTCTGCCCTAAAATTACAGAGAAAGTTGGTGGAACTAGACAAAAAGCATTCCATGTTTGTTTCGCATCACCCTGCAGCAAGTTGAACAGGTTTTCTTTTAAGAGTTCTCAAATCTGAGGACTCACAAAAACTGCCTCTTTAATCTTTGCTTCACTGAGTCAAGGGAATTTTTCATGCAGGTATCAGAAAGCTGGTGAAGTCCAGTACATGGTTTTCACAAAATTCTTCATCAAACCTGGTTTGATGTGAAGGTGTGGTAGCAGGATTTTGTGAGACTTGACAAGAGCTGGGTGCTGGATATTCCTCTCTCCAACTACTACATTTTGTCTGCAAATCCATTCCTTCCGCAAGTAGTGCAATTCACTTGCTCGACTATCCCTGCTGCAATCCCATTTAAGGGGAACTACCTTCACATCACCACATAGGTGCCAGCTGTACTTGTTATACTCAATGTAATTTAGTATATATTTTAAGTTATCGTATATCTCTTCCGTGTGGACAGTATGTGCTACTGGAATAGATTGAAGACGGTTTCCATTGTGCAAATGTACAGCCTTAAGACTCAATTTCGACAAGTCTACAAATAGTCTCCATTCTTGTGGGTCATGAGTTATTTTTAAGGCATGTATGAGGCCCTCAATATCGGAACAGAATACCAGATCACTTTCCTTTTTGAAGAAAGGCTCCAACTGCTGGCTTCTTTTTTAACTTCTTCTGCTTCGTTATTTTGTTAGAAAGAAGAGGAACCAAGCAGAAGCAACAGTAGTAACAGTCAGTTATGTGGTTTCTTGGCTCTCTCCACACCATGAGGGCAGCAAACGGCATTGATGTTTTTTTGTAATTCAATCACTATTCTTCTTCTTCTTCTTTCATTCACTTAAAACATGTCTATATCTGTAATTCTGTCTCCTGAATAAAACTCACTGTCTTTTGTAGTTCATACAGTGTCTATGGAGTCGTTTAGCTTGGTGGATAAAGCTGCTCCTTCTTAGTCGCCCCATTGCTAGATTTTGGAATCTTTCCTTTATTGGATGACTTGGCATACACTGAAACTTTTCTTGCTAGAATTAGTACTTTTGTGTCTCTGCATTCGCCAAGTGTTTGAATTCTTCCCATTTTCTGCATCTCTACTATGGGTGTTGATTTCATTGCTCCCAACATTATCCGAAGTGCCTGATTGTGCACTTTATCTAGATCTTGTAATGTGGTGTTTGATGCAGGACACCACGCAGCTGAACCATATTCCAGATGTGGTCTTATGCCTTGCTGGTAAACTTTACGGAGTATATTCCCACTGGCTCCCCATGTGGTTCCACTTAGTTTTCTCAGAATAGTGTCATATTATAAAATCATATTTCTCACTATTCAACAATATGAAAACAGGTTTTACTTACTTGAACTTACAGCACATACTGGTAGTAAAATGTTTACAGATGTTTTATTAAAAAAAGAACTCACCACTTATCCTGATCCTTTAACCGCGGTGGTTTATATCCACTTTTAGACATCAGGAACAGTGCTCTGAGCAGACAAAACAATTAAATTTTTTGAAATCATACCCCTACAACCATAATAACTTTAGACAGTAAACAGGCTTCTCTCTGCTTATAGAAGTAAAAACATATCCTAACTTTGTATTCTCATAATAGTACGGTAAAATTTTTCTTTTCCATGCCATTGAGGTGCACAATACAGCGTTTACACCCATATTTTTCATTGACTAATGGCATACTAGGGATGATGTGGTCAGCAGTACATCCGCTACCTTTACTTTCCAAGAAGATCTGGTATTCATTTCCCTAGGCTGGGTTAACATAAAAGCCATTAGTCACTGGAAAAGAAAAAATTGTCAATACTGCATTTACCAGTTCAGGCGTTGCAGGGATGGGATTGAACGCCATTAGTGATTTTTCAAATATTTTTAGTTGGACTAGAAACTGAACCTTTTATCACCAGACTAAGAAGTTAGTGAAATAGCATGGTTCCATGCCCACAGTTTCACTGTCTAAAATAAATATTTGTGCCTGTGAAATGCATCCGAGTCTGTCTGGCTTGCATAATAATTTCCTGTGGTGTTTTTTGCTTTATTAACCTTTAGAGCCCTGGCTTAAAATTACAAAACTTCCCCCAGGGCCTGACTTATTTTTTGGAAAATTTTCGTTATTGATGGTGGGTGTTTTGAAAACGGCATAACTTTTTTGTTTTAAAAGATATCAAAAAAATTTTTGCACATCTAAATAAAGGAGTGAATAGTGAATATTATCGTGTTTTTTTTGTTGTTGTATGTGTGATATGACAGTTGTGAGCACGTTTTGAAGTTGAAAATTCTGGCGAAAAACGCAAAACGTCATTTTCAAAATCGCAAATATATCTTCGTGACGATCCTAATACATGAGCAATGTGTGGCAACATTGATAAAATCCTCATAAATACCTATACTTATTGTATATGTATTGTTTTATATCAAAACTAATATAATATGAACTAAAAAGACTAATAAAACGTGAAGAAATTGCATATAACGTCCGTCCGGTCAACACTAGGTCTATGCCGACACGCAGCGTAATTATTGTCCATGCACACATGTCACCCCTGATACATATTATTTTTGTGCTTTTTAATGAATACACACACATTCTTATCAAATAACAACATATTAAACACAAAAAACAACAATTAGAACATGTAGTCACGATCACTTACCCATGCCACGCGGTACTCAATTTGATAGTAAAATACGGCAGAAAATGGCTAAAGTCGCTCTAGAAATGCGTTGACAAATTCAACCGGCTTTCTCTCTCTTACAATCGTAATGAGTAAAGGAATTTGACCTTTAAACTGTGACGTATTCCTAGCTTCGTGTTGCGGGAATTCTATGTCATATAAGCTTTAACTTCGTGAAGTTCCGTGCTCGGGAATGGAGCGATATCGTATGTTGCGTGATTGCGACCACAGGCACTACGGGATGCACACGCAAGGCGCAATGTTGCGACCGTAGGGGCCTAAAGGTTCAGTGTAGATCACAGAATGGCAGGTTTATTAATATAAATGAATGCATTTAATAATTTTTAATAACCTTCGTGCATAAATCTTTTGATGGGACAATTGATAGCAGCTAGATGCAGTTCGTGATGAAGGGGTAACATTAGAATTAGCTGATTTTTTATGTGTAGCAGAAAATAAACATAAAATAATGATGCAATCTTATTAAGAGTATGCGCATTTTTTCTCTGAACATGAAATTGCAATGCATTCTACAAATGCATTTAATAATTTAAAAAATTTAAAGAATACAATCATGCATTTATCTTTCGTTTGAACAGTTACTAGCAGTTAGACTCAGTTTATGATGAAGGGGTAACAGTAGAATTAGTAGATATATTTATAGTGTGTAGCAAAGACATCATAGAACATAATAATGTAAGCATATTAAAAGTGCATTTTATTTTTGCAACATGAAATGGTAATACATTCTATGTATACCAGTGCATGCCAGATTCTGACATATTTTATAGGCTGATATTATTTTATTTCACATACACCAAATATTTACATATACCAACAGTTCAACTGTCTAAAAAAACTGTTTCTGTCAGATTTTCATTATACAATCTGATACTTGCAGTTTATGAAAATCATCTTTTTGTGGCCTACATACAGGATAAGAATCTTAAGGACATCTTGGTTCAGTAGAATAAAAGTCAACATTAAAGATCACTTTGAGACAATAATCTATGTAATATACAAATTCAGTGTAGAATCAAATAGTATAGGAAAAATTCAAGGTATATTGATTGTTTAAAAAAACAATGTGGAAAGAATATTACCTCATTGGATGCAAATCAAACATCGGTGGCTGTAGCTCTGCAAACTCTATGGCTGTGATACCTAATGCCCAAATATCACACTGCTGATTGTAGCCTCCTTTTCTTTCTACAGCAGCAACCTCTGGAGCCATCCTATACAATAACAATCAGTAGTAAATAATTCCAACAATTATAAACAAAAGTATAGACAACATTTTCAGTATCTAGCAAAATATAAAATCTTATGTGAGAAACAATGCCCTGAATTATTTAGAATGCATAGTGAAATCTAAATCTATATCTAAATGCACAGAAAACAAAAATTATGACAACAGACAAAACAAAAATCAAACTGATAATCAACATAGACAATATGGACCTAGAAAAACATTTATGACAGGCTGAAGTAATACCAATTTACAATATCCTGAAAAACAGTGTGTACAAAATCTTGAAATCTTGAAAAACGTAAAATGTCATTGTTTTAAGCCTGATTTTTTGGAAGACATCACATTGAAATTAAATTCATCTTGATAGTTGAAAGTGAACTCTATGTATACATCAACATACTTATTAAATGATGTAAGTCATCATGTATGATGACTATGCATCCTACTTTGGCAGCACCTTTAAATGCAGGTCTATCAGTATAGATGTGTGTCCATTCTCTGGGATAGTTATAAATGGTTTTCTCAGAAGTCCTTAGAATCAGAGTATTTGGTAATTTCATCTAGTAATTATATATGAAATATTTGTAAAAGCACTTGCATGTTGTTTTTGCTGGCCACATTCACAGAAATCAATTGATATGGTAGATGAAATAATCCTCCTACTCTGACAATAACTACGAATGACTATGGTTGAAAATAGGATTGATTTTATCGCACTTTAGTTACACCATATGTAATATGTCTCACTCAACGAAGCAGCTCACCATCTCTCATGAGTACCACTCTTAACACAGAGCTTCATAGCTTCAATAATCCCTAGGGATGTCCCAACAAAAATACACTTTGCAAACAAGATGTCATGAGTGGGATTTGTACCCATAACATCTGAGCAAAAAGCAAACGGCTTAACCACTACGCTAAGGATGACTAAATATAATATAAAGTAACTAGCTGAAATAAAATGATACTAAATGAAAAAACAGTGACACAGACAAATGTCAACAACAAAATTATTTTACCAATAAGGTGTTCCTATGAAAGACTTGCGTTTACACATTGTAGCCGTTATCTGTGCTGATACTCCAAAGTCAGCTGAAACAGTCACAAACATGACATTGTCAGATGGCAAATCTCTATGATAAGAATTAATGAGTTAGACTCACCATATATGATTCATCTGAACACAATGATACACTTTAAGTATTATACGACGTATATGATACACATGCATCACAAAGTTTACAAGTATCATATTCTATATTTTTAAGACATGACACAAATGGGAAATACCAAATTGAAAAGAACAGAGACAATAGTAAAGAACTGAAGATATTACCAAGAGTAGAACGCAAGGAAAATATACAAAACTAGTTAAAGTGAACAGAAAATAAAGGCATCGACTTGATGATAGAAGGGTTAGTGAGCTCACAAACACAACTAGTTGAACTTGTGCCACTTAGTTAGAAAGCCAATCCTCCACATTGTATTGGCAATAGTATTTGGTGTATTATTGAAGCCTAAAATCAACAATAATTGAATAGCAATGCCCTATAAAGGATATGCTTCCATTTATTAATAACAAAGGCAACAGATGTGTAACAACAAGCAACAACAAGCAGTCTAACAATGGAAGTATTTGCCGTAATACAGGCATTCAACTGGCTAGAATCTCTAGCCTATTTCCATGTGTGCATACTAAGTGACTCCATGAATATGATTCAGAAAGTCAAAACAGGTGATGTATATAGGGGATGGGTGGAGTCATTAGAGAGAGCTAAAATGTGGGCATCACTATGCTTATCTTTGTCCTTGGACATGTGGGTGTGGAAGGAAATGAACCAGTCGACCAATTAGCTATCCTCTCCACCATTAACAGATAATAGTCAGCCTATGGAGCAAGCAGACATACTCATTGCTCTTCGTGAGTAGGCACACACGATCAGAGGATTTTGAGATGAATGAGCATGAGTCAATATCGAGAATGCGCAGATTGGGAGTGAGAATGCCTGAGAACACCTGACAATGATTTAAAAAAGAGCAGTGAACCAACATACTACTGGAACCATCAGCCGTTATTTATATATTCTGAGAAATTTACTGAAGTGGAGATAGTACCTATGGACATGTCCGGTGTGCGAAGAGGATAATCAACATACCCAATAATACCTTTGATAGAATTAACTAGTTAACTTATGTATATCATTTTATGTGTACTGGTCTTGACTGAGTTCTTTTACTCAAACTGTCAACTTTGTACTTGTATCATTGAAACACTGTTACACTTAATTTATCTTTTATCCCTAACCAATGATTATTCTTCTTCTCAAACTCATGCAGATGAGCAGGAAGTTGTTCAGAGAACGGAATGTGTTGTGTCATATTTTACAGCTTGGCCTGACATATCTGACTTCAGCATGTCTTCATGGTCACCTCTATGTTATAAGACAGCCTACACTACTGCTAAAACCTTCTTTTGGGCCTCAGTACTACATTGGCAACCAACGGCATACAGTTTTACTACAGTCTGTCAACATTACAGGCCAAGATCAAATACCAAGTACGATATCAATTGAGATACTCGGACATAACTTACCTAATTTGATATCACCATCATCAGTGACCAATATATTGGCACCCTGAGAGAAAAAGAAAATATAATATCATCATCCACAGTAATAGCTGTGATTAATATAAATATATTTAGTCTGACTTCCCACTTTCCTAACCTTCAAAGGTTACACTGGGTAATATACTTTAGAGTGCCTCAATTGTTAGATCTGTTTTTGAGTATATTTGACATGCTGATTAAAAAAAAATGGATAAGATTCTTCTTCTTCTTCTTCAGCGTTCATTCTCAAACACCTGCTGGATCCTGTAGCTAGATCTCCAGCAGGATGCAGTCCAGAGAATGGAAATGCGTTTTGTTGCCGTTTTATTTGCTCCAATGGCCAGACACATCCGTCTTCGGTGGAGGATAAGATTCAGACACACATATCTCAAAACTAGAAGTGATAAGGAAAAACTGGTGTCATTTTTGGAATCAGCAGGCCAATAATATCAAAAAAACAGGTCTGATATTCAGAGCACCATACATTTTTTAATATTTCCATCATCATGCTTAAAAGATAGTATGAGTTTGTGTGATGTGTGCATGTGTGTCTGCCCATATAAAATTGTGGAAAAACTGTGCCATTTTTAGAGTGAGCAGATCACATATGCCGAGAAACAGGCTTAAAATTCAAGGCACACAAAAAAATGTGCTTTTGTGTTGACTTTTGTGTTATCTCCATAAAAATATAAAACAAAATAAAATTTTCCAATAATTCAATCTGTTGGAATCCACTCCTCTGCTTTTATGAAAGTCCTTGCTGTCATCAAATTACCCACTGTTCTTTCAGACTGTCATCCACTTTGCTGCTGTTGATTCTCCTGCCTACTGATATTCATTTAGACGTAACCATTTATGCTTGTTTGAGTTAATGAGTTAAGTCAGTTTAATTTATTCAAAGTTTCTATAAAGACCAAAGTACCACTATACAAACCTTAATATCCCTATGCATTTTCCCTCGTCTGTGCAGATAACAGAGACCCTTCAGTGTCTCTCGGCACACAAATGCTATTGCAGGTTCAGGAAGTGGTCCAGTAACTAAAGACAATACAAAACCATTTATATGCCATACAGCACACATAATTTATCTATACAAATATTCTTTAGCATTGCTGTCACACTTTGATAATAAATGTTATGATAGTTGATTTGCAAGTACACTGCACATGCATTCACTGAATAAACAATGTTGAATTACAAAGTAATGCAATGCAACCATGCTATAAATATTAATAAATGGTACATATTTAGTGACACAACTTCAACCAGTATGTTAAGTATCATGAATCATGTTGTATAGTGATGTTCAAAGATAATTGATTATTGATTATAACTAGCAAACAATACAACACAAATTTGAATTTTTTTATTAAGAGCTATCAGGTTTCTATAGTGATTCAATATTTACCATGGTATATATCTTGCATTGATCCACCACCACAATACTCCATTGCAATCCATAACTTGTCACGTCTGACAATAATTAAAATCAAGATAACATGTGACATTATCATTAGAAAACTATTTAAACACAAGTGAAAAATTTACAAACAACACAAAATGACACAATATTT
Source organism: Meghimatium bilineatum (assembly GCA_034231615.1). NCBI lineage: Eukaryota > Metazoa > Mollusca > Gastropoda > Stylommatophora > Philomycidae > Meghimatium > Meghimatium bilineatum. Next base: position 73,029,230 of record CM067322.1, read on the forward strand.
AATTACACACTGCATGCACTGTGGCAACTGTAAATGAAAAGATGTCTTCATTACAAGATAATCCACCATACTCTCCTCAACATGAAACTTGCAACCAATACCAAACATGGACAATGACAGCACAAGACAAATGTATACTAGTGACAGCTGAAATGGCATGCTTACGCAGAATCCTAGGAATATTGTGCTAAGAGACAGAGTGAGAAATGAGGACACTAGACAAAGAACCGACACCGCCCCAATCTTGGAGTATATTAAGAGCCAATAGATCAAATGGTTTGCACACATGAGCAGACTACCACCATACAGAATACCACAGCAAGCTATGCTACACAGATACAGTGAAGGCAGACCTCGAAAACAATGGACCACTGAAATAAAAGAGGCGACAAATTTCACAATATACTCAGCACACACGAGGGCCATCTTCTTCAGAGAATTCTTCTACCCTGACGCTAAAAGGCAATAAAAGGGTTTAGCGAATAGATAGATAGATAGATAGAGAACTGTTCTTCACCGACTACAGTCTCTATCTTGTTTTTAATTCTTTCATGTATTATCTTTAGTAGCATTTTGGTTATGTGGCTCGTCAATCTTATTATTCTGAATTATCAATTTCTTTCATTTCATTTTTCTTCAATGCTCAATAACAAATCTAAGGCAAAAAACAGTTGGAGGCAAACATTTTAAAATATGATGAGTCTGTGGATGACCAATATTTTATTTCTTCTTCTTCTTCAGCATTCTTTCTCAAACTCCCGCTGGATCTCTCTTGCAGCAGGACCATGGTTCTACTAGATTTCCAGGAGGATGTCGTCCAGAGAATGGTAATGCATTGTGTCACAGTTTTATTTGCGCCAATGGCCCAACACATCCGTCTTCACTGTTTTATTTGAATATACTCAAGTTGCTGTGAATGAAATTTATATAATAATAACTTAAAAATAAACTAAAATATTACCGTAAATAGCTTCCAAAATATGCTACAATGTTTTCATGTTTGCAGTCTTTCATCATTATGATCTCCTGCTGAATAATAGCAAAATCATCCCCTGAAATATTCAAAATTGTACACAATTTACTGATTTTTATAGTACACATAATCAATGTTACTGTACTTCAGTTAAACCTACAGATATTCATTCTCAAACTCTTGTACATATTTGACATCATCATGGCTTCTGGGTCACTTAGACCCTATATGGAATGGGACAGCCAACTCCACCTCACAACCTCCTTAGTCGCCTCTTGTGGCATGCATGGAAGGTAAACTGATGCTATTCTTTTCTCATCCTTCAGGTTCCTGTCGTTGTTAGGTTGGTTTATGTTTTATATTAGTAACACATCTGCCTATTTTTGTATATCTGGACACTACAGCTTTTTAGTCTCTTTTAACTGATGTAAAGGGTTCTGTTTAGAGCTGTGAGTTGTAACTTCACTCTTTGGTTCTTTGGTAGCTCATGCCAGTCTGTAAAATCTGCATTTCTGTAGTTGGGACAGACTTCCATATAAAAGTGTTTTGAATCAATGTACTCACTGAGGTGGAGTAGCACTTGTCTAGATTTATGTGTTTCCAAACATTCCAACAGGATGGGCTGCACTGTTAGATATGAATGATTGTAAGTATAGGGTTACCATAATTGTCAGATGGAAAAAGAGGACACGCACAACTTTCAATGAGCAACTTATTTCTTTCCTTTGTCCATTGACTTCGGACAAAAACCCGGACAAAAGCCATTTTTCTGGAAAGCCGCCCAGACAGAGGCATAAAAAGAGGACATGTCCAGGGAAACCTGGACGCATGGTAACCCTATGTAAGTAGGTTACTTTCAAGTAGTTGATCACATAGAGCACTGACACTCAAGGATAGTGGAAAAGATTAACAGGCGCATCATCAACAAGTTACCTTTGTGGGGTAATACATGAAGGCCTTGTTATGAAAATTTGTCAAAACTTGATGCTGATAGGCAAAACAGGACATTGAAAAATAAAGCATAATTGATGCTTCATGTTTGACATGAATCATTAAAAACCATCTAAGTACATAGTAATTAAAATATGGTAAACCTTAACATTTAGCATGCGAGTGGCAACTTTGACCGCCAATATTTACCTCTTTCAAAACATGAGTCACGGCTATGACCGCCCATTGTTATGAAGTCTCTAGCACTCTTTAATACTTGAAAACAGCAAGTTTACTAACTAGATTTGACCAATCCTAGTTAGCCAATCCATTTGACTTCCTTTTCCAAACTGTTTGTGACAAGGGAGATATCTATGGCATTTCAACAGTGAAATATATTACATCTGTCCACATCATCGCAGCCATGAAAGTGAATCAGGTTTTATAGATTTTTGTTTTATAGATTTTCTGTAAAATCATTATGGATTGTGATGTAAATGGTGAATTCTTGAGAGGTAAGTTGGTTTTTACATTATTATATAGTGTTGATCACGCTGCTTTCATGAGGTTGAAGCCGAAATTCTATTTTATAGGAGCGATCCCAAAACTTACTAGGTCTAGGGTTCAGAGAACAATTTATAGCAAATCTATAAGGTTCATTCATTCTCATCAGTGATATTATGAAGATTTAACAATGAAACCACATTAATTCTGTAGAATTAAGCTTTTTTTTTACGGGGTTCCCACTTCAGAAAATGTAAAAACCAAAGATAAGTAATTTTTAAATTTTTTTTTACCTGTTTTGTTTGTTGTAATCATTAGTTTTTTGTGAAAAACTACCACTCTCTAATATGTCTCTACCACTTTCTAATATGTCTGGTATCACACACACGCATGCAAAAATTACACCAGTATATGCAGTATTAAATTCTTTATTTATATGTACAAATATTATTTAATTATTTCTAACAACAAAAATGTTATCGCGTTTTCAAAACAGCCACAAACAAAAACACAAATTTTTTACAAATAATCCAGTGGCAGGGGGAAAGCTAGTTTTTTTGGTTAAAGATTGCTAAAGGTTAACATATCTCAGAAGGAGTGCTTAGTAAAAAAATAAACTATGGGGGGGGGGCAGAGCGACCATTACCCAAAAGGCCAATTCTTGGGTAATTCCTGATGTTTTCATAGATTTGGTGACCTTTTGGGGGGGGGGGGGGACTATTGGGGGTGGTGATGAGAGTCTTAAACCCACTTTTTGGCTTGCTTCCTAGTATCCTAGTACTAAAGTCATGTTCAAATTTAATGGAGGGTGGGGTGTACAACAAAGAAAAGACCACTTCCAAATATTTTGCAATTCATGCTTTTCTTTATTATATTTGGTTACCTTTAGGAAAGGAAGGGGGAGGAGACATTTAAAGAGGGAAGGTCTTAACCCATTTTTTGGCTTGCATTTAAGTACTAAATGTTATGTTAAAATTTTATTGGGTGGTTCACCACCACCAACTCCCACCTATCTAAGGGTTTGCATCCCAGTTCAAAAACATACTCTTCTTCAATCCTCAGGTGTGGGTACTTTTTACAGGTAGGACCTAACACAAACCTGAAAGCAATTTGTGCTGAACTTTCATACATTAGGATGCAGACCTAACTAGAATGCCCATATAAACTCACAATGTTATAACAAATTATTCTTGATTCTTGATTAGAAACTGGCTTCACAGCACGTGGAACATTCCCATAAGTGCTCCACCCTCCGCTCCAGCAGCCATCCCAGTGTATGTATACTCAGAGTCTGAGTCAGGTGTTGATTTTGTGATCTTTGGGACTTTCCACAAAATTTACTTTTCCTTCCCTCATCTAGATACTCCCATTTCGAACATTCTCTGTATGTGTACGTCCTCAACCTCATTGACATCATCTGCATCTTGAAATGAATTTATTACTGCCTTCATTAAGTCTGCTTTATCTCTTATCAACAATGTGCTGTCTATCGCCGCATTGCCTGCCAATAAGTTGGCTCTCTCGTTTCCTCTGACCCCAGCATGACCAGGGCAGTATATCCATGTAATGTTCTGGACAACTGAGTTGTTCAATAAGTCCAACCATTATTTTCTTAGCATGAACTTTTTTATCTTGCGCAGCATGCTTTTAGAGTCTGTGAGTATTACGAAGTGTGTTAATGAATCAGTTATCAACCAATTAAGTGCTGCTGTAACTCCCTCTATCTCAATCCTCGATGTGACAGTGGAATATGTTGAAGATTTCTCAACCAACTTCATGCCGTTTCTGTAGGCAACAAAACTCCAACCGCTTTTATGTGTGTTTCTGTTCTGCTAACGGTGTATATAATTATGTTTTGTGGTTTCGAGTGTAGTTGGGCGAGTTCATGCACTGTATCCTGAGTCGACGTCCGTCCATTTTCTACACACTTTATCTAATTATATTATTACTTTAGTCAGTGACTTTTTTCTCAGTGTCTACCTCCACCCATTCACTGCCCTTTCCTATTTCTTCAAATTCACATACTCTTCGCAGTGTGTCTTCAGCCTCTGCCATCCATGATCTGCAACACTGGATTCGTTTTCCCTTTGACTCATCTAGACGTTGGTGTAATGGGTGGTGGTTGTATTCTGTCACACTCTAATGCTGGGGAGATCAAGCAGAAATCTCATAGCAGAGATGGGTGTATCTCTAGTACACCCCAGTACCACTCTCATTGCCTCATTTTGGACTTTTTCCAATCTATCGACTTGTGTCTGTGACAGTGTTAGAAGGCCGATAGGCATAATCTATGAAAGATAGCACCATCACTTGCAGAAGCAGAAAAAGTACACTTTTCTGCATGTCGAAGGATGCCATAACCTTGATAACACTTATCCCTCTTTTAGCTTTCTTAATCATATGTGTGACATGTTTGCTGAATGAGAGGCTCCTATCAAAGATTATCCCAAGATATTTAAGGTTCTCTTTCAATGAATGAGCCCATGCAACTATCAGCTGGCAGTGTGTCATTGACCAGATTATTATTTAAGGAGTATCAGACAACCTTTGCTTTCGAGGGATTGATCACAGCATTGTATGTTCTGCACCATATCAACAATTGATCTAGTACATTCTGTACACTGTCAGGGATATCTGTTCTGTTCCTGCCCATGTTGTATAGTAGGATATCATCAGCGTATGTTAGAATTCTACAATTGCTGGAAGTATAACAAATTATTTCACTGTCAAACTAAAATGTCAGGATCCCCTCCCCACCCCCCAAGTCAAATGCAAATTTAGTGTCAACTGCAAAGATACAAGTATATAAACCAATACCTGGCTCCAGCTTGATGACCTTAACGCCTGCAAGTTCCCCAGTGTTTAGATCTTTAGCCTGGTAATAAATGTGAGAAATAACAGTGCTAGTCCAGAAAATAAATGTATTCATACATACACATTTATTAAACAAATGATACACTACCTTATTACAATTAACTGAGAATGTTAAATGTTTAGAGATTTCACTGAAAAGAAAGTCCAGCACATTTCAAAATCTAATTTTTTTTTAAATACTAGTTTAATGTTAATGCTCTAGTTAATAAATCTTGAGACTAACAGGCATTGAACCAGGTCCATTCTATCTGCACCGAATCGCCTTGCAACTTGTAAACGGGTTTTTCCGTACTTGATTAACCACATCCCCAAAAACAGATGAGATTTTGTGAAGACATTTAAACTGTGTACTCAAGTTACTGAGAAAGAACCAATCGAGACAAGGACTATTACAACAACAATAACGAACATCTTGTACAAGTATCCTCAGTAACACAAACATAGAACATTTGTATTAGTACTGTATTGTATTAGTTCATCCATATTAGTTTTAATTCAATTTCCGTTAGTCTCAAGAATTTTTAATTTATCCTCTTGCTTCGTACTTGAATTTACTAGTTAATAAATCATATGTTTTTAGCATTCATTTTTAAAACTCCTGCTAGATTTCTATTGTAGCAGGACAATGGTCAAACTAGATTTTAGCAGGATGTAGGCTAGAAAACTTAGATGCATTGTCTCACTATTTTATTTGTGCTAATGGGCCAACACATCTCAATTTGGAGGTGGTAACTAATATGAACAGTATTTTTATCAATTCCACTGAACAGTGGGAATCCTTAGCCATAATGAAAGTAAGCTAGCTATACGTTGCAATCTGTTTATAAGAATTGCCTGTACTACATGCTGATTACCAATCTAAAAAGCTAGTCATGACCAAATGTGCTTGACTTTTTGCCCTGTTTGTGCCACTATCCAATTGACCACAGATGCTCACACAAATCACATAAAATCATATATATTTTTATATTAAATATCATTCTTCCTGCTACTCATAATCCCAATGATGGGGTCTATACTACTAAATCAGAACATAACAATTAAACTGTAAATAAAGCATGTCTCACTCAACAATTATCTACAAATAGTGAGAATATAAATATGTTCCAAGATTGTCAAAGAAAGAATCTAGATGTAGAGGCTTTAAAAGGGCCAAATAGATATAATCAGTTCAGAGGAATTAGTTAGGGAATATGGGAATATATGATGATGTTCCAGCTGCAGGAAAGCTGGCTCCTTTCTCTCATCATACAATGGACCCCGAATTTACAAGCACACTGAAAAATTGTAAACTTTGTTATAAAAATTGAAAGAAAGAGTAGAGTTTAGATGTAAAATCTGTGATACATAATTATGTTTCTATAATAAGAGAAACTGTCTTTCAGAGTATCACAAAGACTAAAAACTTGAAATCAAGATGTATACTAAACTCATTTGTTTCATTCATCACAGTTGAAATAAAATAAAAGCACAATAACATAACTGTAAAAGTAATAGGAATATAATCACCAGTGTTTTAATTGATCCTTAAATAATATTAGGCCTATGTAGGCCCTACTGTTTTCAAAATGAAATAAAATTTAACTAAAATGTCAAATTTTTTAAAAATGTATTTTAAAATCCCATCACACATATAATTCTTTAGGTTTCTTTAAAATATTTTATATTTTCCTATATGGGTCATGTAAATTATTTTGATATCAAATTCAGGCTCAGTCCTAGTTTAGTTCTCCACTGTGATCTTTGTTTTACTTTTGAGGTATGTCCTGACCTTTGCAGTGTGATTGTTATGTGTATCGCTGTGTGATTGATTTTGAAATATATCTAGTATTTAAAATGAATTTATATTTATTGAAAACGATTGTATTAGAATTAGCGTTTGGGGTTAGGGGGATTAACCTTTAGCAAGCCAGATTAAAAAATACGAAACGTCTCCCTGCCACCAATTTTTTTAGGAAAATTTGCGTTATTGATGGTGACTGTTTTGAAAATGTGATAATTTTTTGGTTGTTAGAGATATTTAAATAATATTTGCACATATAAATAAAGAATTGAATTATGCATATATTGGTGTAATTTATGTACGTGTGTATGTGATACCAGACGTATGAGAAAGTGGTAAAGACGTTTTTCACAAAAAACATATATTTTATAACAAATAAAGAGGAAAAAACTAATAAAAAATAACTTACCTTAGTTATCGAATTCCTTGGCAACACTGTAAACTAAATCACGCAATTCTGTTGTATTTATGTTCTTTCACTGCGAAATTATCAAAATATAGCCGGGAGAACTGAATAAAACATGTAGATTTGCAGTAAAATCGTTCTTTGAGATTAGGTCTAGAGGCATTTTTTGTGCTACTTCCACATATTCTATATCAAACGTCTACAAGTCTCCACACCAACGCAGTATTCTGTATATTCACCGCTGTGAAACTAAATAACTCAATAATTCATGATTCAAGCCACGATTCAATGTTATTTTATTCAAAATACGATGAAAGAAAGGTCTATAAAACCGGTCGACCATCATGGCATCGTACCGGTGTGCAGATGTGGTCAGATTAATTGCTATAAAATTTGTATCTTCTGGCTAACTATTGTTACAACGATCATGTCGGACGTAGGAATGTACCGGCTTCAATCGCGCATGTTCCCGAGTAACCAATCAGGCTGTGGGGCATCTATTATAACGATATCTCATTGGATGGGGTATGTCGCCAACGGCGTTAGCCGCTATTTTTTTTTCCGCCGGCCGGAGTTGATATAGGCGCGGTGAAGGTTAAGGGTTAAGATCAGGTTTTAGTATATATAATTAAAGTTAATGGTTTCATCATCTGGAAAGAATGCCATGTGATTCATTAGTTTATAAAGCATATATGAAGAGAAGCAGAAAGAAGAGCCAGGGGTAGGCCTAGAGAACGCTGGATCAACAACATCAAAGAGACATTACACGAACACCAAATAACATTATCTGAAGCTGAAAGAAAAGCGAGAACAAGAACATTGTATCTCCCTCGACACCCGTAAAGGGTAAAAGAGGAAGGAAAGAAGAAGAATAATTAAAGTTAATTAGTATTATGTACAATAACGGGAATATACTAGGGAAATGCGTAGTAATATACGGTAGCAGACGAAAAGTATTGGTAAGAGATGAAAGGGGACAGTAGTCATGACACGTGTTGTTATATGATCTTACGTTCTTTATAGATGTGCGTAGCGGTGGCAATAAATGTGTTAAATTAATTAAATAAGTGTATCCAGCACAGATTTTTGAATAAGGTCAGTGTATCATTTTATTAACATTGTTACAGTTTATGAACCTTACGAATTATTCATGTTCCACGGAAATCCATGATGTCAGCTAGTTAACACTGTAAATGGTGTGCTATTTATAGCACAGATGTAACTTAAACTAGGATTTAACCTCAAATTCATTAGAAAAAAATTATAAATTTTTTTCAGAATTGACGTACAGACTTGGTTGAGGTATCGTTGAATTGCAGTTTTTAAGGGTCATCTAACTATATTATTTTCAATTATGTAACATGAGTTTGAAAATTTTGTCCAAGTGCCTTTGTTGAGTTATGTCATTGTAGTAGCATTGCAGTGCTCTCTTCGTCACCTACTCTAATGTTAGTCATAGGCCTATTACACAATATATAATATAGGCCTATTTTTCATTTTTCTGAATATTGCTTTTGTCTGCTCTACTCTTATTTCCGTCAAACTTCTTCCATCTGATGTTATTGTTGCATCCAAATGTTTTCTTTTTATTCTTTAGTAAATTTAAATCAAACAAAACTGGTAGTGTAGAATTTAGGTACTTGGACATCAGGGGTTAGCGTGTTTGGAAAATTTGGTAAAAATTTGATTGCGTCCACCGTTGTGCTATAAAATCATATCGAGTCATGCCTTTTTAAATTCACAATTTTTAAAAATCTAAACACTGATTCTAACCCTTCTCCCTCCTAAAAAAACTATAAACTAATTCTAATCCTTTTAACCCCCATTTACAAAAATCTATAATTTTATGCAACTTATCTAACACTGCAAATGTCACAACGGTGGACGAAATCAAATTTTCGCCGAAAATTTTGCTTAGGATATAAATTTCTTGTCACATTTAGTGAAATTAGTGACGACATCATTCGACATGTTTACAACTTGATTTATTAACTTCTGCAACCATTTTTCTTTTTATATATGTAACTTTTAAGGATGCAGGATGTTGCAGAAAACAGCAATTAATTTTTTTAAAACATCAACAATTGTTTTAATTATGCAAATTAACCACCATTTTGAATATTAATTAGTAGTACATGCTTCATAGAATCACAGCAATGTGATCAACAGATGCGTCTTGTCTTTGTGAATACAAAAATATATAGTTTCTATAGTATATCATTATGTTTAATAGATATTTAATTTATTTTCATTATAATTATGCAAATTAGCAGCCATTTTGAATATCAATTAGTTCTGTATCCATCTGAAAATTCTAGAAATGTGATCAACATAAGTGTCTTGTCTTCACGAACACAAAAATGTATAGTTTGTGTATTGTATTATTGAAAATAACAAAGATAATTCCGAAATTATCAGCTCAGTTACATTTTGTGGTCACAAGTTTTATTTATATTTTCCTATATCATATGTATGTTTCATGTAAATCATTTTGATGTCAAATTAATTTGACAAATATTCATAACTTTGTTCAGGGTTTACGTACAGACTTGGTTGAGGTATCGTTGAATTGTAATATTCAAGGGCTATCGAACTATAGTATTTTCATTGATGTAGCATTATTTTGAAAATTTTGTCCTTCTAAGAATTAACATCTACAATGAGCTACATAACATAAATATAAATAAGTTATAACAAACGCAAACTCAAACCTTGTAAACATCCCCATAGGTACCACTTCCCACTCTCTGAATTAATTCAAAGTCATCCTGCGGATTCCTTCTGGATATCTCTGCTGACATTATTACAATTTTGAGCAGAACGTCTCTGATGATCAACAACTTCAAAGTAGGTTTGTTGTTGTTGGTATCACAGAACGATACACAACAGATACATCAACCTTTTCCTGTACTTCTGTTTTTCTGCTTCACTTCCGTACTTGCGCAACACAATTCGCCAGTGTTGCCATATTCATGTTGCTCCTTCTATGCTATTACCAGCCAGCAAGCCCGTAGAAAAATGGGATTTGGAATGCTCAACTATTAATCCCCCCCTCCCCACACACACACACCTTTTGCAAATCTAACATTACTTTTAGCACTAAAACTTAACCAATAGGTCGATAAAATCCCAACTTTGGAAATTTGTTTACAAAAATGTCTTCAAATTTCCGTCAAAGTTAAATTCTTGATTATGAACAAGCGTCACCGCACCGAGAGCATCCCCATATATGCTCTACTTGTCGTTCCGTCAGCAATCTAAATGTGTATAAGCTCAGTGACCCATTCAGTTCTGATCATACACTTTTCTATCTTGCGCAGCACACTTTGAGAGGCCGATAGATTCACTGAAATTTCTATACGCTAATGAACGAATGGGCTTTTTTCTTTTGTTGGGATTTTCTATTGCGGGGGCAATAGCGTGTGTGTGTGTGGGCGCGTGTGCGTGTATGTGGGAGCGCGCGCGTGCGTGTGTGTGTGTGTATATATGTGTTACCGGGGTGCAAAGGGAACACTCGTCTTCGGCGAGTAATGTGTCCAAAACAGTTTATTTGTTTGAATTTTATTTCTCTTAGTAATTCTTTAAAAAAATATTATTTATAACCTCTTTGTTTTCTTCTCTTTCCATGATATTCTCCATATTCTTCTATAGGCCTATGCCCACATCTAAAATGCAACAATTCTGTCTTCTAATTGTTTGTTTAACGTCCATTTTTCATACATTAACATAGAATAGATGTATCGCTTTATAATTCTTATATTTAGCGGGTTTTTTTAATATATGATTATAATTTGTTTAGATGTTACTATTTTCCTCATGTCATTGAGGGTACTTTTAGCCATTCTTATTCTCCTTTTAACTTCTGTTTCACATCTGTCGTCATTTGTGACTATGTGTCCAAGATAGGCATATTGAATATTGATAATGTTTTACTTGTTGTAGTGTCCATGTATGTTTATCTCTTGTTCTTCTGTTTCTTTGTTGATTATCAGGATTTTTGTGTGGATAGACCTATTTATATCCAGTCCATAGTAGTTACTTGATTTATTGACTCGATCTATTAATCTTTGTAGTTCATATTCACTTTTGGCTAAAAGAACAGCCATCTGCATATCTCAGGGATTAGTTAGTTACGTAAAATGCACGTCTTATGGTGCGGTAAACTTCTTTCTACCGTGGATGTTATTCCAATTTTGTTTTATCAGAGCTTTACAATCATAAGACATAGTGAAGGTCGCGGTTCTGGTAATCCAGTCACCATGACCTTTGGGTTTTATACATTAGCAATAATTCAATACTGTGGAGTTTTACAGAAGTGACTAGGGGGTGTTCATTGATTTATTTTAGTGTGACGTGTAATTGCTGCGGAGTCAAAACATGGCAGAGTACAATGTATTATCGAAACCTGTACCTATTATACTTTTAATATTTGTGATAGTTTTAGTACTTACTGTTGTCGGCGCGCAAATTTCTAATAAAAGACTATGTGCAGATAAAGAGTGTAAAGGTACACAAATATATTAATCACGTTTAGTTTTACCATAAAACAAGCTGAGCTTAGGTTTAGACTTAGACTTCTTAGTTTTAATTATTTTAATTTAAGTTTTAAATAAGACGTGGTCATTGCAGACTAATTTACTACTAAGTAGGCCTTGTTTATAGTAGAAGTCATTCTTCATCATTGTGCTGTTGACAGTTTCAAGTTTACAATAACATAATTTAATTACGCTGTTTCTGTTTTATATTAATATATTTATTGGTAATGTAGTAATTACTCATTAATCGAGCGTTTATAACTTTATGTTTAATTTAATTTAGATTTTACTCTTTGGAGGTAAAACTACAGATCAACTCTTAACAGTCACAGTGCAATAAATAGCAGACTGGGCTGAAGTAAATTATAGTTCTCTGCTGTGACCTTTGCTCTAGTGTCGAGGTGTTACCTGACCGTTGTTGTGTGATTTGGCAAGCTTACAGGTAAGTACTTAGAGTAAGGTTAGGATTCGAAATAATATTTCTAATGTGTGCGCGCACCTCGCTCCATGTATAGCGGGCAGAAATACTGATAGCTCACCACAAATAATAGGAAATTGTAAAAATGTGTAAATTGGAAAACAAACAGATTATGCATAAGTTCGTCTGTGTCTAAGTGATTGTCGGATGTGACATCACGGCAGCCATTATTTTGATTGGTGTTACACGGGAATCCATGACGTTGGATAGGTAAAATTGTCAACATTGTGCTATTTATAGCACAGCAGAGAACTATTCTTTACTTTCACCGCAGACTGTTTACATTTTTAACTAGTTGACGTCACGGATATCCGTGTAACACCAATGAAATTAATGGCTGCTGTGACGTCACATCTGACAATCACTTAAGTTCAAATCTAGACACACTTATGGATAATCTGTTTCTGTTCAAGTTTACATAATTTTTCTAATTTTCCACTGATTTGTACTGAGCGCTCAGTATTTCTGCGCGCTATACACGGAGCGAGGTGCGTGCACACATTATAAATATTATTTCAAATCCTAACCGTACTCTAAGTACTTAAGCTTGCTAAATCACACAACAAAGGTAAGGTAATAGCTCAAAACTAGAGCAAATGTCACAGTGAAGAGTTGATCCATAGCTGTGCCAACTTTCGATTATTATAATTGTTATAACAATATTATAATGTCAATACATCAGTGAGAAGTTAAGTTAGTTGACAGAGATCATCCTCACGTCAAACTATGAATCCACAAGTATTCAGATCTCACGCCTTCCCTCCAAGATGACCCTCAGCATGTAGCAGCTAACAACACCTACTCTGTGTTGGTGTACCAATCTCTGGCTAACAACACTTTTTTAGTCACCACATACTTCCTTACAAGTACCAGAAATGGTGTTCAATGGAACACACCCAGCAGTTTACAAACATCAGTCACAAATGTCACTCCTCCTATCTCCCCAAGGGCAATCATAACATCGACTCTGTCCATTGCTTGTCCTGTTCTCATAGTCACCATACCAACAAGCCTGTAAGCACATACATTTCCTTTCCTTGGACACCACCAATATGAGAAAAATGTGAAGCGTATTCTTGTGACTTTACAGACTCCAACTTTTTTAAATTGAATCAAAAATATGTATTTAATAGACCCTACAAATTAATAGACAATATTAACTCTGTAACTCAGTAGGATTTTCCTATCCTCTGTAATGTATTTAAAAGTAACTATAAAAATGGAGGTTGTAGCGGCAGAAGGGGTATACTTAGCTGACTCTTTTAGTGGCTTGGCTGAGATAAGGGATTAATGGACAGAGAGGAATCTGATGACAAGATGAATGATACTACCTTTAAAAAGTATTAACTAGTAATAATGTTATACTGACATTATAAAGGAATATATATCTATGTGTGAGTGTGCTGTTTTTGATCAGTCGCAGGATTATATTGAAGGACTTAGAAAAACCATAATCCAAAATACAAGCACATCAAAAATAAAGGAAAAAATTAAAGTGGAAGACATCCCATAAATACACAACTTCCAAAAGCATCATTAAACCACACTATTTTGCCATATAACAGGCCGCTTTAGACTGCTGAGTCACTTCTACTGATTAAGGATCACATACACACATTAATGCTTATGTGGTCCCAGAATCCATACCCTTGAATTCATACATCAGGACTGCCCAAAATACAAAGAGGAAGTATAACAGATATGGCCAGAGGATGCAGAACTGAGGCAAAAGCTATGGAATAATCACTCTGACCTGGAGAATATTGTGGCCTTTGCCCTAGTAATAGTGTTGTTAATATGGCATTGTCAAACCCATGGGCATGGTCACAGAGCTTAACGCAGAAGAAAAAGAGTCCAGTAACAGTTTTCATAATGAGTATAGGGGTTTGTTTTCAAAACAAGTAAAAGATATAGATAGAAGATTAGTGATATGGAGCTCACTGGAAAATAGACAATATGGAATGCCTATGAGGACAGTGTGGAATGCCTATGAAGAAACAGAGAAGGGAGACCATGAAGGACATGACAGATGGGAATAACATGAAAGAAGACTGAGAAAATATTCAAGGTTAAATGGCAATAAAAAAAATATGTGGCATATGCACCCAAGATTATGTAAACAGCTTAAAGGGCCTAAGAGATTGATTGATTAATTGAACCAAGATATCCTTAAGGTTCTGTCTTGCCAGTAGACAAATAGATTTTGAAAAACTGTACACGCATGAGTATCAAAATGTAGAAGTGAAATATACTGCAGCAAGACTACAGATATAACTCTATGAAATACAAGCAATGTTCTGACCCAGAGCGGAGCGGCATGGGCTTAAGACTTTAAAAGAACTCTCCTTGACTCTTTCAAGAAAGTATCATTCTCACTCAATCTATCTATACACCCATAGCCAGTGAGGGTTTTAGAGGTACTACATAGGTGTCAATACAGATAATTTTCCAGTGATTTCTATCCTCAGCTATGCAGATAAGTGTGGAAAATTCTTGACCTTTCCAGATTTTTATATTATCTGCTCATGACTTTCTTGGGCCACCCCTGCTTCTTCCGGCTTCAACTTTACCCCCTGCAATATCATTTTTGACAGGGAATATGTTGTCATACATGTTCAAACCATGCAAGTTTTCACCATTTTACTAATGAAAGTAGTGATTCTTATGAACCTGTAGGATTCTCTACTTTATTTGTAACATATACATTTATCTTATGTTCTCGATAGGAAATGCACAAAATGCATCTATAACATGTATTTAAAGGCCTGTATCCGCCTCTCCTTGTATGCAGTAAGTGTCCAACTCTTACAATGATACAGCATAATAGATAGCACTAGTGAGTTATAAATTCTGATCTTCACTCCAACGCTGATGTTGTTTTTCCATATTAGATTTAGTCTTGACATACAATCTGTCATTATTCCCATCTGTCATCTTGACTTTAGCAGTCAAGGCCATCTCCAATCTTAATGTTTTTCTATCAGGATCCTAAGTATTTTAAAGTATTCACTTCTTCAAGTTTATGCCTATTCATCATGATGTTGGTTTGTTTCTCCATATCCCTATTGCTAACAAAAATCTTGCTCCTTTTGGTGTTGGTTTTAGTTACGGTATGTACTTTCTGGGATTTTTTCCAACATTGCTGTTAGCTCTGGTAGTTCTTTTTCTATGCTCGTCATAAGATCAATGTCATCCTCACTACACAAAAGGCAAAGATGGAAATGTTGGGAGAATGAAAAGAAGTTATGAAATACCAGAGGAGGGAGAAGTGTTAAGGAGATATCTTAAACCTTCCATCTCTCTTTTTGCATTGTAGACACCTTTCTTATCTCTGCTGACTTAATAGAAGATATCCCTGACATATGTCACTCTATTCCATACTATACACTTATAATTTAAAAAATCTTCATCTGTGTACATTTTTAGAGTATATTTATTTTATAAAGCATATTAATTTTATAGATTATATAACTAAACATTGTGGCCATGTTTTTACTTTATATTTCTCTTTTCTGTCTTAGATGTTATTTCCAATGCTAAGGCAATAGGCACTCATCGTGGAAACCATCCATTACTGTTGACATTTCAGTTACATGATGTGATCTCAATCACAAGTAAATCAGCTGGTAACAATCCACACCTCTGGGGTGGTGAGGTAAGATTCTGTATTGTTGTCTTGGATTACTTCTTCTGTGTTCATTCTTAAACTCCTGCAGATTCGCAGAATGTAGTCCAGAGAATTAATGCATTGTATCATGGTTTAGTCTTGGATTACTAAAAATACAGTGCCTCTTGCTGAATAGAGTTATTGTTTCTCGCTTGTTTGTCTGTGATATCAATATTTAATATATGTAATCTTCCTGCATATTATTTCTTGCCATTCTTCCAACGTATTTGTCTTTGTCACTTGTGTAGTGTAGATGACATTTTATTGAAAGAGTAAAGAACAGATTCTTTTACACTCTTATTCTCTTATTTAATTTGTATTAGATGAATATGCTCTGTGTAATGTGTGAGATCTTGTTTACTTTGATAAAGATGTTTTGCGTGTTGTGCCACAGTTTGCAATGAGACTGCACTTTTCGTCTATACACGTTGCACATTATTTTTTAGGCCTTACTTGCCATCCCTTTTCAATTCCTTTTCATTTAGCCAGATTGAAGTGATGCAGCCTGCGGTACTGTCCTAGTAGAGACCAACACATATTAAACATAACAAACTTTAGTGAAACGAAGTTTACCCATAACTAGGGTACAAAGGGACATAAAAACATTATACAAGGGAGACAAGCAGAAATAATGTAGAAAGTTTTATTAGGACAAGTAATCTTGCATAAGAACGAAAGGAGCATGAAGCATATGGTGTCTGTGGTTGTTGTCCTTGATGTCCACATAAATTCTGCATGATAACATAAGATATGTATGTATGTATTGTTTCTCTATTCCACACTATCCCACACTTGTGCAATGTGCAGAGCGCAATTATTTTCATTGTGTTTCTATAATGCGCAAATAGTAAAACAGCATTCATTTGCACTACATGCTCATTATTTCTGCGCATACTGAGAGAGCCCCCCACCCCAGTGTGTAGCTTGCATAAGAAATGTACAGCACAGATATTATCAACAGCTAGTACTTTTTCTGCTTTGTAGAAACACAGCAGAATCCTGCATATTTCTGGGGAGACCTATCCATCATGCTTGAGTTAATAGCAGCCACCCATGCGGTTGCGTCTGTGGGTCTCACCAATGGCCCACTACACAAACCACCCATGCAACAGAAAACATTAGTAGATGACATGCTATTATATTGAGGTTATCTTCTTTTAGAAGCTTCATGGCAAGTCATCTATACATTTATGCTTCTCATGCTTTTATTTTGTAGTTGCAGTGTGTTTTATGCTTTGGTTTTTGTATATATATATATATATATACATTATATACATTATACATTATATATATATATATATATTTTGTATATATATAATATATGCACCCTATGTGGTTGGGAGGGAGCCAGAGATGTACTGCACAGCACTGGGCAGGAGGAAACTGACTGCACTGTTTTTTTCTATGGCTGAGGCCCATCATAGAGACACAGTGACTCAGGATGTGACAATCTTTTTGACTTTAACATTTGGTTGCATGCCTGAAGCAATAGAGAAGTTCAGCATAACCAGTAGTCAATTGATGGTGAGGAATGAGCACAGTGCATCCTATCTAGGCTGCAGTGGCTAATTTTAAACTTACCGTCCT
The DNA here is from genome assembly GCA_034231615.1 of Meghimatium bilineatum. Classification (NCBI taxonomy): domain Eukaryota; kingdom Metazoa; phylum Mollusca; class Gastropoda; order Stylommatophora; family Philomycidae; genus Meghimatium; species Meghimatium bilineatum. The sequence goes on from CM067322.1 coordinate 73,046,967, forward strand.
GGTGGTGGGATAGTTATTCTCTGGCTCTGACTTGGGATATAATGTTGGGTCAAAGGGCATGAGCCCATGGACTGCTGGATCAGCAACCAACCAACCATCCAGCAGTCTGATCTTTTAAATTAAATCAAATGTTTTTCTATTGTTCTTGTTATAAAAAATCTTTTGGATTATGTATTAAATATCTTGGCCCATGCGTGTTTTACTCAGGGTCCGAAGGGGAGCAAAAAATAGCAACACTGTGACCTGCCATATATGTCTTAGATATGGGCTGAGGGTTTGGGGAGTGGAGTTGGCCGTTCGATCCCATAGGTCAAAGTGATTAAAAAATCCACTCTGAAATTGGATGAGTTGGACTAAATGGCAGATATTTCAATCTAACTACACTATAAAACATTTGTTCTTCAACTGTATCCTGCTAGATTGAAGGATTTTGAGAATAAACACAAAAGAAGAAGGAACAAAATATCTTGGTCCGTGATTAAATATTTAATACCCTTCTGAATTATCTATTTTCATTGCTCAAATTTCCTTCTTGAAACCTGTTGTCAGTGCCCAAGTTTCTCATGAATAAGATGGGATATGACTATTGCAGTCTGATTTTTGTCCTGTTCATTTGTTTGTATTTTTTCCATTGAGGCTTTTTCCAATTGAGCCAGCCAGATTCACAGGAATACAGACTCCTGAATGCTACTTCAAAACTTTCCAGATTAAAAAGAACTGCGAGGCAAGGCATGACCACACCAGACTGAACTGATACAAAAACTTTAGGACAGTCGCTCTGATGACTAGCCTGAAGAACTAGCAAGACCTGAAGTATCCTGAATGTAAAAAGAGCCAGGATTATTGTGTGGACTATTCATGCTGCTTCGTTGATGATCCATGGGCTCATTCCCTTTGAACTATTCTTGCTAGAACTTGTGGTTTAGATTCTTCTCTACTTAAGATTACTCCCAAGTATTTTAAATATGTTTAATGGCTTCAGCTATTAGTTTTGCACTTAAATTAATATTCTGAAATCTTTGAGTCTGTAACTTTCATCTTGTCTGTACTAATATAAATTGGTTGTTAAAAAAACCACAGTTCAGCAACAGGTCCATATTCATAGTAACATGAGATTTATACACATTGAAAGTCGTTACTAACATTGCATTTTTTAAGGAATGCTGATCATTTGGAAAAGTCGTTGACCCAAGTTGCAAGCTGAATTAGTGTCATCTGAATGGACCTGGTTCAAATCTCATCTGCTTCCTTCTGATTTTGTCTGTACTGAACTCTATTTCATCTTTAATTTAGATTCTATACAATGACTTCACTTGATCTGTTTACTTTCTGTTAAGCTATCTATCTCTATTGTCTCTTCTCTGCTGTAAGGCATCGCAGGATTGAATTACAATCTGTTTTTGGGCTATGGCATGTTTGGTCACCTAATATGCAGTAACATTGTAATCTCTGCTCATGTTGGTAACTCCTTCAATCCACCTTCTTCTTGGTCAGCATCTGCCTTTTGATGTTTCCATTTCCTTATTTGCTGCTGGCTAATGAGGGCTAATTCGTATGAAGTGGCAGAACCATTTCAGTGTCTATTTTTCATTATATTGACCACATATGTTGTTCCAGCAGTTCTTGTAATCTCTTCATTCCTCACATGATCTCTTCTTATTTTACATGTAGTAAGCTTTCTCTCATGTTATTTAGTTAGTTTCCACATCTAACAATGATAATGCAATGTTGGTATGGAATTTGAATTTATGATTTGCCTTTTGGTTTCTGTTTGGATAATTGTGTGTTTCAAGATTGGTGTAAATTTATATAGTTGGCTTAAACACATTTTTTGGGGATCTCAGTCTATTCTTCTATCATCTGTAAAAATGGATGAGAGGTTGAGATAAGAATTAAAGCTTTCTATACTATCAGCAAACTCGAGGATGAATATTTTTCATCTTTGTTGACTGTCATATTGTATTGGTACCCCCAGCAACACAGTTATGCACTCAAAGATGCTTAAGAGGGTAGATCCCAGTAATAATAAACATTGTCATTTTTTCATTTAAATAATTTTGTAGCCATTTATTTCTATAACTATGAGTGATTCTTGTGAAATTAGTTTTATAAGCTTGGCATACCTGCGAAAGTTGTTTTGAAATGAATATTCTAGCTCTGCTACTGTATGAACTGGCATATACGTGTGTAAAGGTAAGGTAAAGGTAAGCTGAATTATGAACAGACATTATACCAAATGGTTTTCCCATAAGTGGTCATATGCCTAGTCAGTGGATACCTAGAAATCGCCTGACTAGTGTCACCTACCACATTTGTTCAGTAGCACTGGTGCCATTCCTCAACCTTCTCATAGCATGATCCCTGATACCCTACTTCTTGGTGGCTGGGTGAACCAAACCACAGAAGTAATTTTTATTTCAAACCACAAATGAATGAACTCAAAACACAGGTTTGCTAGTTGGAGGCCACTTCACAATAGAGACTCCCTAAATGTGTTTAGGTAGTAATTAAAAGTAATAATTATTAACGAATATATCACAATATTGAAATTTTGAAATTACTGAAACTAAGTGAAGTGTAGCTTCTAAATATCATTATAAAAAGGAAGATACTACAGTATTTTGGACACTTCAACATGATGGTATCGAAAGGCTGATTCTAGAGGGCAGAGTGCCAGGTGAGAGAAGAAGAGGAAGACCAAGAAGACGATGGACATCAAAGAATGTATGCACATGTCTCTCGCCAATGTAGGCCTACTTGCCCTTGACAGAGAGGCATTTAGAATATCCACGACGAAGACAACATTATGGAATGAATATGTCACTTTATTTATATATATATATATATATATATATATATATATATATATATATATATATATATATATATATATATATATATATATATATATATATATATATATATATATATATATATATATATATATATATATATATATATATATATATGTATATATATATATCACAATATGTTTTCAGTGTAATGGCCAGAAAGGATATTTTGACAAGAACTATGTAAGAGAATTCAAGGTTCTTGTTGATGACCCACAATATGAAGTGGATACTGAGGTAAGATAGAGCGCACATGTAATACTCTTGTACATGAAAATAATATTTTGTATCTATGGTAAAACTGTATGTACACAACTAGTCCTTGTTTGTTTTTTGTGAAATATGTGCCTACACTACACCAGTTTTTATTTTGAAGCGAGTTCTTGTTTCACATTTCAACATTTTTTAAAAATTACTTTTTCTTCTATTGTTGATTGACCTTCTGCTTGTATGAGATTTGTTAAGCAGGACAGCAGGTACAACTTTGCTCTATCTATGGGTTCTGCAACTTGTGTGGTGAAAATTGCTCAAATTATGAAGCGAAGGATGAGGCCATTGAAATAATGCATCAACAGTTTGATCTAATATAACAAAACCCATCAGACATAGCCCTTTTAATTCTGTGTCTGTTTTTGATGCACTTTAACAGACTCCATATGAAAATCTCGTCTATATAGCAAGAGCAGTTTAGAGTCATATCTCCAAATATTCAAACAGCTTGTCCCTATGATGGATCTTTGGGCATAGCAATCTAGCACAAAATGAAGCAGCAGACAGACTTGCAAAAAGAAATGCCTCAAAACAGCAAAAGGAAATACCCTGTAATATAAGAGCAGTTAAACAGCCTCTCAGAAGCAACACCAGGGAAGTCTGGCTCAAAAAATGGGCTGATGGGTCAAAATGTATTTAGTGAAATAGATGGCAAAAGTCAATGACAACATAAACAAACTCTGCAGTAGAAACTCCTTATCTTTTAGTTTTGAACAGGACATAAAATAGTCATGTGATCCTTTGTGGATATATAGAAGAATAGGGAAAACTTCATGGAAAGAAAAGACAACAAACAATGAGGTTCTAACAAAACTTAATATGAATAAAGAATTATTAAAGGAAATAAAGATCAAGCAAACAAAATATTTTGAACACATTAAAAGACATGACACCTTGTTGAAGACCTTACTTGAGGGTAGTCGAAGGGAGGTGAGCAAGAGGTAGGCAGAGACACAAGTGGGAGAGTAACATCACAAGATGGACAGGTTACAGGATAGCAGAGTGCACCAACAAAACAAGAGACAGGATATGTTGAAGGTCTGTTGCAGCCAATCTTTGTTGTGGAGATGGCACCTGATGATGACAATAGCTATTTAAACCATATCAGACCACAGCAACTACCCTTATGTGGACACTGATCTCATCCCAATGAAATAGCCAAAAACCTCAATGTTAACTTCCCGTCCCTGTGAACTGCAAGGAAAAAACCTTTACAAACACCCCTAACAATCATCAACTCACTGTATGGATCACTTAAGTCAACTTCAAAAGACCTACACTTTTTAAAAAAAAGGCATTGAGCTACCAAAAGTAAAAATACTCAGTAGAAATTGGATATTGGAGATCCAATGGAGAGGAGGAATCGGAGAGTAGTACATTTCTGTATCTGCTAGTTTGTATTATTGCATTCCATTTAGTATTTCACAACTATTCGTACTATTTAAAGAATGGACCAAGGAAACCAAAAAAAATATATTTTGTAATGAGGACTGATGAGATTATGTTGCCCCAGCAAAATGAAACCATGTTTAGCAATGATATCAGAGGGAGGGAGCTAAATATATATAACAGCATTTTAAACTATCAAGTTTATCATATGCAGGGTGATATCTTTGAAAAACTTGGAAATGCCAACCCCCCAAATGCTGACAGGCAATCAAAAAGTCATGTCGGAAAACATAAGCAAGGTATTTAACTTTTTTTTTAAATTTCTGTTTTACATGGTCAGAAATAATTTTAATATAAATTATTCCATTCCAGCAATTGGTTGTGTTTGTTGTAGTCGTAACCTGTGATAACAGTTACCATGTTGTTCTGACAGGCCGACGTTGTGCTTGAACTAGTTACGGGCATGCCGTGGGTGGGCGGAACAACAAAGAAACCTGTCGCAAGGGCCAGAGTTGTGTCCTGATGTCGATGTCTGTTTCGGCAGCATTAGACTCAAAACACTATCAAGTCAGATGGCTGTTGAAACAGAGGGCGAAGCACTTATGGGAATGCCCCACAGGTTGTGGGTCAGTTTCTAATCAAGAATTTTAATATAACTTGTTCCATTCCGGCAATTGGTTGTGTTTATTGTTAATTACAGATTAGGTGCCCTTATACTCTTGAGTTCTCCATGTGACAGTCTGGAATATTTGCAAAACAACTGCATATCAGCATACTCCATAGCTTCACTAGGGGTAATTCCATTGTGTGAATGAGATATAAATTGGAACTTTTGCCATTGCATTTCCATCACCTTGCCCAAATTAAGTACATATTTGTGTTACTGGTGACCAGTGACTCCCACTGCATAATAATACTATGAATATCTTAAGGAAATGAGAATCATCTGTAGCAATTCATGTATGATACAGACTGAAAAGACAATAGGTCAGATGACATCAATGATTTTACCAATAGAAGAATATATTTTATTTAGATGGTTGGTTGCTGATCTAATGGTCCATGTGCACATTCCCTTTAACCCAATGCCATTGTGTGGTATATGCATATGTTTGTGAGCTATTATTTTGTTCCATATAGTGTGTTCCATTTAATCTGGCCTTGGAGGGTGAAGCATCTTTTTCTAATTTCATCCAGCCCTGGACATTTAAAAAAAGGTGAAGTCAACAGTTTAATAAGAACAAGTGCACAGCCAGCACCCTGTAGTGTGTTGTGTATATATTTCGTACAGGTGTTTGTTAATTTGTAATGAGATCATAGAAAACTTCTGTAATGTGGTCTTAACTCTTAGTGGAGAAAGGAATAATTTGGATAATGGAAAAATATACTTTGAAATTAATAATTTATATCTGAAAACATTGGTATGACGTTGTTGCATTCACAGCATTGATCTTCTTGTCATAGTGAACATTCTAATTAGGGTTGAGTAGTTATAGCATATGGGAAGGTCATTACTTAGCACATTGTGTCAGACTATACAATACATATAGCTTGATTATGGAAGCTGGCACCTTTACTGCTGTCCACCAGTGATTTTCTGAGACTCCATTTAGTGGGGAGGTTATATCCAATTATCAGTCCATTCTTGAAAAGATCTAAATGCTCTCTTTCGAAATTAATTGATAACAATTATCATTTCCAACCTTTTGCTCATGATGTGGATTCCTGGTCTGGATAAGTTTGTGGTAAGTGGAGAGCAAACAGGCATACAGTTGGTTATAGATACAAGGGTATGTACATCAGGACCACTTGCTGAATATGGATACAGAGATTAATGATATGCCATATTCATGAGGACTGAAATGATGAATCCTTTTTGGGAAGCAATGAGTATATTTAGCTAAGTCAACTATAACAACCACTGGCATATATATACCCTCAACATCTACTTAGGGAAATTGGTCTGTCTGAAGTACTGTGACATCAGTTCATAAAGCAATAACCAATATAGATTTTTATTTAAGATGAAGGCTATGTCTATGTTTTATTGCTTTTATACTTATTTATTGAATGTTTGAGATCTTCACTTCTATAAGCTTTCAATACATCCACAGTTTGAATACATTTAATAATACATTTTTCAGTGCTCATGTATTCTGTAAAATCTCAGTTTCTAGATGTTACTTCAGTTGCTACTCTATAACTTCTTTAGCATGTAAATATTTAGTTTACCCAAAAATATCTTTAATTAAATAACAGTGAAGTAATAAATGACATTATTTGGTCTATTTGAATAAATAAAGCATTCATAAAACACCCTTTTCTATTTCAGATATGTCAGAAGAAGAGAAGAAAGTAAGTAGGTATCTGTTTTAGCTGCAGTATTTAATGGTAGGATTTGATAAAACTTATTCGAATCCACTAACAAAAAATATACACAGTGTATCATAAATAATAAATATTTATAATATTGGAATTTCAACTTAAATTTGATAATTAATTAGCATGTGTTTTAAATAGAAAGGTACATGCTGTAGAGGTTTTTTGAACAGAAAAGTACAATGTTCAATCACTGCCTCAGACATTTGTGCATCTGGACCATTTAGAAAGTAGTAGCAACTTAATATTGCCTAGAAAACTACTGCATTAAAAAAGTTGCTGGGTTGATCACTTTGTCCTGATAGAATACGCTATCAACATTTTTATATTTGAAAAACAAAGAAATTAGGTTAGTTGTTAAATCCATTACATTTAGCTAAAATTAATATTAAAAGTTCGCTGGATCTAAATAATATTTGGGTTTTCCCATATGTTCCTTTAAACAGAGCAGGAAGCATCTTCTTCTGTGTTTGTTCTCAAAATCCTGCTGATTAGATCAGAGGGATGTAGGCTAGAGAACAAAATTCATTGTGTCATGGTATACAGCTGTGATATCTGCGCATTTTGGCTTGACACATTCAACTTCATAATGGCTTTTGGATCACTTTGACTTGTGTTTAGGCCCCAGAAACATGGGCCCTAGCCCATAGCAACAAGCTGTCTGGCAAGAGTATCTCTCAGAGCATATAACTCTAGCTCATGTGATCATTTCTAGATACCTCCAAAAAAAGCATTTTAAACCAGACATCATGGCCCTAGTTTAAACCCTCATCCATATGAACACAAAGTAATTGGTATGGCCATCTTGCCATAAACCTATCTTGTGATGAATAAACTTAAACACAAAGTATAATGTAAATACTAACATTTATATTAGTATATCAGTTGTGCTAAATGTCTTTAAGGATGTCTATTGAGTTCTTCATTGTTAATTTCATTGTCAGGTACCTTTTCTCTTTGTCATACTGTTATTTGATTGCCATTAATTTCACAGAACTCTTCTCCTCCTCTTAGTAAAACTTGTATTAATAATACATGTTCCATTATATTTTGTACATTTTTATGAAACACTATTCACATAGGGATTGCTTCTGTGTTGCCGGGGCCCGAACGGGGAGCAAAGAATATCAACACTGTTTACCTTCCATGCATTTCATAAAAGGCGACTAAGAAGGTTATGGGATGGAGTTGGCTGTCCCATCCCATATCGGGTCAGTGACACAAAGTCATGCTGAAGTCAGATGTGCCAGGTTGAAAGACGCAGATGTCGCAGCACTTCTGTAAACAATGACACAACGCATTCCGTTCTTTGGACTACATCCTGCTAATCTGCAGGAGTTTGAGAACGAACGCAGAAGAAGAAGAAGATATAGGGATTATTCTATAAACTATATGATTGATTGGAAACCATTAAAATGGAAGACATGTAACTTTGATTTCACTGTGAATTTACCAGATTATCTGTAAATAAAATTATATATCAATGTTTAACTTCTTGAAACTTTATCGTTCAGGATAAAGTAGAGAAAGATCAACTGAATTTTCTTAGCAGCAAAATACATCAAGATCATGAAGGAGATAAATCAAAGCATACTAATGATATAAGAAATGATGATATGGTTGATGACTTGTTGAAAATTGATGATGCTGTGGGAGATAATGTGAAAAAGGATGGCATGATATATCACTTCTCTGAGAAGGATGAATCAGACCCTGAGACTGGTGGTGATTTAGAACTTGATAAGGAAGAATCAGTTGATGATAACAGTGATGATGATGAAGAGAATGAGAAAATTCCAGGTAAGCAAACATATTTCACATATTTCTTTTTTAGTTGTAAACTTACAATTACTATAAACAATTACAGAATTGTTTATTATTTTCAAAAACAAGTGAAGTTAAACATTAGAATTATTCTTATATATGTTCAACCTAAAAACAACACTTAGTTAGTTGCCTCAGTTTATAGTGATGCTGCCATGTCTGTGACTTTTGTCTCTTAATATCCATTTTGGTTTTGCAGTAGAATTTGTCTTCCTTCTTTGACCTTGCTCTCTTAGTCAGACTGCAGGGATACAGTCTGCTGAAAAGACCACCACTTTCAGATGTATTTGGATCTTGGTCAGCTCTGGTTTGCTGATAATAACTTCTGTCATTTCATCCATTGCATCTAAACATAATATGGATAATAAATGTCATGTGTAGATTTACAGAATGTAAATGCAGAATGCAGCAGTCATTATATCCATGATGTCTCCTTCCCACTTGTATTTTTGTATTCCTCCTTTTTTGTTTCTTATTTAAATAATTAGTTTTCTTGAACATGGGATAGTTTGTGGTACAATTAAGTACTGTTGGTGAATAAAAAAGTAAAATAATGTGTGGCAGTTTAAAAAAAGGTACAGTAAGAAAGAAAAGTTGATGGTTATGCCAACAGATCTTTATCATACATGGAAAATGCAAAATAAAACAATATCAAAGGAATAAATGCACTGCATTGAGGTAAATGGAATACATAATAAATAAATTGCATAGTTTTAGGGAAATATATGTCTAGCAATGGGACTGAAAACAAAAAGATACTGTTGGTTGCTGATTAAGCATCCAAGGGTTCATGCCATTTGAACCATGATTATGCTGGATAGTAATAAGAACATTAAAAAGTAGTTTTCCTTATTCACACTTGCAATGTAGAAGGGAATACAGTATTAGGCCCAAAAATACAGTGACCAACGGCATGTAACAGATGATGTGGACAAACATCAGACATGTTGCCTTTACTTTTCCAGAATATTTGGTACCCATTTCCTGAAACTGGGTTGACCTAGATGTTATTGGTGATTTTAAACTATTTCCAGTTGAATTGGGAATTAAACCTTGTATCAGTGGACTAGGAAGCCAGTGCCCTAAATAATGAGCTACATCAGCCCCCAAAAAGAACAAGAACAAAAGACAGTTTTAAAATTGGTTATAATGATAGCACATTTCTTATTAATTATATATTTTCTGATCTACGGTGGTGGACAAAATCAATGAGAAGAGAGGCAGGGTTGACACAGATCCTGAAATCTTGACAAATAAACCAATGTAGTGTTTTAGGTCAGAAAAATAGCCAAATTAGTACTGCTGATTTGTAGTGTTGGTGCTGTTAGTGTCAAATTGCTGCTGAGTTGATCTACTCTTGGAAGTGACATTTGTAAGAAAGTGCGAGTCTTCTGAAGTTTACGCATTGATCCATATAATGAATTAATAATTGTTAAAGGTATACAAATACTGCTAAAGGTATAAAAAATGCTGCTAAAGCCGGTGTTTTTGGTCTATGTGGATGTTGATAGAGAATGTGGTACTATTAATACTTTGTTTTACAGAGGACCCAGAGCAAGATCTCTGGGACATTGACGATGGTGTATTTGATTATAATGAATGGGAGCGGGATCGCTTTGATACTGCAGGTCTGCTTTTGCCAGTACTTTTTGCATCTGCCATTACTGCAAACAATAATCACTAATCCTGCCATAGTGATCACAATTTTAGATTCAAGGATACAAAACTTCTTGTGTTTATTGTAAACTGAAGATGTTATAAAAAGTGTCCATATTTTATAACATATATTTGTACATTTTTGTTTAAAATTGGCTAGTTTTTCTAAACACTAATCTATTTAATATCTTGTTATTTTAAAATAAAAGTTGTAGTAGATTTATAATGATTCCTGATCACTGTGACCTAGCACTGTTTTGCATGCTTTCAACTGCACTGCATCCAGCAGTAATGACATTGGCTAACATTAATGTTTTATGACTTGATGTTTTGTGACTGCCATCAGAATTTTAAATGTGATGAATGAGTTATTGAGGTGTAAATCTTCATATGGGGGGGGGGGGAGGTTTGTAATGTTTGTTTCAGTCAAAGATGAAAGTGTAATAATGATAGTTCTAAGATTTTAATTCCAAAAGTTAATTTATTTGCATGAACAGAGAAGTATCTAATGCTTGTCATTATCTGGTTGTTGAACTTTGCATGTATTACATTTTAGAGCAATGAAAGCATGCTGTCAAATAGATGTCAAGATATGTATGATTATATACACAATAGACAATTTGATTCATTATGGAATGATGTATCCACAAATTTCAACCATAAAAAATGAAAATGAAAAAAAAGGCTGGAATATTATAGTTAAAAATATTTAAACTCAGGATTTTCCACCTTTAAAAACATAGTGGGAATGAAGTTGGGAAGTGTTTCAAATTAATTCAATAAAGTAAGATCTGCAGTTGTCTAGAGAAAATAAACAGTTATTTCAGGTCTGGATTGTTGTATCTTTAGAACTTTGAATTGCAGTTGCCTCAATAAATTTATATATTTGATTGCCTGTTAAAATCTCTTTGTGAGACACTGTATTGAAACATTCTAGTGTTCTTTAACAGCCTCACCATGTTTCTCTTTCTTTGTGGAATCCAATCATGTTTGCATCTGGTTATATAGTTGTGTTTAGTGAATAGTGAGAATTTTAACATAATCTTTTAATACTTTGTATTTTTGTTTGTAAGGTTTTGTAACTTCCCTGATTGATTCACTAAGAGGTGCGTAGTCATTTTATTTTTCATATTTTCATAGTTAGAGGCATTCTTGCCTTTTTTTGCATTTCTTATTCCCTCCTGCTGCTATCGTCAAAAGTAAGTCTTTCTTTTAAAGAAAATAATATATATTTTCTGTCAATACACGTCACAATGCAATCAAATTTGAGCATCAATACATCAGTTGTATTATGCAGCATGAACATTTGTAGTATTTTCTCAGCATGTACAAATTACATTCTTTAAAAGTATAGTTCTTTAACAGTGATAATAACTCTAATTCTATACCTTTGAAAAGTTCTTTTGTTTTGTTTTTTTAGTTTTTAGTCAGAAGTTTATAGTTTTCTTAATTAGCATTAAATTTAATATTTTATGTTCATAATTTGTTTTTGTAAAACATTTTTCTGTTCATGGATGCATTTAGTGGTACAGAAAGTAATGTGTATCAACGCTCTTTATGTTGATTCAGCATTATTTTGGCTCTCAGTGCTCTATAGTTTTGCACTTGGTTGTAAATTCATATTTTGGTACATTTGGCTTCAAGTGGAGAAACTTTTTCTGAATATTGAGTGCTGAACGAGGCAATGAAAGCTTCATTTGGTTATGGTATGTGTACATTTGAAATTGTGCAGCTTATGTTTGTCTTCTACTTTGACTCATATAAGATTGGTTCAGAGGCAGAACTTTGTGCTCTGATCTTAACTCGTGAAGTCAATCTGTCATTTGAGTTTGTATTGACCATACTTTTAGTCTTCTCTACCAGTATTGCAAGGCCATATTGAAGTCATGCAATTATATGGACAGTGTAGTCAAAAGTGACCATCTGTTGCAGGCTTTCATATGATTAGATGACAGCATACAAAAGGATAGAACATACCTTCTACATACATACCCAGACCCTCTCTGAGTAGGAGGTTTTTTTCTCAAGGCATTGTAAACCACTTTTTAAGTTGTTGAATTATTGTCTATTGTTTTTCCCCAGGTGAATGATAGATGTTAGTATCCACACTTGCCATTGTGTAGTGGTTGGGAGCTTCAGATGTGTTGCCTTGGTTACATTGAGTACATGTTTTTTCAAGGTTATCATGATATTTTCTATCCACTGTTTTCGTGGTCTACCTTTGGCTCTATATCCAGATATTCTTTAGTTATATGCTCTTGTTGACATTTGTTGGTTTAATGTAGTGACAAGAGTCTTCACCCCACTAAAACAAATTGAACACAGGAAGCAAGAGCTCCATTGCTTCTAGTTCCTGGGGATAAAAACAAATTACTGTCAGGATCCTCCTGCATTAGTATAACCACTCTAGTATAACCACTTAGAAATCTTTTTGTGGTTTGAGACAATTGAGTGCAAGCACATTCTGCTGCTGGTTTACAGAAAAACTGCAATGTCTGCACTTTATTATTATATATGTATTGCCCATACTTGATTGTTGAATCTTCTCTGTCGTCTTGATAATTATATAATATTTGCACCTATCTGTTAACACATCTTGTGACATCTAGTATAATCAATCGTCTATCAGTGCATCCATGTTTTCATGGATGAAGTTCTTATAACTTATAATGTTCCTTGAGTTGCTGCTGGGTGCAGCTTGATGGTTAGGAAGAGAGGCATCAAATGTATGTCTCTTCTGACATTAACATATAAGCTTTTTAAGGCTAAATTGTGGGTAAGAGTTTGCAGGTTCAAATCCTGTTTATGTCATCTTGTTTAGAAAGTGGATTTTTTCTTAAATCTCTGCAATCACTTTAAGCTGCAGAGTTTTGTCCTATAATCATATTTCCAGCTGACAACATGCCGCTTTGTTAAGAGAGATGCAGTACTTATGGAGTAACTAAGTAGTCAATCATTTATGCTTTTTCATCCCTTTTTCATATCTTCTGACAAGTTAGCAGCTCTTTGAATATGTTTCTTGAATAGTATTAGCTTTGAAGAGCTATGCATATCAATGTTTTTATCCATACATATATTTCTATAATGCCATTCATGATTTGCTTCTTCAATTTGATCGCTTTCTTTTTCATATTTTAATACATGAATCTGAAAGTCTCCTTGCACACTCTTGAAGTGTGTGGAGAATATGGTGTTACGCCAGTACTGATGTGTGGCTGACAGTACATGCTCAAATTGTCAGATTTGTTCTGGTACTATGGAGATTTTGGGGGTGGAGTTGATGGCCCCATCCCATAGAGGATCAAAGTGACTCACAAGCCATGCTGAAGTCAGATGTTTCAGGCCAAAATATGCAGATGTTGTAGCCAAGCTGTAAACAATGGCACAATACATTCATTTTTCTGGACTACATCCTACTAATCTGCAGACATTTTTAAAACAAACACAACAGTTCTGGCACCATTTCTTAATACTGGGTAGACCCATTTGTGGTCTAAAAATTTCCTCTATAATTTGTAAGTGAATATGTATTTGTAAGTTTTGTTCTAATGAATACTGAAGCATATATTAACTTTTACAAAGTGATTTTGTGCCCAAGCTTTGCTTTCTGAAAGTTATTGTTTGTTTTTAAATAGCTTTATCCTGATTTTATCAACAGAATATACTATTCTTGATTCCTTGTGAAATCATGTAAACAAACGAACATTTAAGAAAGTTAATCTGCACATTTTGATTTATTCAAAATGTTGGAGATAGTATAATTCATGCAAAAGTAGGGAACCATGTTTGACACTTTCGTTGCCACGCCTTTTTAATGCAAGTGTTTTTCACTGCATGAAATTTTTAGGTATGATGAGTTTTGGGAGCGATCATTTTAAGAAATAATTAACAAATAAATAAATAACGTTATGACACTTTCAGAAAATGTTAAATTTCAGATAAGAATAAGATTTCCAGAAATGTTTATCTCAAGTTTTTATCAAAAAGGTTTCAGTTCCAATTATTTTATGACTGATTTCGTCTAGCAATGGCAGGGCATGATCTGTAGTCAAAGAAGTGTTATCTCTCGCTCCTGTACCAGTAGAATTATATCATTTCAACTTATTACCATAATTACTTGAATCATAGTCCAGTTCTGAATCTGATTCTAAATCCATTTTGTTGCTATTACTCTCTAAAATGGGGCTATGGGAACAGCCTACAAACAGCACACAAGATGGCCATCTCCAGAGAACTCTTCTACTCCTATCTCTATAGATAGATAGACTCTCTAAAAAGTCCAAATTAGAGCCACTTTTGATGAAGCATTATCAGCTACATTGTCCATTTTGAAGTATTTATTGCAGAACTGCAATAAAATCATTGAAATTCCCAATTATTGGTGCTGAATCAATCTAATAATCAGCAATGCAATTATTGATTTATATTTGTGATAACAGGAAAGTCCTGCATAGAATAAAGCTGGTGTACAGTCAGCAAAATTCTTCACGAAAAAAGTCCGAAAGTGAAGAAGACTTTATGTTTCAACAAAAGTCGCTGATGGCAGTGAAAGTGTTAAATATGATTAGTTTTTTGTTATTTTATGGTTACTCTTGTTTGTTACAAATATCATATTTTATTTTCTTTCTTTAAGACATTTGTTATAGAGAATAACAGTAATATTCTTTTTGAATTTAAGAATCTGTTATGTAACCTAATCTAATATTTTTGATAGCAAGCAATAATATCAATTACTTTGCTGTCATGCATATGGGATGACAAATCTAAATTGAGTTTGGTGGCTATGTAGGACTATGTATAGCAGAGAGTGATCATGTTTAATATGCTGTGTTTCTGTAAAATATTGAACAACAGATAGCAGGACATAGTTACCAATGCTAAAATACCATCTAAATAATACCCCAAAAAAATACCTAAAATACCAAATAATAGTGATGTTTGTGTTACCATATCAAGAATAATAATATTATTAGCTTTTACTGGACTCTCAAAAAATAGATGTTTAAGATGGCTTGACTGTTAAAAATTCTCAATCGTTTCACCAAGAAAATACTCTTTTTTGTGACCTTTATCTGATGGAAGACAATGGGGACAGACTAAAACTGTGATGTAAGGACATATGCTAAACATCTTTCAATGATTTTATGATAAATTAAAATTTTATTCTTGGGAATAATTGGCGGGAGATCGTGCAGCATGGAGACCAGCATTACATAGAGGCATTGAATCATCGAGTAGAAATATGGAAGACAAATTATGTATATGAAAGGCACCTTCAACCTTAAAATCAGATTTGTCTTGTATATACTGCTCTTGACCCTGTCAATCAACAGTCGGTAAAATCAGCACAAGAGAATATGTAACTTAAGGGCTTCATAGTCTATGTGTAGTTTTTACACTGGCCTGCTTCCTGACCATCTGTAAAGACTCAAAAGGCCATTGTCAAGAATAATAATGTGGTTGCGAAGCAAAGCAAGAGTAATAGTGATGTTTGTTACCATATCAAGAATAATAATGTGGTTGCGGAACAAAGCAAGAGTATTAATGATGTTTCAGTTAACATTTCAAGAATAATATTATTAGCTTTTACCATCTCAAAAATAGCTGTTACCATATTATGAAAAATGATGATGCTGGCACCTTTCACTCATTCCAGATAGTAATAATTTGTTGGTAAGAGGTATAAGCTATAACTCATTATGCATCTGAACTACTCAGAAAGCAATTACCACCTACTGAATGTTAAATATTGTCCAGAAAATCACTACAGCCCAAAAAAATTATGGGGTCATTGCTGTATCCTGAATAGAGTATGCTACCAACTTTCTTTTTGTAAGAGGTATAAACTGTAATCTATATTGTTAACTGTGGCATGTCAAGAATAATAATACTGCTGCTGTTAACACCTACCATCTTTCTGGGCAATATTATTTTGTTGTGATTTAGTATGGGTTATAATCTATAATCCATAATATTGTTAGCTGTTACCATATACAAAATAGTAATGTTATAATAACCAGAATGCCAGAGGACATCTGACAAAGAGGAGAGTACCATGGTAACACAATCAGAAGTGATGACAGTATTATTAAAATAGTAATAAAGCAGTAATAAAATAGAAAATCTATGGCAAGTGGCAAACAGAAAAACAAAGTTGCAAAACTAGCTATATCTTTCCAGTGTCAACATATGGTTGTAAGAAGTGGGCAATGACATCTGCAATTAAAACGAAAATATCATCATTCGAAAGAATATCATGGACAGAAAGACGAACCAACACAGATGTCCACCAAAATCTGAACATAGAAGAATAATGGCTCCTCAAAACTATCTAAAAACGCAAAATAACAGATTTCAGACAGAAAGAGACACATGACATCGAAGATCTTCTGAACATGACACTTGAAGAAGCTGGGAGGCTTTCACAGAACCGAGAGGCATACAAAGTGGCAGTGAGGATAACATTCTGTAAAAGACACGTTACATAAAGAGAATAAAATAGTATTTTTACTAATGGTTTTTTATACTAGATTTTTATAACATCATATTTTTCATTATAGAGTATTCCATATTAGATATGTATGAATCACATACAAATTTATCTCACTTACAAATGCTGAAATGAATTTTTTTCAAGAATAGCTAACAGGAAAATATCATGCCTGGTTTTTATTACTGACAAAGTTCAAGTATTCTAAATGTTTATTTTATAAATTTAATGCACATTTTGAGATCATCAAACCTCAGCTAATAATAAAAATCTAGCTTATTGTTAAAATAAATTTATTGAATTCTCATAGTTGGAATTAATCACAGTACTGATATATTGAAACATTACATTGTCTTATAATTTATTGACCGTATATCATTTTTAATGTGTAAGCAAATGAATTGATGTGCCACTTCTCTAAATACCAATATGGAACACTAGTTTAAATACATACCATATATTTTTTCTTTATTCACAGAATTAAACCAGTTCCTGAAGAAGAAACTATTTTTAGGTGATGATAGTGATTCCGGTCAGAATTCAGGACAAGATGAAGGTTTTTTTTTAAAATATATTTAAATTTGTTAAGGAACAATATTTTAAAATACCATGCAGAGAAGTAAAAAATTAGATTTGATTGTTTTAGAGTTGAATATAATGGAAATAAATAAGAGGTGGATTTTTTAAACATACAAAGTTTAAATTTAAAATCTCCATCAAAGATAAAAAAATATATTAAAGTTCTTATGTTTTGAGATAACTAATTTTAGTTGTTGTAGCGCATAGTATGTTTAGGTTTCTGTCCAAATTCAAGTTCTAATTTTGTCTTTCTATATAGTAAATACTGTTCTAACCATTTGATAATTTCGTATTTCTCATTGTAATTAATTTTATAATTTGTGATTTTATAGTATCTAATTATAAATGTGACAACTAAATGTTTTAGAAATCTATAAATCCTTAGAACTGTTACCAATGTTTTAACCAACAGATGTATTTTTTCCCCAGTAACTTTGAAAGTGAACCCTGAGGTTCCAGAAGAAGCCAAAATCTATAATGGGGTAGAAGCCAGAGGTATTGACAAACCGGAACATTCTAGTAAAAGTGCAGACAGTCACAGTGAGGAGGATATTTATACAGAAACTCCATCAGAGTTGCCTGAAAATAATGTAAGAAGTCTTACAGGAAGTGAAGATGAAGACAATGATATCAATCTGGGTGAAGCTGATGACAGACATAGCAAATTTGATGAATCTGATGACAGAGACAGTAAACCAGATGAAGCTGGTAGCAAATTTGATGATGCTCATAATAAAGATAGCAAACTCGATGATGATGATGACATTGGTAGTAAATTTGATAATGTTGATGACAAAGATAGCAAATTAGATGAAACTGATGACAATGATAGGATTGTTGATAATATTGATGACAGAGATAACAATTTGGATGAAACTGATGACAATGATAGCAAAGTTGATAATATTGATGACAGAGATAGCAAATTGGATGAAACTGATGATAATGATAGCAAAATTGATAATATTGATGACAGAGATAGCAAATTGGATGAAACTGATGACAATGATAGCAAAGTTGATAATATTGATGACAGAGATAGCAAATTGGATGAAACTGATGACAATGATAGCAAAGTTGATAATATTGATGACAGAGATAGCAAATTGGATGAATCTGATGACAATGAAAACAAATTTGATAATGCTGATGATAGAGATAGCAAAATGGATGAAGCTAATGGCAAAAATAACAAATTTGATGATACAGCTGATAAAGATGACAATCTGGATGAAATTGATGAGGTCAAAGGAGATTCCTTTAAATCAGAGTCACTAAAAGACATATATTTTACTTCAGAAGAAGACTTTGATCCAACTGAAATAGATGAGTCCTCACAGAGTGAATTAGAGGAAGAACACAGAAATGGTGAAATGAATACAGATTCTGAAAATAAAGCAGAAATTGGCAATAAAGAGTATGAAAAACATTATAAAAACCAAAAGTCAGTACATGACAGTAGAGATTTTAAAACCGACAAACTTTCCATTGATAATGAAGCAGTAGACAGGCCTAAAGAACACAGTCATGAAGAGAAGAAATCTTCACCAGATAAATCTAAAGGTGTAGAAGTAAAGGATGTTATTGAAGAAGATGACAATTCCTCAACAAAAACAAATAAATTGCACAATTCAGTAGACATGACAGAAAGTAATGAAATTAAAGAAAAATCATTTGTTAACGAGAATAAACAAGATTATAATAAAGTGTACCAAGGGGACGAAGAAGCAAAGGATATTGAGGAGTTAAGAATTGACTCAGAGGTTAGACCTCATACACCACCAAGTAAACTCTCTGTAAAATCAGAACAAAGAAGCAGTTCAGATGATTCGGAAAAGATTGACACTAAATTAGATGCTGCATCTATGTCACGCAAAAAACTGGATGGTAGGAAAGATGAATTACTTGAATCCATAAAGTCTAAAATTGTCTCAAGTGCTGAACAAGATAAGAGTTCCAGCAAATCTGATGAAGAACTGCATGAAAAACATGATGGTAGCAAAGACAATTTGAAGGCTAGAAATTCTGAAGTTGAACAAGTGAATAACATAGATCAAGATAAGTCCACTGGTGATGATGTTAGCTTTCTCCAAAGTAGTAGAACAGAGCCAAAAGCCTCTGAACTAGAAACAGAGACACCAAAGCTGAACACAAACCCAACAGCTGCATTTATTGAAGACCAGATTTCAGACTCTGCAGCTTTTAAATTTGTTGTTGAGTCTAGCGAAACAAACGATCACAAGCTAGATGCTACAAAGGATGATGGTGGCAAGAAGATGTATGAGCTAGAAGGTGAGACAATTGTTGAAGGAGGATCAACTATTGTACTAGATATGAAAGGAAATTTAATCACAGCCATTATGCCTGAAGGTCATGTCTCTCAAGATTCTGATAAGATGCGGCCTTCTCTAAAAGATGACGGTGCAAGTGCTGTGCCAACAAATCCTCTAAAGGTGAATCCAACGGCTGTTGGCAGCATACCAAAGACATCAGAAGCTCTAGTAGAACTGAGTGTGAAACTGATCAATAACATTACAGAGAAGAATTATGGAAATGATGGCAACCTCAATAAAATACATGGGCCATCAGGAAATAAGGACTTGCTACTGGATAACCACATCAGTGAATATCAAAGTTCTGATTTCAACAGTAGAAATCTTCTGTCTATAAACCAGCCACCAGCTACATCACATCGACAACATCAATCACCCCCAATCACACAGGAACAACCACCAGAAGAGAAAAAGGAACAGGAGCAGGTTTCTGTTGTACCAACACCTGCTCTGCATCTTCCATTTACACTAAGTTCAGAAATGAGATCAGAAATCCCAGACATTCTTGCTGAGAAGGATCATCTGGAAGCTGATGATGTCCAAGACACTACTCAGGGTCAGCCTAGTGCTGATAATTCTGCAAAACAAAGTACAGGAACATTAGCTGACCAAGATCAAGATACATTGCCTGACCAAGATAAGGATACATTGCCTGACCAAGATAAGGATACATTACCTGACCAAGATGATCACTTTGATGAGGAAGATATGGTAAATATATTTCCCATGATATTCTAATATTATCATTCAACAGACAAATCTCATTTAACTTCATTGTTACTAGAATATATTCTTTCCAATACATCCAGAGCCACACTCATTCACACACTTTCTCTATCTCCCTCTATCTCTCTCTCTCTATATATATATATCATTAGGAGGGTCTCATTTATTGTACTCATAATAGGAATATTTATGTGCGTGATAAGGAATATCATAATTGCACAATGACTCAGCCAATTTTTGCTGCAATATTTGCACTGAAAGATCTTGCAACATTACACAAAACCTGCAGTACTGGTGATAGGCCCCACGTATTGTCATATTTTTTCTAGTAGTGGTGTATTTGTAGGATTTCTTAAAATTGATCTGTTAATTATTTTGCCAATATACCAGTAGTGGTTTTTAAGTCTACTATTAACAATTTCTGATCTGTTAAAGATTCTTTAACTTGTGCAAATGCACACATGGCCTCATAATTTATTATCCACCCACAATAGGACTAGGCAAAGACAGTACCTGTTTGCAATCAGAGGACATTGTTAAAATAAAAAATTATATTATATATAATATAATATGTATTATATTATAAAATTATAAAAAGAATCATCTCACAAAAAATGAGAATCAATAAAATAAACTAGTTTTGGCACTATAATTAGGGAATGTACTACTTTATGAATGAGAATCATGGACAATGAACAAACATCAATACTGAATTAGAAATTTAATGTCTGAAGAGAATATTGTGCATCTTATGAATAACTCTGAAATTAAATTACTAAGTATTATACAAAATACATTTGATTTGAAATCCATACATTTGATTCTATACTCTTTTCAATTTAGGCGGAGAGAATCACGCAGGATGCCACAAAAAATATGGACATGTCCCCACCTACAAACACAGAGGAGCAAACTATAGATGACAGCAATACACCCTCAGAAGATTATGACTCAATCTATCATAGTAGAAAAATAACTGATGAGAATTTAATAAATGAGGAGGAGCAGAAGTTTGCTGAACCCAACCAAGGTTTTTTCAAGAAACATTTGACAAATCTAGAAAGACATTTTGCCGATTTGTTTGAGAAGGTAAAGTGTGGAATTTTGTTTTTGTGTTTATGGTAAAAAATATGACTAGTTTAGGATTTATTCTTCTTGTTCTTCAGCATTCAGTCTCAAACTCCGTCTCTCTTGTTAGTTAGTTAGTTGTCTGAGCATCATCACTACAAACTGGACACGTCCATAGTTGCTCCGATCTCTCCCTGAGTGTATCCGCCATTACACTTCTGCTGACAGTACCGGTCCTCTGCTGGTTAACCATCATTCTTCTGCACCCTCTTCTTCTTCTTCTTCTTTCGTTCACTTGAAACATGTCTATATCTGTAATTCTGTCTCCTTAATAAAACTCACTGTCTTTTGTAGTTCATACAGTGTCCCATAGAGTTTTGATTCCAGTGTTGTTTCCTCTGGCCAATATGTCTGCCTCAGCGTTTCATGCTCAGAACACTCTTGAAGTATATGTTTGGCACTCTGTGCTGCCTGTCCACATGTACACATGGCCGTGTTGCCAATTTTGAACTTTGTATACATGTGACTGCGGAGTCGGTTGTGTCCTGTTCTGAGACGTAGAATTATAACTTGTTCTGATCTGTTCATATTGTGATAGTCATCTTGTGTTGGTGTTTGTGGCTTTCTTATTGACTTTATCATCTGTTTTTTCTGATGGTAGGTGATTGGTATATCTGGTTGGTCTTCGGCAGCACCTTCCTTAGCCAGTTGGTCTGCTTTTTCATTTCCTGGTATTCCACAGTGAGAGGGTATCCACTGCATGGTTACCCTATACTGGTAAGACAATTCGCTAAGTAGTTTTTTTAAGTCTGTTAGTTTTCCAGACTGGAGAGCTTGAAGCACTGACCTTGCATCTGTCAGGAATACCACAGGCTGTAGGTCAGAGTTGGAGTTCAGCAGTTTTTTAGCTGCCACACTAATTGCCTGGATTTCTGCATCATAATTATTGCAGAATTTTCCTGTCGGTGTTCTGATTGTATCTCTAGGCTTGTGTGGATATTCTATATATACACCTGCACCTCCATTCCTCACAGCATTCTGTGCTGACCCATCTGTGTACACTCTGACCCATATATCTTGTGGATATTCCTCATCCAGGAAACTGAGGGTGATTGTCATTCGCTGCACACTGTTCTGTTCGTCCTCGCTTAGTATTCCTTTCACATGGGTCTGAATGTATATTGGCATTCCATGGCTTTCACTCCACGGGGTTTGCTCTGGTACAGACCTTAAGGGGCTGCCAACTTCAGGTAGGTCTGTAAGTTGTCTACGGAGTCGTTTAGCTTGATGGATAAAGCTGCTCCTTTTCAGTCGTCCCATTGCTAGATTTTGGAATCTTTCCTTCATTGGATGACTTGGCATACACTGAAACTTTTCTGCTTGAATTAGTACTTTTGTGTCTCTGCGTTCGCCAAGTGTTTGCATTCTTCCCATTTTCTGCATCTCTGCTATGGGTGTTGATTTCATTGCTCCCAACATTATTCTAAGTGCCTGGTTTTGCACTTTATCTAGATCTTGTAATGTGGTGTTTGATGCAGGACACCACGCAGCTGAACCGTATTCCAGGTGTGGTCTTATGCCTTGCTGGTAAACTTTACTGAGTATATTTCCACTGGCTCCCCATGTGGTTCCACTTAGTTTTCTCAGGATAGCTAGCTTCCTCCTGGCTTTTGTTGTTGCTTTGTTTATGTGCTGCTTCCATGTCAGCTTATCATCAAAAGTAACTCCGAGGTATGTGGGTTGTTTGTCTTCTTTCAAGAGCTCTCCATCTATCTTGATATGACCAGCTTTTTGTTTTGGTGAGAGGGTAAAGAGTGTAGTGCTGCACTTATCTGTGTTAATGCTGACGCACCATCTATTAGCCCATAAGGTTAGGGCATCGATAGCTCTTTGTATTTGTTTAGTGGCCACTGTTGCATGTTCTTCCGTGCACCAGATCACCAGGTCGTCAGCATACATTGCCACTTTGATCCCGTGAGGTAGTTCAGCAACTAGGTCATTGATGTAAACCAAGAAAAGTGTGGGTGACAGGACTCCTCCCTGGGGGACTCCATGACGCAGTAGAACTTTCTTGCTCTTGCGACCATCTAATTGTACCCTGGCTCTTCTATTATGCAGGTATGCTTTTACCCATTTGTACATTCTTGAGCTAACCCTGCAATTTCGCAATTTCTTTAGGAGCCCTTCTTTCCAGACCTTATCAAATGCTTTCCTGAGGTCTATCCATGCTGCTAGTACCAGTTTCTTTTCTTGGAAGGCATCCTCAATCTCTTGGGAGAGGTAGGTTGCCTGATCTTCAGTAGAGTAGCACTGTCTGAAACCTGCTTGCTGTGATACAAGAAGGTTTTCACTTTCAAGGTACCACTGCATCCTAAGATTGATAATGCGTTCCATTGTTTTACATAGACAGCTTGTGAGGCTGATGGGCCTGTAGTTGGAGACTGTGTTGCCATCTTTTCCTGATTTGAGGAGTGGTATCATTATTGCTTCTCTCCACGCCTGTGGTACATTACCTGTGGACCAGCTTGTGTTAAAGATCTGCAGTAGCTTTGCTCTTGCTGCACTTCCCAGGTTTCTAATCATTTCATTGGACACTCCATCAGCTCCAGGGGACTTTTTCATTTTCAATTTGGATATTGCATGCTCCAGTTCTCTCATTGTGATTGGTGCCTCCATGACTTCAGGTATAGGTTCACCTTGTCCAATGTTTTGCTGGTTCTCTCGAACCTCCTGTTGTTTGTCTGGGCTGACTTTGACGTTATTGTCTTCTGCAAAGGAATCTGCAAAGTAATCAGCTGCATGTTTACCTGTTAAAATGTTTCTATCTTTATAAAGTGTGATCTTGGTATTTCTCCCTGTACCTTCATCATTTAGTTGTTTTACAAGTTTCCATAATTTCCTAGTATCTCTTTCTAGGTTCAGCGACTCTGTTTTTTCTTTCCAGCTGCTCCGTCTGGCTTGTAACTTGGCTCTTTGAAATTTAGCCTTTGTTTGCTGATATTTGTTGTGATGTTCTTGGCTAGGTCTGTTCTCGGCCTGCTTTCTAGATGTTTCCATCTCATTTTGCAGCTTTTCCAGTTCATCATTCCAGTAGGGTTCTGCACCCTCTAAAATATTCACCTTTAGCAACACCGCATTTCAAACAATGATCTTAAATTCCGGACATTGAAAAGGAGTCATCATCCACACTAACTCACTCTTGTGTGCTATATCTCTTATGGAGTTTAAAACATCAGCTCGATCCATTGCCCTGTGCCGCAATCGCACATGATGCCAGTTGATCTGCTCTTATATTGCCTCGAACATCCACATGTCCTGGCACGAAAATAAATGTAGCTACTTTCAAACTAGCCTTTCTCAAGGCCTCATTCCACTGTTCGCGAACAACACCCACTTGTACCTTCCTAATCATACTCATAGTCACGCAAGATGCAGACCTGCGTTACCTTCTGTGTGCCTACCCACTCAAATGCCCTGGTCACCATTATAATCTGCATGGTCATGCTACTCGTAGTCACATGGAAGGCGCCCCACTTTCTTCCCTGATCGTTTTACCTGCGCACTGAGCTGTGAAGGCCCAAGCATTGCGAAAATGTCTAATCACAGATCCATCAGTGAATATAATCACATCCCCCTCTCTGACATTCTCACTGACCAAAGCCTGCATCTCTTTCTCCACAGCCATGGGACACCATTCTCTGCATTTCCTACTAAGTGTTATTACTACTCTCAAACAAGTTTTGAAATCTGTGAGCTCAACCTTTCTTGTAGCAGGGCAATGATATACTAGATTTCCTGCAAAATGTAGTCCAGAGAATAGAAGTGCATTGTGTTGCAGTTTTTTTTTTTTTTGTAGCAGTGGCCCAGAAGACACATCTGTCTTCGGCAATAGAATGTATTAAGTGTTAGGAATATTAAGAGTAGGAAACTGTGACATTGTTTTGACAAATTCTCATTAATGAATAAGTTACGACCGCAGGTTATCAATGATCAGACAAGTCTATAGGTGCTCAGATCTCCATCTCAATAAATCCATCAGAGAGTAGCAGCCGATAGTTCCAGATCAGTGCTGATTTATCAGTCTCTTTGTGTGTGTGTGTGTGTGTATATATATATATATATATTATGTTCCTCTTTTCTGGCTTTTCGGATATTTATGCTAACCTCATGCAGTCTTGAGAGCAACATTCCCATTAATGAAACTCCCATTTGAACTCACATGTAGCAGGGCAAAGGTCCTTCTAGGTTTCCAACAGGATATAGTTCTAGAAAACAAATGTGTTTTGTGATGCGGTTTTATTTGCTGCAATGACCCAAAATGTTCAATTTCATTGGTAAACAAATCATTATTTTGTCTGTCTTGCATTATATTTAGATTATGTAATGGATTAATTATTTTTGTTTACATTTCATATTGACCAGCTTCCACCATCTGTGCAGTCTGCACTGGAACCATTTATGCTGATACCCAATATAAAATTACTGGTAGTCACATTTGTGTTGGCCATGCTGATATCAACAAGTCTCATCTCTTGTTGTGTTTCTGTAAGTATTGCAGTGATCACTTATTACATTTTAAAGAATACTATCCAGTTTTCCTACCTGTATATGTATACACAAACTCCATTATATAAACTCCATTAGGAGCTTGTTTCTAAATGTTAGCAAATATATCTATCTCGTGTTGATTTTTGGCATTATAGACTGGAGTTATCTAGTTGGGTTGGTGATAAATTTTCTTCTGATTGTGTTCTAAATTCCTGCTGGTTAACAGGATTTAGTCTGGTGAACGGAATGTGATGGGCCATGCTTTACAGATTGATTGAGATAATTACCACTTTCTGCCTTATACATCCAACTTCTGGGTTATTTCGATCCTTTATGGTATGGGACAGTCAATCTCAAAACATCATTAGTTATTTCCCCCCCCCCCACACAATTTAGTCAGTAGTCATTTAAACCATATCAAAGCCTAGCAACTACCAACTTTTAGACACTGCTCACAGTGGAACACCTCCTTATTGACTGGTATTTAACTGCCAGGAAAAAAATACTTTTAGACACCCTTAACAGTCACTAACTTACTGTATGGATCACTTAGTCAACTTCAGAAGTCCTGCACTTTTTTAATAATGGTATTGTGCTGACAAGAGTAGAACTACTCAGCAGCATTTGGTTATTTACAACACCTCCTCCCCCTTCCCTTACAACATTCAGTGCGGGTAACAGTATTGCTATGCTTTGTTTCCCTTTTGGGCTCTGGCAACACATAGGCCTTCGGTAAATATTTTCTTAACACAATTTGTTTTTTTACTTTTCTGTGAGATATTTGTAAATTTGTATGGTATAACCTAAGCAATGGTTCCAACAACATTCAGTCAGAAAACTCATTTCTGTGGCTCGCCACCCAGTATATGAAAGTTGTCTGTATGTCCTATTGAGGATGTTATGATCAATTCAGGATTTTGTTGTTGTAGTAATTATCTTGATAGTAATTACTTACAGTAATTCAATAATTGCCCATTGCTTTCTATGTGGTCTGGCTGCCATATCTACAGATTTTTTAAATTGACTTTGTTGAGATTGTGGAGTATACTCACTAATTCTGTCACAGTGCAGAACAAATAAACATGTACCTTGTGTCTTGGTTTCTTCTTCTTCTTGAGCGTTCATTCTCAAACTCCTGCCGGATCTCTATTGCAGTAGGACAATGGCCCTATTAGAATTCCAGCAGGATATAGTCCAGAGAATGGAAATGCGTTGTGTCGCCGTTTTATTTGCGCCAATGGCCCGACACATCCGTCTTCGGCGGGGTGTCTTGGTTTGATTCCCAGGAATTGTTGACAATAGAACCTCTTGTATATCTTTGTTTGCAATGAAAAGGAGGAGTGTATATCTCCAGAGATTTGTTTCATACCTAAAAGACTCAGCTGTGTACAATATTTTGAGAAGTCTAATACACAGGGGAAGTCAAGTATATAACTTTTATAATCACAAGAACATAATTCTATAATACACTAAGAGTACCTGATGTTTTTAGAAATGTTGACCACTCCATCTTTATGTTGCATTTTGCCAAAAAAGGATTATTTCTATGAGTCAGTTAAATATAAGATTTTTCATAATAAAAACAATAACTCATAATAAGCAGATAAGCTACATTGGAGTAGGTCAGAGGACAGAATCTTGTACCACTTCACTATGTGTTCATTGTAATAGAAGAGAAAATATAGAGAAACATAAAAGTGTGGAATTAGTTCAGTCACCTGAGCACTGAAACCAGTACACTGGTTTATTGTGTAATCTTTGTAAACACAATAAGGAAGAGTACTGCCCTTCTACCTCAAAGAAACTTGGCACTGTGAAGGTAGAATATGTTTCACATCACTACACCATGATATACTGTGGTACTACCTGAACCTTTAAAAGAACACATGTAACATAGGATTACACACTGTTTTTATTTAGTTGTATACATTGCAACTCTTAGTGTTGCAATGTTTTAGAAAATGCTTATAAAAGTTTAAATGCTATCTTTATTTTAAATATAGGGTGGACCTAACAAGAAAAAACAGAGAGAAATGTTATGTAAGTTTTGCTAATCTCATTTGTAGTATTTCTTTCTGATTAGAATTGATGTCTTGAACTTTAGCTCATAGTTACTTCTTATTGTCTGTCTATATCTTTGTATATATGTTACTTCAGCACTGAATATGATTTGTATGATTCACTAGATTTAGTTAGTTAGTTAGTCATAGGATAATCATCACTGCAAACTGGAAATGTGCATAGTTGCTCTGATCTCTCCTTGAATGTATCCGCCATTACAATTCTACTGACAGTACCGTTTCTATGCTGGTTGACCATCATTCTTCTGCGCCCTCCAAAATGTTCACTTCTAGCAATACTGCATTTCAAACCCTGATCTTTAATCCTGGCCATTGAAAAGGAATCATCATTACACTGCTATATCTCTTAAGGAGTTCAAAACGTCAGCTAGATCCATTGCCATGTGCCACAATCACGCATGATGCCATTTTATCTGCTTTTTCATTGTCTCGAACATCCACATGCCCCGGCATGAAAATAAATGTAACCACTTTCAGCCTCACCCTTCTCAAGGCCTCAGTCCACTGTTCGCTAACGAGATCCACTTGTACCTTTCTAATTATACTCATAGAGTCATTCAAGGTGCAGACCATCATTACCTTCTATGTACATACCCACTCAAATGCTCTAGATTTCTCAAACAGGATATAATCAAGAATGGATATGCCTTGTGTCACCATATTATTTAAGCCAATGACCCGACTCATCTGACTATGCCGGTGTTCTGAAGTTGAATAATTTGTAACTGTATCTGTAAATTCTTTGTGTTTGTGTGTGTGTATGCGCACGCTTGCATTCACGGAGTAAAATTTTAATTCATTAATGATGAATTATAACTTAGAATAACACTTGTGGAGTGATCGGGTAATCACACTTATCCTCCTAAATCAAGGAACTCAGACAGAAAGAAAAAAAGGATATAATATTAAAAATAAATATAACAAAGAGATCACAAAATGTTAACCACAAAAACTAAAAACTACTTAAGACACATACTATACCATATTGTAACAATGTCATTTTGTTTTATTTATTGTTGCTGCAGCTACTTATTTGTTTGTTGTTTATCTTGGTGACAGTGAAGTTTGATGACATGGAGAAGAAGCGTCTGATAGACTTCAAGGAGAAACAAAACCTAGAGGATGAAATTACACGTAAAGTTGCAAAGGTTGGACTTGTATTTGTTGTTCCTTGTAGCAGTATTTATGTGTAAAACTGTGATATATTGAATGATATAATCTCCAACTTTTGGAATGATGTAATCTCCAACTGTCAGAATATAATCTCCCTCAGAATGATATAATCTCCAGAATGATATAATCTCCGACTCTCAGAATGATATAATCTCCAAATCTCAGAATGATATCTCCAAATCTCAGAATGATATCTCCAAATCTCAGAATGATATAATCTCCAAATCTCAGAATGATATAATCTCCAAATCTCAGAATGATATAATCTCCAAATCTCAGAGTGATATAATCTCCAAATCTCAGAATGATATAATCTCCAAATCTCAGAATGATATAATCTCCAACTCTCAGAGTGATATAATCATTTCATATGTGCATTGCAGCTATATTTTATACCCTGTAAATTTATTTTAATGCAGTCATCAGTGCATCTGATAATGAGCCTTGTATACAAAGTGACTACTCATACAGTTTCAGCATTTATTATTGTAATCCATTCCCCAGTTGAGGCGGAAATGTTTTTCAGATCGCAACGGCTCCCAGGTTTACCGAGCCTTAAATGGGTACCAGATTAATCCAGGAAGTAACGACTATGAGGGAGAGGAGTTGGCTACCGCCCTCATTTGCAGAGCCTCTGAAATGTGAGATAGCTAACATATCATAGCCCTACGGCATTAATAAATGCTATAGGTTACTTTACTTTTTTATTGTAATCCAGTCATGAACTATACTATACATCTCCCAGTCTTAAATTATGAACTAAAATAATTTCATTAGGAAAAGGTCAACTTTTACCTTAGTCTCCGAAAAATGTCCTCACTATATATAGCTCTCTATTTTTCCCCAGAATGTCCAAATGAAAGAGGAGATTACCAAGCTGACTGAGGAATCAAAGAAGAAGAAATTTGAGTTAGAAACAATACAGGTATGTGGATTCCTTCCTCATTTTCGTAATGTGCTATATTTTCTACATAACATGAGTGCTGATAGCTTAACACAATTCCATTTATCTTATTATTGTTTATAAGCTCTGTTGTTGACATCTTTCTTTCCCATGATGTTACTGAAAGTGCTATGACAGAGCATTGGCTATTTGCATCAAAGGTAACTGTGTTTCTATTTTTAATAAATTTTTAAAAAGACAGAAGATTTAGAGCTGAAAATGTGCATTTTATTATAATTTTTAATTAAATTAATCAAAGAATGCTTTGTGTGCTAAATATTCTGATAGTTTATTTGTAAGTTAAATTTTTTTAAACATTACATTGCTTACACATAACTTGACATGAACCTGAGATTATTACATAGCTTGAAATTACCTTGGAGCATCTTTCATTGGTGCCGTTATTTCATTACAAAGAATTCGATAAAAGTTTAAATGTTGCTTTTCTTGGCATCCAGTTGCATGGATACTCTTTGATGTTGATTAATAATTGTATAACTTCAAAAGCATGTGATTTCAGCTTTAAGTGTAATTATAATATGACCATTTTTTCTTTCTTTTTATTTTAGTCACACAATGATACATTAAAAAAACAGGTGGCATCACTTCAAGAACAGATTGGGAATCTGCAGGCAAATGCTAACTCCAAACAAGGAGAGGTGAAGCAGCAAAGCAAGAAGGTGCTTGTAATAGAATCATAAATTGTTACTTTTATTTTTCTGTCAATATAAAGTCATTAGGTGCCAGCCGATCCATGGGCTCATTTCATTTCCTTAGACCCAATGCCATTGTATGATATATACATGCGGTTGTTAGCTGCTTTGTTCCATATATCATGTCCCAACTTATCTGACATTTGTGGGAGAAGCACTTCTAGTGTCATCCACAGCTGGACATTTATAAAAGGGATGATAGTTAACAGTTATAACTTATATAGATATATCATTCATTCTTTTGTCTATTATTCTCAGCTTGTTGATAATTGAGACTGCTGTAAAGCTGTATAACAATATTTCTTACGTAAAACATAAGGTCGATCAGCTTTACCTTAAACACACAGACTATCAGACTATTGGGTACGGATATGACAAAATACAGATAACATTATACAAGACAGTTTCAACCTTGATGTCTTTTTCAAGAAAATACAATACAAACTGAACAAACAATAAAAATAGTCACTATCACAAAAGCATTCATTAGATAACAGACATTTAAGAGCAGAGAATTCCAAGGTAACAATGACATGTATACATAAGTATTGTGATAGAGACGTGTATTTAAATATTATGGGGAATGAGAACGAAATAAAACAACTATTCCTGAATACAACATGAACGACAACACAATAAAGGTCCTACCACCCAAATATAAATAAATGAATGATCTGTATTAAGACCAAATGGCTTAAAGGTATAAAACTGCAATATAGAATGATTTTAAAGGACATGCATTGCTCTATGATCTGTGGTGCAAGATTTTATTACAGCAGCCTGAATGTATAGGAACCATGATGATCAGCGCCATTGAAATGCATAGCGACAGGAGTAGGCGATCTTTGGTTAATGGCATGAAGAAGTTGACAGGAACAGTCACTTAGTTTTTTGTCAGTTTCATCTATATATTTCATGTCACAGCATTTACAAATGATATTACTGGATTATGTGTATAGACATTGTCCCTAGTGAAGTTGGGAAATGCTACCTCACCTATCATTTCCTAAGGCCACTTTTACTATTCACTAGCATACACAGATACCATCAGCCTTCAAAGCTGCCATCAATGCAGGATATGGCTCTCTCATAGTTCTCCTTGACAAAAATCAATAGAGTTATCTGTTCCTTGTGGAGAGTTCTGCAGCAACTATGATGCAGAAGTGAAAGCAATATCAGAAACACTCATACATCACCACCAAATACACAAATGATGCAACTCATCCAAAGAACCTAGTAATATTCACAGACTGCTCTACAAGTCCTTGAAAACTGAAATTCAACAGCAGAGAAAACCATAAGTAACATACTTCAAGCAACAAACATACTTACATCCTTTAGCATCAATACTACATTACAATGTATGCCCTAAATCTACAGTACAAAATTACTTGAAGTTAAGCTTACATGACGTAGAATTATCAACACACGAAGCTAGGAATACTTCACAGTCTAAAATTCCAATTCCTTTACACATTAGAATTGTAAGAATGAAGATGCTGGCTCATTTTGTTCACCAAAGTTTGGAATGACTTTTATTTATTTTCGACTTAATTTGCATTGAAAATAATATTGTATGTCTGGCTAGGTTTAGTCTTTTAGGGACTGACATTGTATGTGATTTCTTCATGCTTTATTGGTTTGTTCAGTCTATATTATATTATTTGGTTAGAAAACAACATATATACCACAAAATACGTATTTAGAAGGATTTTATCAAGTGTTGTAACACATTTTTCAAGTATTGGTGCATCAAGAAATAATTTTTGGGATTTTTTTTCAAAAATTGTTGTTTTGAGATTTTCACCCCAATTTTCAACTTCACGACTGTCATATTACACATACAAAAACCCATGATAATATGTATTATTCACTCCTTTATTTACATGTGCAAAAATTATTTAGAAATCTATAATAACAAAAAAGTTATTACGTTTTCCAAACACTCACCAAAAATAATGCACAAAGTCAAAAAAAAATCCAAGTCAAGAAAAATGTGCGTAATTTTAGTCTGGAGTCCTAAAGTCTAAAATCCATCTACAGTGGTCATCCCATGCCTGAACTGTCTAATGACATATGCTGTCAAAATAGGGCTTATTGGCCATCTACAAACTCATAGTTATGTTCTTGATCTGAATTTCAAAAGTTGAAGGAGCAAATGGTCATCATCATTTGTGATGGGTGAGCAACAACAATATCTATTATTTCATAACCGTACCCAATGGTTAATCATTATATATATATACCCTTCCTAAAAAAGGCGACCTTCAGATTTGCTGACATTACCGAACTTTAGCCCTTATAAGTCAAGCAAGTAAAATAATGCTAAACATAATTCAAAGAATCAAACAAAAATTGGAGATAGAGATAAACGAAACACAGGCCAGTTTCAGATAGGGCTAAAGAACAAGAGATCACATTCTTAACATGAGACTTATCATAGAACAGTGTAGGAAACTCTCAACTGACATGCATATGTTCTTCATAGATTACTCAAAAGCATACAACTGCTCCCAACACCAGAAACTATGGAAAATATTGAACAGCATGGGTTTCCCAAGACATCTGATTTATATAATAGAAGAACTTTACCAAGATCAAAAGGCTGCAGTGAAGTTAGAGGGCGATTTCTCAAAGTGGTTTGAGGTACAGAGTGGAGTAAGGCACACATGCACACTCTCCCCATATCTATTCAACATTTATACAGAAAATATAATGAGGAATTTGAGAGACAACATACACAACGCTGACTACCACGCTTTGAACATCAGTGGCTCCCTGAACTACGCTACACAGATGACACTGGGCTTTTTTCAAATGATACAAAAGATAATCAAGAACACAAATATAGCGAATCACAAAACTTATATTCAAACGTGCAAAAAACAAACAAAAATCATGTCAACAGATATAACAACTCAACAACCACTGTGGGAAGAATGGTAACTGGACATCTGTTATGTCAGTGTTCATGCATCAAAAATTAAAAAACAAATCTTTTTGGGAGAGATAACTAATTTGAGGCTGATACAGAGGCTGCAATAACAAATGTAAGTATGAAAGGAAATAGGTAAATTAAAGTGCACCAGTAAACACAACATTCATTCATTTTCCTTTTGCACTGAAGTTAGGGCAGAGGTCAGATCTCTCCAATTCTGTCTGTTCAAAGCTATTCTGTGCAGTTATTGAATAGTATGGATATTGATTGTTTTACTTTCTCTAAGTATTGTTTTTCTGAGTGTTTCTTTTGGTCTACCCCTGGCTCTTTTGCCTGTAGGTATCCATTCAAGAGATTGGTGGTGTATTCTGTTGATGTCTGCACATAGGACATGCCCGATGTAGGACCAACAACATTTTCTGATAACATCTGTGATGAGATTTTGATGTCTCTTCTCGGATTTTATCATTCGATTTGAATTCACTCCAATGGGTGTTAGTTATCCTACGATAACATTTGTTCTCGAAAATCAGTAATTTCTTTTCTGAAGATAAAGAGCTTTTCCAGATCTCATATCCATATGATAGCACCGGAATAATGCAGGAATTAAATAGGCGCATTTTCGTGCGTGTGCTGATTGACTTTGATCTCCAGATATTTGACAGTCTATTAAAGGCACTGATGCTAGTGTAATGCAAGTTGTAATTTCTGTCATGATATCACCGTCGAATCACACCATACTAACAATGAAATACAAGAACAGATATTTTGATTAAAAAATCCTTTATCTGGACTTTAAATGAATGTAAATAGGTTAATTAAAGTGTATAGACATGAGATTGAATAAGTCTGGGCTCCTTGTGACTTCAGAATCTTTCTGATCCATTCAAAGGATTGAGTGATCTGGATAAGACCATTGCAATGAAGCGTCTTGTAGAGATTACATAGAATAGCTTTCATAAAATGTCTATGTGTTGCCATATCCCAAAAGGGGAACACTATGATCTATCATGAATATTATAATAAGCGACTAAGAAGGTTTGAGGGTGGAATTGACTATCCCACCGCATAGGACAAAGTGATAAAGATTCTGAAAGCTATTGAATGGTGGTATTTGAAAGTCATTTTCCAATAAATATAAGAAGAAATATTGAGCATTGAAATATGTTATCTTTTTATTGACTGTATCTGTACTGATTGTAATGCCATGAGATGTACTAACTTATATCTATTTTTTTTCAGACAAAAGAACTAGAGAAAAACATAAAGAGATTAGAAGAGAGAGAAAAGAATTTGGAACAGACTGCACAAAAAGTGAGCTTCATAGTTTATCCTGGTTATAGTTTAGACTTGGGCCTTTACAGCTCATTGCTCATGTAAAACGATCAACGAGAAGAGTGGGGCCATTACTGTGACTATGAGTAACATGACCATAGAGATTATGGTGGTGACCAGGGCATTTGAGTGGGTAGACACACAGAAGGTAACACATGTTTGTATCTTGAGTGACTATGTGTATGATTAGGAAGGTACAAGTAGGTCTCGTTCGGGAACAGTGGGTTGAGGCCCTGAGAAAGGCGAGTTTGAAAGTAGTTGCTTTTAGACATGTGCGTGTTTGAGGCAA
Organism: Meghimatium bilineatum; assembly: GCA_034231615.1. Taxonomy (NCBI): domain Eukaryota; kingdom Metazoa; phylum Mollusca; class Gastropoda; order Stylommatophora; family Philomycidae; genus Meghimatium; species Meghimatium bilineatum. Next base: position 73,082,553 of record CM067322.1, read on the forward strand.
TGAAAGAATAGATCAATTGGTGTAATGCACAATTGTGGCAATGGATCAAGCTGATTTTTTGAACTCCATAAGAGATATTGCACACGAGAGTGAGACTAGTGTGGATGATGACTCCTTTTCAATGTTCAGGATTAAAGATCAGGGCTTGAAATGCGGTGTTACTAAAAGTGAATATTTTAGAGGGTGCAGAAGAATGATGGTCAATCAGCAGAGGAATGGTACTGTCAGCAGAAGTGTAATGGCGGATACACTCAGGGAGAGATCGAAGCAACTGTGGATATGTCCAGTCTGTAGTGATGATGATCCAGCAACTAACAAATAGTTTAGAAAGATGTAGATAAGTAACGTCTGCAAGAATCATCTGGTGATTTGTTATCTAATCAAGAATGTACAGAGGTAAACTACTATTTATCTATCTATTTATCTTTCTATCTATCTATATCCTTCAGCGCTGAGTATGGTGCATAGGTCAGAAACCAGTACTCTCGAGATTGAGTGTGGTGATGCTACTGTGTATAATTTGTGCATGTTGTTGAGACCCATATGCATACCCTCTTTGATGGTTGTTGAGCCGTCTTTTGGTTTTCCACTTCACTTGCCATCTAGTACCCATTTTAATTCTAATAGTGGCTTCTTCTTCTCAACCCCAGAAATTGTGAGCGATTAGCTCTTGCTATGTGCAGTGGGGAGGTTTCTCTGTGCTTTCTTTCTTACCCAGGAGGCTTCAATTTTCAGCTTAGTGCAATGCCTATGGGTTTATAGTGGCAGTATTCTTTCATTCATTCTCAGTACATGTCCACTAAAGTCCATCACTTTCTTCTACTTCTTCGTTCTTCAGTTAGTTATCAGACTAGAGCACCAATAGCTTTAATGAACTGTGTAATTCACCTTAAGTCCCCCATGGAGCCCCTCTGGTTTGGAAGTAGTGCCGTCTCAGGAGGTCATATTTTTCCCCTCTCTTCTTGATAGAGTTGACATGCATGAAGTGCATGAATAATGTGTTCTGCTGTCTCTGGGCTCAGTCGACAGTTGCACATATCTATCTTGCCAATTTTCAGCTTTCTGAACATGTCACATCTCAGACTTGTAGCCAGTTCGTAGTCTGGTTTGTTATAATGGTTTATTTCTTGCATGACATTTGATGGTAGGGGTCATTTTGTTCTGCAGTTTGGTGCATCTGCTTCCACTTTTTCTTAAAAATCAGCTTATATCCATAGTATGTAATATCATTTTTTATTTGTTTTAGTGACCCCCCCCCCCCCCCCTTGCTCCTATTTTTGGTCTTGGCAACATATAATGCAAAATATTTACTGAAAATGAAAAGGTGTTAAAAATCTTAAAATTCAAACAATGGTTTACAAATATTAACTAAATTAATAAGTTTCAGAATAGTAACTAAATTAATGAGTGTCGGAGTAGTAATTAAATTAATGAAGTACAAAAAATAGGAATTCTTGAAATAGGAAAAGACTTGATTTTTCAAATCAGTGTTTATATTCCTCAGTTAACCTCAGATCTGAAACACAAAGAGGAAGAGGCATTGTCACTGACATCCAAGGTCACTAGTTTGTGCGATCAGGTTGGGCATCTGCAGATAAGCAAGGACCAGGTAGAATTCTTGATTTTGTTTTATATCATTGACATATTATTAATTGTTTTGTAGTATCAAACATTTTGTAAATAATTGAAATTGTTTACGATCTGAATCGGTTGTAATTACTTAAGAAATTTTAATTATCTGGCATTCCCAATGTTTCATTAAAATGTAATAACATATTGTGTATGAAAGGTTCAGGAAGATGAGTTATCTTCTTCTTCTGAATTTGTTTTCAAATTCATGCACATTAGCTGGATTGTCCAGATAATGGAATGTCATGTTTTCAGCTTGCTGTAATATTTGCTCCTTTGAGACTGACACATCCAACTTCACTGTGGTTTCTGCATCAATGTAACACTATGGGATGGGACAGCAAACCCCGCCCCAAAACCTCCTTTTAGTCATCTCTTATAACATTGGCAACACAGCCATGTGTACATGTGGACAGGCAGTACAGAGTGCCAAACATATACTTCAAGAGTGTTCTGAGCATGAAACACTGAGGCAGACATATTGGCCAGAGGAAACAACACTGGAATCAAAGCTCTATGGGACACTGTATGAACTACAAAAGACAGTGAGTTTTATTAAGGAGACAGAATTGCAGATATAGACATGTTTCAAGTGAACGAAAGAAGAAGAATCTCTTATAACATGCATGGCAAATCATAATATCACTATTCTTTGCTCCTTTTTTCGAGCCCCTGAAACACTCAGATGAGATAAGATAGAAATCAGCTTCATAGCACATGGTGTTCCATAAGTGTTCAGCTGCCTAGCCAGTTTGATGACCGGAAACTATCTGATTAATGTCTCCTTCAGCACTGACTCAGAAGTGATGCCAACATTTCTTCACCTTGCTAGAGCATAAGCAACACCACTTTGTCCACAAATTACAATTTTACCCCTTAGCCCCTTGTCAACAAATTCAAGAATTAAGGGACCTCACCCCCTATTTAACATACACTCCCCCCCCCCCCCAAATTTTTAATGCTGAAAAAAAAGATAAAAGATGAAAAAATATCTGATTTATTCAATTTTATGCAAAATATTTCTTAAATAACAATTCAAAAAGTTTAATTGGCATATCAAAACAGTTTTTTTTCACTGTATTTTTTTAGACGTTTCCATTTTCTCTTTCTATTTCCCGTGTGCTTTTAACATCAAATACTTTAGAATAATCTAGCTGAATGTTTAAAATATTTTTTTTGTGGTTTCAGTTGTTGGCAGAAGCAGAAGATTGGAGAGAGAAGTAAGTTTTATTATAGCTATTTGCTAGTTAGCAGTTTTAATGTTTGTTTCAATCACCAGGAACTAAAAGCAGTAAAGCACATGTTCTATGTGCAATTGAGAGTTTCTCCAGAACTTTATACATACCCAGATGACTCCAACTCTGAGTGATATACAAAGTTTTGAGAAGAAGCCTCTTAATCATAGGAAATCTATGTGTGTAATCGAGAAGGTGTATTCCACCATTTTCTATGCATATATCCAATTGCATTAAAGTCTGCATCCATTTAGAGGTATCAATGTTGGTAAAATTTTGACCACACAACTGTCCTTCAATATAGCCTCTTTGTTAAAGTATTTAGTAATTGTTGAAGTTGATTTCTTTATGTTGTTAGTAAACTGCTTTCTCAAATGTACCCTCACCCTTGTGTTACCAGTGATTAAAAGGAGAGCAAAGAATAACATCTTCCAAGTATGTCATAAGTGGCAGCTAAAGAAAGTGGGGTTTGCTATTCCCTTCCTATAGATGGTCAAAGTGACTCACAATATGCTGAAGTCAGATATGTTGGGTTGAAAGACAGATTTTGTAGTAAATCTGTAAACCATGACACAACTTATTCTCTTTTCAAGACTACATCTTTCTAACTATCAAAAATTTGAGAACAACTGCAGCAGAGAAAAAGAAATATACCATGATTATGACTATAATTCTTACAGCTGACAGGAATTGAACCAGGTCCGTTCTAGGAGTACCGAATCGCTTTGCAACACAAGTAAACAGGCTTTCCATACTTGACCAACCACATCTTTACTTGTATTTACATGCCTGTTTACTTGTGTTACAAAGCGATTCTGTGATGCTAGAACAGACCTGGTTCATTTCCTAAGTACTGTACAAATTATTTTAATTTATTATGCTTCCTACTTGAATTTACTTGTACATGATTATGACTGTGGTTCAACTGGTAGTTGTTACCTTATCCATGAGTTGTACAAATCACTTCAGAAGTGCAACCAAAAAATATCTCATTTTGTCTTTACTTTCCTGGCACTGTAAATGTTTTATAAGGCAGGATCTATATACCATTTGGGAATGAAAAGGGTTTTGTGATCACGTGCAATTTCCAGACTAGCATATCCTTGTGGAGCTTTTCAGTAATAGGTCATTTTGAAGCTTGTGCGAAATGCCTGGCTTTTGCTCTGGGGATCAAGTCCAAGCTGTGTAGACTGAGATGAAATAGGAATTTATTGCACACAAGACAAACAGTTTCTCAGATCAGCACCTCTTGATCCTCACAGTCAAGAAACACTTGCAGCACAGTGTAAGATGACAGCTAGTCAATAGCCATAGCTCATGATGGGGTGCAAAGGGTACCGCATTGCTCTCATGGTGCACCGTGGAACCAGAAATATAGCAGCTCACGCTGTATTCCTTGCCAAAATTTGTAGGGATCATGTCTGTGGATGTAAAAGCTGCGAATGCAATAAGAATTGATTGCAAAATAAAAGAAGTAATATCTCCTACATCTCTTCTCCAATACACACACAGTAGCACTGTTGAAACACAGTGACACAAGGGATTCTGGCTTAGTCAGCTGAAATGCAGATGCATTGGAAGGGCAGCCAAGGCAAATGTCATGATATGGGTAGATGTCGTCAGGAATATCGAGAATATCATGTGCAAGTTTCCGTAAGGATAACATATTCAGTACAATGAGAAGGCAACACAGTGCCGGAGGGCATTACCACATATAAATGGAATGGTGAAACTGCTATATGGAAATTGAAACTAAAGCACTGTTCAGCTCGAGAACAAGCTTCTAGTTCCCAGTGCTCCTAAATATGTGTAGAGACTCAGACTTGAATAAAGTGTTTAAAATGTCTGTGAATGATACCTCTACTAAGAGGCGAACAGGCCCAACTCTACTGTTGAGGTTTTCCTATTTAGAAAAGATTTGGTACTTGATGGGCACAGGGACAATACATTTTTTGCATTCATTCCTGACCTGTCAGCTCCCACATGCCTGATGTGTAATCTCACTTGACTTTATGGTTCCTTGATAAGACATTTTTGATCGAAATGTCAATTCTGTGTATTGTTCCTGTAAAACTGCTATTCAACAATTTTTATAAATATTTGTTTCTATATGTGCCTACCTATTGGTGCACATTTTTACTGCATTCTTCCACTTACTCAATATTTTCAGTAAAACTGACTATCAATAGCTGCAAAAGTACTAACTGGCTCAACAAAAGTGAATAATAATATGATTACAGTCTCAAAATTGATGAGGTGATAACATAAACTCTGCTGAAGTTTGGTAAAATCTGTCTCAATGAATTTTGCATTTTTTATCCTTACTTAAGAACAGTTTATCTTTGTTCACTTCTGTCTGCAGAGTCTTTGACTTGAAAGAACGACTTGAACAGAGAGAAGAAGAGTTTAAACAGATGCAGGAAACTATCATGTTCAAAGAGAATGAATTAGAGGTTTGTCACACGCAATGTTCTTATTGGTCAATATGACAGATACTAAGTAAAGAAAAACTGTTCCAATATGTGTCATATTGCCTATTTACCTGTATTACCGTGACCTACACTTATTTGTCATATCTTTTCCAGCCCATTCTGGTCCATTATTATAAATTATATGTCCTTGTGTTTAGTAAACTCCTTCCTCTGTTACACAGAAACACACTGTCATCTACCAATGTCCACTCTTTGACCACTTAAGGATTAAAACCAGGTCAAAGAGCCAAAATTGGAATAGAAGATGTGGGGTGTGGGGAACATTGCATATATATGGAATTCACAATGTCGCCTTTGTCCATCGTCATCAATCCTGGAAACTTTTATGAATTTATGTAATCATACATGTAGAGACAGCTGAGCATAGAAAACTGATTGTACAAGAAACATTCCACCAAATTGTTGATGACTCCATCCATCCCCTACGTACATCACCTGTTTTTACTTTCTAAATCATATTCATTGAGTCAGTATGCATGCATGGGAATAGACTTGCAATTCGAACCAGTTAAGTGACTGTTACGGCGAATACGTTCATTGTTAGACTGCTTGTTGTTGCGATAAAGACACCACTGGCTTCTTGCGTGTACTGTTCTTCATTTTGATCTGGTAGTAAAGGCCCATGCGCATCAGTGGTAACGGATGACCGACCCGTCTGTGTAAATCACGACATGTGTCATCAGTATGCTCACAGATGAGTAACTTGACCTCAGTATCCATGCCCACAGAGCTGTTCCCTACACTCATATTGAGTGTAATGACGGTCTTGACTGTCTCTTGAATGACTGTAGGAATAGGTATCCATTCCTTGCCAGGAGTTATGTCTTCTGGGGTGCAGATATGTTTAACAGTATCCTCAGCACGACCCATCCACGATTTGCCTTTCTTGAGCCTGCTTCCCTTCATATGAGGGAGCTCGCCGTGTAGTGGTTGGTCTATGTCAGAACTCAGTCTGAGGCATGCCACACATCAATTCTATGAGATATGCTCAGAAAATCAAGGAGAAATATCATAGCCACACAGCCTGTGTCCCTAGTGCAACCAAGGATGATTCGCATCACTTCATTTTGAATTCTCTCCAGCCTCTCAATCAGTTTGTGACTGGCAGTGATAGTGGCATCTGCATATTCAATGAGGGAGAGCAGGACCATAATCCAGTGATGTGCATGATACATGTTAAACTTAAAAGAGAGAAAACAACTTGAAAGAAATCAAGATCCACAGATAGACACATCAGCACTTAAAAAACCACAAAAATATCTTGTAGATGTAAGAAATAGATATGAACTACATCTAACGATAGAGTGCATGGAACAATACAGAAGGGAAATTCCAGCAGAGAAAATTGACAATAAAAGGGACAATCTACGGAAAAGTATTCAAACATCAAATGAAAATTTACCACTAAGAAAAGCCAAAAACAAACACTCATGGAGGAAATGAAATATTAGAGAAAATGTAAAAAAGAAAAAAAGGACAATATTTGATTATAGATAATGAGATGTGTAATGTGCAGATCAGTGGAAAAACAATGGTGTCTGTATTGGAACTAAAGTGTTGGAGGTCTGTTGCAGCCAACCTTCGTTGCAGAGGTGGCACTAGATGATGATGAAGCATAGCTTTGGAAACCTGACAGTATCACAGTTTGAGTTTACATTTCAGTCAAATGAGGGAAAAATTGTATTGAGGGAAGCTACTGTCACTTCCTGCTATCTCCATTCTCATGCATGATTTGGTGGATATGGCTTATTGTAACAAACAAGTTTCAATTTATTCAATATTAATCTACCCTTTAGCACCTCAAATAGACTGAACATCAGCAAGTTTGCTACTAGAGAAAACTAACAACTTCATGTATTATTTTTAACTCAAGTTTTTATTGCAATTAATATTAAGTTGTATTATGTGTTATTTAGGTGCTGAAAGATTGCTTCTTACAATTAAAGTCATTTGAGGACAATGAGCAGGAGGGAGAAAATGCAGGTAATGTGTATAAAATACTTAACATACATTTAGAAGATGATCAAATTATTGAAATATTATGTTTAAATTATTTATCTCTTGAATAATTGAAAATGTATAATCAAATTGATGACTCGTAATAAAGAAACGTTGGCAGGTTTATACACATGAATTTCAGTATTAAAAAATAGGTTAAAGTGTTTCTGTAGTGAGCATGGCATACTAGTAATGTAACACACAAGGACAGATGACATTTTGACCAAAAGGGCTTTATCAGGACAATAAACAAGGAACCAACAATGATGAACCTACATGAGAATTGTAAATTATGTACACTTCAAACTAAGACACTTGCTGTTTTTTTCTCAAAAAGTATTCTTCATGTTTTCATTAATTGGCTATGCATCCTATTTACTTTTCTTTACTTTTATTATTATTTCCCACAGAAGATGCTAGTGCCCATGTACAAGAAAAAATTGCATCAATGATGGATGTGTCTAAGGTAAATCAGATCCTTCTTATTTTTTGTATTTGTTCACCTTTCACCTCCGTGTAGAGCACAGGTCTTTCAACAAACTTCAATTATATATTTTCTTGGTCAGCTGTTATCTATATCTTATTTCATATCTTATCTATCTCAATATATCATTTTACAACTCTGTTCTCATTGTATGCAGGTCTGAAGGTCTCATCTGTAGCCCATTAGAGCAACCACTATGCAATAGTAAAACATTGTAGCCGATATCCTTATATACTGAGTCTTGTATGAGACTTTCCTCATTCCCCACAGCACATCTATACAATTATATTTTACCCTCTCTGTGTAGAAAGCTAAATCTCAAAAGTATACATGAGCTGTGTTGCTCATAATTTCTTGGGAAACAAACATTTTAATGATAGATGTTTTACAATGAAATAAGTGACTAACCCAGTAGAGTTCTTCTACAGATATTGCACAAATGAGAAGGAAATCCAACCATTTCTTAAAATGTTATGATCTGTATTTTCAACATATTTATGATTACATTGACAAATAGGTTGATGTTTCTCAAATAACACCAGACTTTGAAAATGTATCTACACAAGGTTAAGTAGTAGAATAAGTTGTGGGTCATATTAATGTGAGCACTCATGATATGTATACATCATTAATTTTTCTGTGTCAGTTCTGCTACAAATTGTAAAACATTGGTTCAGTCTGAGTAAACAGACCTGCCTTTTTTGCGGAAAGCGAAGAAATAAAATTCATGGGGTATTCAATTTTTTCCTGAAATTATTTCCATTGGCTATAATTACCCATCAGTGGTTGGAGGTCAAGATATTTATTTTAGGAGGGTTGTATGGGTGAGGCTCTTTGTGGGTGGTGTACATATGGGGGGGACTCTCAGTGGCTGGCACGCATATTTTTGCATCTGGAAGCAGTCCTCACGACTGTAACAGACTTGCTACATCTCTGACAAACAAATGATTATGTTAGCCATTTTGAATCTAGGCCTCTGCCAGAGGTCAGTGACATCACAAAATTTCTGATTTCAGCAGATTTTGTAAAAAGTGGGATGGTAGACCCTTTGCTGGTATAGTATTAATAGATGTACTAATTCTAATCATAGACTGTTATGAATTATTATGAACCATTGTAAACCGTTCAAATGGAAGAGATATGCTCAATGTACATATATTTGTTCAAATTAAATGCATTTCTACATATTAATAAATCCAAGGTTCCTGGAATAATTTGCACTCTAAAGTAACCTATACCAACAAATTTAAATAAAGAGTTCAATAAATAAATATTGTTTTGGTATTTTCTTCTTGTCATGCATGCTCCTAATCGTTAGAATGTGATTATGTTACAAAACACTTTATTTATTATTAATACTGAATGTGAACATTTACACAGATGAATGCATCTTTCCGAGCTTTGGAGGAAGAAAAGAACAGCCTTGCAAACAAACTAGATATAGAAATGGAAGCCAGAAGAGAACTGGAAGGTAGATTAACCAATTTCCCTATTTTATTATCTTTTACTTGGAAATTTTTAAAATTAGTTGTTGTTATCAAACATTAAACAGAATTGCCCACCGAAGATGGATGTGTCAGACCATTGGCACAAATAGAACAGATACACAACACATTTCCATTCTCTGGACTCCTGCTGGAAATCTTAGGACCACTGTCCTGCTGCAGGAGAGATCCTGCAAGAGTTTGAGAATTAACACTGAATAAGAATAGAATTGAGAGCACTCTAAGTCAATGTTCCTTCTAAGATGTGCAGGTACACTGTCATGCAGAGCATGGCAGGTAACTGTCACTATTCTTTGCTACCCTTTCAGGCCTATCAGCACAAAGGCAATATTCAATACTTGAGTAACAAATAACCTTAATTCTATTTTATTTTAACTGGAAGCTGTAGGAAATGCCATACTTGAGTAACAAATAACCGTAATTCTATTTTATTTTAACTGGAAGTTGTAGGAAATGCAATACTGAGTAACAAATAACCTTAATTCTATTTTATTTTAACTGGAAGATGTAGGAAATGCCATACTTGAGTAACAAATAACCTTAATTCTATTTTATTTTAACTGGAAGTTGTAGGAAATGCAATACTGAGTAACAAATAACCTTAATTCTATTTTATTTTAACTGGAAGTTGTAGGAAATGCAATACTGAGTAACAAATAACCTTAATTCTATTTTATTTTAACTGGAAGCTGTAGGAAAATGTAAAAAAAACTAGAATTGACTGCTTCTTTTGTCAGTCATTAATATTAAAGTATAAAAGTTTGCAAATAGAATATTATTTTAAAAAAGATTCATCGATTTTAAATAATTTCTACAGAACAACTTGAAACTTCCCGTCGCAGTGTTGAAAGCAGTATGGCAGACAAAATGAAGGCAGAAAGACAATGTCAAGAGGCTCAGACCAAACTCAACGTTTTGTCTTCTTATTTCAAGGAAAAGGAAATGCAGCTACAGAGGTCAGTTTATTATTATTCTCATTCCTTCATTCTCAAATCTCTGCAAATTAGCAAAATTTAATCTAGAGAACAGAATGTGTTGTGTCACAGTTTATCTTCTTCTTCTTCTTCATCGTTCTTCAGTCCGATATCAGGTTACAGCACCAATAGCTTCAATGAATTTTGTGATTCGCTTCAGGTCATCCATGGAACCCCTCAAGTCTGGAAGCAGTGCCGTCTCAGTAGGCCATATTTTCTCCCTCTCTTCTTGGTAGAGTTGACAGGCATGAAGAATGTGTTCTGCAGTCTCTGGGCTCAATCCACAGTTGCACAGGTCTGTCTCACCAATCTTCAGCTTTCGGAACATGTGACTTCTCAGTCTGTTGTGACCAGTTCTTAGTCTGAAAATGATGGTTTGTTCCTTGTGTGACATTTGGTGGTAGGGGTCATTCGGTTCTGCAGTTGGGTGCATTTGCTTCCACTTTTTCTTATATTCTGCTTTTAACATGGTCTTACTTTCATAGTATGTATTATCATTTTCTATTTGTTCCAGTGATCCCCCTTTCCTTGCCAGGAGATCAGCTTTTTCATTTCCAGGTATGCCACAGTGACCTGGGATCCACTGCAGTACTGTTTCTTTGGTGGTACTGCTGAGGTGTAGTAAGCAGGCCGTAAGTTCATTCATCCTCGTGTTGTTTGGATCTTTCAATGCCTGCAATACTGATTTTGCATCCGTTAGAAATACTACATGTCTGTTGTGACTCGGCAAGCAATTCATGAGCATTTTGGCTGCCTCTATTATGGCTTCCATTTCTGCTTTGAAATTTGTGGAATGTTTGCCTGTGGGTATGGATTTCTCTATTTCTTTTCCATCTGGTGTTACTATATATATTCCTGATCCTCCATCACAGTTTATCTTATCTGGAATATCTGTGATTTTTGTCCTGACAGTTGACATGTCCTGACATGTCTAGTAAATCACTTTGACCCTCTTTAGGATGGAACAGTCAACTCCATTTCCCAAAGACTGTAATGTAGAGAAAGTCCTTGTTCCTTTTTTTTTTATGTTTCTCTTTTACTATTTGGTCGTTAGATTATCTAGTAACGATGTTACATTTACATAGTATTTATCACATCTATCTCCCAATCCTTCTTACCCACCTCACACGACATGCATGGCAGGTAAAAATGTCTCTATTCTTTGTTCCCCTAGCAGGTTCCAGCAACACACAGGCAAGTTCTTGCAAGCAATATTGTACTTTCACAATTTCCACTCTATTTTGTTCATTACTACTGTTTTGTCAGCTTCTACTACTAAAGGATTTGTGAAACAGCTTCACAACCTCATTCGCACAAATTAACTTGTGGTTTTGCAGTGGAAATAGAATTCTGGATCCATTGCACTGATAATACTATTTAACTTATGAGTGGTGCCACAGTATTTTCATCAGTCATTATTAATTGTTATCACTGTTTTGGTTTCTTGCTTCCATTCACTTAACATTCTCATATTTTGTCTATATCCAGTGCTGTCTATTGTATAAATTTCACTGTCTTTTGTAGTCCACACAAAATTGTATATATCTTTTCTCTAAGTATTGTTTCTCTGGGCCAGAAGGTTTATCTCAGCATTTTATATTTTAAAGTATATGCTCTGCAGTTTTAGGTGTCCTTGTACTTGTACATATTGCTGCAGTTTTGAATTTTTTTGGCTAGTCTATTGTGCCATGTTGTCGAAATCTGCTATGTGAACATCAATAGTGCTGTTCTTACTCTCTGTATTATGTTGTGAATGTGTTCTTGATAAAGCTTTTTTGACTGAAACATCAATTTATGTATGATTCAAGAGATTAGTAAAACTTCATTACCCTTTCCAAATTGCGTGTTGTAAGAAACAGAATTACAATTATTTATGATTTGTTCAGTCAGCTCTCGGTGGTAGAGTGGTTAGTGTGCCTGCTTCAAAAATTCTATTGAATTAGCGTGTTGTTCACAAGCCAGTTGTTCACATTGTACTGATGATATCAATGGATGTATTAGAGGTACCTAAAAATGATTAAACAATAGTTTAATAGCAATGTCCTATAAAGGATATGCCTCAATTATTTTATTATAATCTGTTCATAATTTCTTTCCTGATAATCCATAAGATTATCCACTGCATGACTATCTCGCTACATTTGTTGCACAGTTTAGTTAGTAGGGCTTGTTATTTTAATGTTATTTTTCTGTTATAATTCTGTTACTTTTATGGACTGGAGTTGAATCTGATCTTGAATCTGTAAGAGGTATAACTTTGTGTGTATGAGCATGCATGGGTGAGTGTGATGTGTGCACATTTGTAGATTGCAAATAAGAGTTCAGTTACAGTGATAACTATTCAATGACAACAAGTTCTCTAGCACTATAAGGGAAGAATACACTGATGACACATGAGAGCCAAAATTGTGTAGTGTTAAGTCACTCGCCAACCAGCAGTCCTGGATTTCCAATTCATTTGTTATTCATGATTTTTTTTAAAATTCCCATCATTCACCCAACTACAAGAAAGTAAAGTAGCAGGGTCCTTGAAATAAGAAGACAAAACATTGAGTTTGGTCTGAGCCTCTTGACATTGTCTTTCTGCCTTCATTTTGTCTGCCATACTGCTTTCAACACTGCGACGGGAAGTTTCAAGTTGTTCTGTAGAAATTATTTAAAATCGATGAATCTTATTTTAATAATATTCTATTTCCAAACTTTTAAACATCAAGGAATAATGCCACAGCTACTGAGCAAGTGCAGTAGGCAATGCTAATCAGGTGGTTTCTGGTCAACCACAGACTAAACAACTGAGCACTTATGGGAAAACGAAGTGCTATTACGATGGTTCATAACTTAGCTTATCTTTACCTTTACACTGAGGACAACATGAAATAAGAAAAGCAATAATTCTGTGACACTACTTTGTAGAATAAGTGTGTCATTAGGATTTCTGACCTACCAACAAAGTATCAGTTCTGAAATTTGATGGATGGAAGGTCCCCACCACCATACGATCGCCGGCCTCCTCCCCACCACATGAAGGACAGATGTAGTCCACCATTTCATCATCCTCCTCCTGCATCGCATTGAAAATAAAACATGAGTAAAGTGCTTGAAAAGATGAACAAGTGGCATCCATGACCATCAAGCCATAGAAACAATTACCCAAAATAAACAGAACAATTTTGAGTTTTTCTGAAGTTCAATCTCTTTTCTACTAACCATTTAGTAGAAATCTCTGAGTAGATTTCTGATTTAGACAATGCACACTGGCAAGAGTTTACATGAAAGAAGGTCTAATGCAGGCATGAAAGAATGCTCTAGAGAAACCACCCCTGTGCATATATGAAGAAAGAGTTAATAGAGATTATAAATCCCCTTGGGCAAGGAATCAAAACAATGACTGACCAGTTACCTATTTTAAAAATTCACAACATCTGTATAATGAACTAGTTTTAAATCATGCTAACAATATTTTAAAATAAAATCTAATATTTGTTTCAGAGAATTGGGTGAGCAAGAGGCCCTAAAGAAACAGAACCAGAACAAATTGGTATCAGCAGATGAGATCACTAAGTCAGCACAACAAGAACTAGATTTTGTTAGGTAGGTAGAATTTATCTATTCACAGTTTCAGTGCATCAATGCAATATTTTTTTTCATTGTTGGCAGTCTTGTTATGATTAACCTTTAGCAAGCCAGATTAAAAAATATGAAAGTCTCCCTGCCACCGGATTCTTTTTTGAAAATTTGCGTTATTGATGTTTTGAAAATGTGATAATTTTTTGGTTGTAAGAGATATTTAAATAATATTTGCACATATAAATAAATAATCAAATTATGCATATATTGGTGTAATTTATGTACGTGTGTGTGTGATACCAGACGTATGAGAAAGTGGTAAAGACGTTTTTCACAAAAAACATATATTTTATAACAAATAAAGAGGAAAAAAATAAGTTACCTTACATATAGAATTCCTTGGCAACACTGTAAACTAAATCACGCAAATCTGTTGTATTTATGTTCTTTCACTGCGAAATTATCAAAATATATCCGCGGGAACTGTATAAAACTTGTAGATTTGCAGTAAAATCGTTCTTTGAGCTTAGGCCTAGAGTTATTTTTTCTGCCACTTCAAAATATTTGATATCAAACGTACAAGTCCCCAAACCAACACAGCATTCTGTATATTCACTGCTGTGAAACTAAATAACCTAATAATTCATGATTCAAGCCACGATTCAATGTTATTTTATTCGAAATTCGATGAAATAAAGGTCTATAAAACCAATCCACCATCATTGTATCGTACCGGTGTGCAGATGTGGTCAGATTAATTGCTCTTAAACTTTTACGAATAGCTAGCCATTCTCAAAAATTATCATTTCGGAAGTGGGGGATGTACCGGCTTCGATTGCGCATGTCCCCAGCTATGTGCATGGACTGTGGTACGTGTAAATCTCACGATATTCTCGTTGGGTGGGACGGGCCGCCAACAGCGCGCGCCGCCATTTTGTTTTTCGGCGGCCGGGGTTGATATAGGCTTGGTGAAGGTTAAGTAATAAATGTATTTGCATTTTGAAAAAAATAATTTTGACCATTTATATAATTTTTCAAAACCTGGGTGTCTACATTATTAACTCATTTGCTTCTTTATGCTTCCTTTGTTTCCTTTGCTGAATATTGTCCTCACTATTACTATAAGCCTCTCATTCTATTCTAAGCCTCACAGTTTCTTCATGCCTTATAAGATCCTCAATATTTTGTGTTCATTTGTATTTAGGGGACATATCTTTCTCTTTCCAGAAACTTGCCCTTCAAAGGTTAATCTGTCTAACCCATTGTGTCTTTTTATATGCCCAAATTATGCTAGCTTGCATTCTTTTAAGGTTTCAAGTTATGAAATCTAACAACAATATGTCACCACTTGGAAAATATAATTTCTTAATAGTTATAGCGCCACCAAAGTCAGATGTGTTAGGCCACTGGCACAAATAAAACGGTGGAACAACATCTGTTCTCTGAGCTTATATGCTGCTGGAAATGTAGTATTAACATCCTGCTACAAGAGAGAACCGGTGGAAGTGCGAGAATGAATGCCAAAAAAATTGCTAATTGTTGTAGATTATTTTGTCTGCCTATTGCTAAAATTTTTTCATATGTGATGTTTTGTTTCATTCCCTTCCAAATGGTTGTTATTTTCTTTTGATATCCAAATGCTGATGAGCAGTTTTACTCTTGTTTGCACGATGCCAGCGCTGAAGACGTTTTTTTTGCAAAAAAAACAAACTGGATGTTTTGAAAATTGCAATAACTTTTTTGTACTTATAAATTTTACGATAATTTTTCTACTTATAAATAAAAAATGTTTCTACATATAAATAAAGAATTGAATACTGCATATATTGGTCTACGTTTTGTTTTGTGCACGTGTGATACAAGAGGTATGAGAAGGTTGTAAAGATGGGAAAACATCAAAATCAAATTTTAAAATTTGTTTTTAAAAATCAATTTATTTTTTAATATGTAAACACTGAAAACATCATTTGCACACTGTAACACACCTAAGTCTATTGTATTTATGTAGTTTCATAACCAAACTAACATAATATCGCTGGGGAAATGAATACGCCATGTAATTTACCTTGTTTGAAAAATTGTTCTCAAGACTTAGACCTAATGTTGTCGATAGTCGACATCAATACATTCTAATTAGATCCATACTTGTACTTCATAATGAAACCAACATATGTTACTTTTATCTACTTTGAAAGTAAACATAAATCCCAGGAATTCCTTACTATCAGAATCACAATCTATAATGATTTTACATTAATTATACATATTGGTGGCCATTGTAACCCTCAGTTTTAACCAGAAACACCTCTGGGGGCACTGTACAGGTTAATATTTCCCACTAATTCTGATGGTGACAGATCTGTTGCCTGTTTTGTGACTGTAAAAAAATAGTGCAATTGCCCTACCAAATGAAAAAACACCAATTGGCTGAATTAATAATTGCTTCTGATTTTCTGTCTAATGGTATCTATACAAATTCATCTGTTGTTTTATTATGTAGATCTGGGATTGTTTGTATAAGTTATATTGACAATGAAGTAAAAACATGAACTGCTCGGAGAGGGTTGTGAGTGATTTAGTACTAATTTTACTACAAAACAATTAATAGTTTTCCCTGAGACTGTGGTTCACAAACATTTTGTCTCAGTCTGAGGCTCACGGTAGGGAATGTGTCAAATAAAATTTTTTATATTTTATGGAATAGCCAGTTAAGTTAAACAATTTAGCTATATATAGAGTTTGTAAAAAAATAAATCCATAAATTTTATAATTTATCATGCCAATTGGTGATATAAAATGTTTTTAATCTAATTTATTCCAGTATTTTGTTATGAGATTCAAAAATGTGTGCAGTTGCTCATAAAATTTTGTATGTCTGTATTGTTTCTTCTGACCAGGACACAAAATGAAAGTTTAAAGAGGGAGCTAGCATCTTCAGAAAGAGATTTCCGTTCCCAGGTAAGCAATATTTCAACCAACATTATTCCTTGTTTGCTCTAACAGGCAAAAATAGGAAAATAATAAGTGATGAAATTTTGTTCAAGTCATTAAAATACACTGGGAACACACATATTGTTTTATTTCAGTTGTGTTTCAGTTATTACCTATCATTTATTGATTCCTCTAACTGAAGAGTGTTGCCACTTTTACACATCTTCTTGGTAGAAAGTCTCTTCAAAAATATTTTTGTACTCTTGCACTCCCTACTCTCTTATGTTGCTGGGTCCTGAAAAGGTAGCAAAGAATAATAACACAGTAACTTGTCATGTATGTTTTAAGAGATTACTACAGGGACTTGGGAGTGAAGTTGGCTATCTCATCGCATTGGTCAAAGTGACCTAAAATCATGCTGGAGTTTGATATGGCAGGCTGAAAGGTACAGATATCGCAGCTATGCTGTAAACCATAACACAGCACATTCCATTTTCTTCAATACATTCTGCTAACCAGCAGAGATTTGAGATTAAATATAGAAGTACTCTTACTGTTTTGGTTTCTGTAGCAGTGTATTTTACATGAAATAGTTGCTAGCTTATACTTTCAATGACATGGTAAGGAACAGTATCATATTTCAATCATCTTGAGTAAGAATTCAAGTGATACACACATTTAGTTGGGGTGGGGAGGATAAACTGGATGGAATGTGCTCTCAAGATTGACCATGATGATTCAATCAACTTGCGTAAGTACTCAAGTAATCCACATTGGAATGGGGGAATGGAATTTGATACAATCAACACCTGTACATTCAAGCCTCATCTGTAATTGTAAAACTGTATGGGAATATAGATTAACTTTCAATCCCAATGACATATATCATATGTTATAATATGGCGGAAAATCATATTATCGACTGGTTTTAAAGGTGGGAGTTGGAAAGGTCCCCATATTGGGCTGAGGGCGCATCAAGGTCAGCAATATAAGCAACCAGAATCGGTTGTAGAAAGCAGTGGCAAACTACTGAGATGTATACATTGCCAAGAAACTCATAATAACCTCAAGCTAGCATATTTAATAAAAGGATTTAAATGGACATAAAAAAAATTTTAATGGACATAATAAAAGATATGATGGCTTCGAAAGTTTGAAGGTTTAATCATGGAAGGAAAAGTTCCAGGAAAGGAAATAAGAGGCAGACCAATATCATGATTGTCACAGGATACTGAAGACCTTCTGAACATGACACTGAAAGAGGTGACTGCTTGCACAGAATCAAGAGGCTTACAGAGTGGCAGTGAAGACAACTTTCTGTTCTGTAACAGACACATCACATAGATATATGTTAAATAAACAGGCCTTAATTGTGCAGACATTTATTAAATAAAAATAGTACTGATGATGATAGAGTCCCTAGAGAGTACAGGTTTGTCACTCTTGCTCTCTATGCCAAGCTGCTGAGCTGTACTTTCAGTTCCATAAAAATTCTTGAGACTAATGGGAATTGAACAAAGTCCGTTCTAACGGAACCAAAACGCCTTGCAACTCGAGTAAAAGATTTGTCCTTACTTGACGAACCGCATCTCCCAATAAAGATGCGATCTTGTCAAGACAATGTAACTTGTAACTGTGTACTCAAGTCACTGAGAATGGACTAATCGAGACAAAGACTATTACAACAACAACAACGAACATCCCGTACAAGTATTATTAAAGTATCCTCAGTAACACAAGCATATAACATCTGTATTCATACTACATGGGCCAATAGGTCTTCTTGTAAACATAAATAACATAGAGACAGTACAATGTTGCTTCAAATAATAGTTTATACAATTAAATTCAAGAAGGAAGCAAGAGAATAAATTGTATAGCAAGAGGATAACTGTATGTCATATATTTGTGTTACCGAGGATACTTCAATACTTGTACGGGATGTTCGTTGTTGTTGTAATAGTCTTTGTCTCGATTGGTCCGTTCTCATTGACTTGAGTACACAGTGTGGATGTCTTGACAAAATTCCATCTTTTTTGGGAAATTCGGTCAAGTACAGAAAAAAGCCATTTACTTGAGTTGCAAAGTGATTCTGTTCCATCCGAACGGACCTGGTTCAATTCCTGTTAGTCTAGAATTTTTAATTTATTCTCTTGCTTCCTACTTGAATTTTCTTGTTTCAGTCCATACTTGCTCTCACATAATTTCAATCACAAAGAGAAATCTGATGGTTATCTTCAAGCAAATTTAAAAGAAGAAATACTAAACTATTTATGCTTGATTTATTCTTAACTCTTAGTGAACCAGGGACAAAACTAGTAAATAGGGAAAAATTACAAATAGGTTGTTGTTTGATCCACTACGAGTTAATTTTATTTGTTAAAATAATTTTCAGATTGCTGCAAATGAGAAGAAAGCTCATGAGAACTGGGTAAGTCTGCACTTTAGGTAAAAGTAATAACATAACACAACTCTTTAATAGTGTGAAACGTCAATATTTGGTAATGATGTTGTAAATTCCCTAACTTTCTTATTCCTAACCCAACAAGCCAATTGTTGAATGGCCGCACGGACAGTAGTCATTGCTATAATTGTTTCTCTCATATCTTCTATAAAAACACAACTAAGAAACAGGAGGCAACTTAATCTTCTATAGACAGATATTAGAATAAGCACTTTTAATTGTAAAAAAAACATTCAAGAAACAGAAGGCAGCTTAATCTTCTATATACATTTATTAGAATTAAAGCTTTTAATTGTATTCTTCTTAATTCAAGTTTGTTTTATTGTTTTCTGTAATTTTAGTACAGAGTTTAGGAGTTTGATTAATTTTTTTAATTAAACTGTGGTTATACTTCAAATTATCTATCTGTCCGAGGACAGTGAATGTATGTGAGAGAGAGAGAGAGAGAAAGGTAGATGGTTTGAGACAAGGCACAAGGTAAACACATTCAAGAAGTGTTTAGCATTTTTTTTTAAACATGTCAGACAATGTGAGAAAATTGCAGAAAGACAGACGATAATAAAGGAAGAACAGTGCAACAGAATGTAAATGACAAGAGAAATAATGAAAATGAATGTAACTTAAATGATGAGGGGAAGGGCTATTGTTCTTCTCATATGAGAATAGATACAGGAATGATCACTATGACACAATGCAGTTAGCGGTAAAACCATTATAATGGAATGGTGCCCTGCACCTTCAGCAACAAACCAGACAAGATAGTAGTATAAAACACTCATGAGGCTCTGAAGAAAATTTTGATCTTTATCCCAAGTCATCCACTAGAGAGGAATCTATATGTCAGATATGAACAAGGACAGGAATATCTATATAAATAAAGGAAACTTGAAGTCAGATAGAAATCGTTATTGTGTTTTTGTTTCCTAACACCTAGAAGTCATTTTTAGAAAGATTTTTTATTTGCTCATGTCTTTGGTAAGCATCACTTTAATTTCTCTCTTCTTTTACTCATGCACATACATATACTTCAATGAGTTTATAAAAACTATTACATACAATTGTACTTACGCAAAACACAGGTTTATATAATCGCTTCAATCAGACACAACAGACTATAACTAAAACTAGTGGTACACTAGTTTTATAACTCTTCAACGTTGATGGTCATCATGGTGCTTTTGATATTCAGGTTGCCGCTATCAGATCACCACTGATGATAGATCTAGGTATGCTCTAGAAAATTGTCTCATTTTTTAATTGGGTATACTCAAGCCTTTTGGACTCAATTCCAACCACTCTTATGTCTAGTACTGAGGTCTAGTACTTATGTCTAGTACTGAGTTGGTGTGTTCTTTGTCTTTATTCTTTTTGTTCCGTCATTTATTTATTTTTTTTGTTCGTTTCGTTTCCACATATTTTTAAATTTTTTATGTACTTCCTGACCTTCTGGCATCACATTTCCATATTTCCGTTGGATACGTTTGTTGGTTGTGATAATTTTTCCATTCGTCGTCTTTTGATGTTTTATGTGTATCTTGATAAAGACCTTTTGGTTGAAACGTTGAATATGATTTGTGTATTGTAATTTGTATTTTTTCTTGTGTGCACATCATTACCCACTAGTTTTAGTTATAGTCTGTTGTGTCTGATTGAAGCGATTATATAAACCTGTGTTTTACGTAAGTACAGTTGTTGTTACGTTTCATGCAGTTACCTTGTATTGATTGTCGTATTACATACAAGGAGGTTTACATGTATAAGGAATTATAAGTTTAAATAAGAATTACTATTTGCTGATGATCAGCACCTACTCCACAGTTCAAGTGAAGAGCTTCAAAATCATATAAACCTACTCACCTCCGAAGACGGATGTGTCGGGCCATTGGCGCAAATAAAACGGCGACACAACGCATTTCCATTCTCTGGACTACATTCTGCTGGAAATCTAGTAGGACATGTCCTGCTACAAGAGAATTCAGCAGGAGTTTGAGAATGTACGCTGAAGAAGAAGAAGAATATAAACCTACTCAATGAAAAAGCTGTCTTAAATATCTTGAGAGCATTATACAGGCTAAGTATAAATGGACTGAGAGATCAAGACAGGAATGCTATAACGAACTATGTAAATTATGAACTTAACACCAATCTTGAAACACATATCTATCCCAATGGAAATCAATATGCAAATAATAAATTCAATCTTCATACCAACATTGTGTTATCAATATCAGATGTGGACACTAATTAAAGAACAATAGAGAATGCTTACTAAGTGTGAAAAGAGACATCTTAAAAAAACCAGCAAACAAAATAAGAAGAGGTCATGTGAGGAATGAAGAGATTATAGTATAAGAACTGTTGGACAATGTCTGTGGTCAAATATATTGAAAAATATAACTGAAATACGAGGCGTGTTCAAATGAAAACGGGACTTGTTACACCACGCGTGATAGAGCGCACTGATATTGATGACATTTTGCACTAGTAATGAGTATCCAATAATTTACATACGGTCACGTGTTCATCTTCCCAGCATGCATATGTGCTGCAGAAGACTGTTAACAATATGGCGGGTGTGATTCCGAACCCGTCCAAAGTGAATCAGCGTGCTGTGATCCAGTTTCTTTCATTTGAAGGATGTCAAGCAGTAGACATTCATCGGAGAATGAAGGCAGCATATGGTGACAAATGTTTGTCGAGGACCAGAGTGATGGAGTGGGTGCGTATGTTTAAAGACGGACGTGAGTTAACGGCAGATCTTGCACGGCCAGGTCAGGCGCATATTGTTGCAACAGAAGAAGCCATAGCCGTGCTTGATAAAGCAGTACTGACTGACCGTCGTCGGAGCATTCGTTCGCTTGCAGAAGAATTCCATATGTCAATTGGGACAGCCCACATGGTTGTTCGGAAGAAATTGAACTATCGGAAGGTGTGTTCACAGTGGGTCCCACGGATGTTGACTGACCACCATAAGGAAGAACGGATGGGGTGGAGTTTGAACCACCTGATGCGTTACAGGGCAGAGGGTGATGCATTTCTGTTGAGCATTGTGGCAGGTGATGAATCATGGTGCCACCACTATGAACCGAGCAGCAAAATTGACAGCATGCAATGGAAACATCCAGGTTCACCAAAACCCAAAAAATTCAAGACACAGGTTTCTGCTGGGAAGGTTATGGTGACTGCATTTTTTGACCATGAAGGGCTTTTGTTGACTGATTTTAAGGAACCTGGTGTCAACATCAATGCCGCCCATTATAAAGACACTTTAGACAAGCTGCATAAGGCCATCAAGGCTAAGCGACCAGGCAGACTTTCTCAAGGTGTGATTCTTCTCCACGACAACGCTCGTCCGCACGTCGCAAAAATTGTGCAGGAAACATTGGCAAAGAAGAATTGGGAAGTTCTTCATCACCCAGCCTATAGTCCCCCCGATTTATCCCCGTGTGATTTCCATTTGTTCGGACCGTTGAAGAAAGCACTAAAGGGACAGCGATTCAACAGCGACGCAGACGTGAAGACAGCGGTGACCACATGGTTCAGAGAACAGCCACGCAACTTTTTCTCTGACGGCATTCGACGTCTACCTAAACAGTGGGATGCTTGCCT
The DNA here is from genome assembly GCA_034231615.1 of Meghimatium bilineatum. Taxonomy (NCBI): domain Eukaryota; kingdom Metazoa; phylum Mollusca; class Gastropoda; order Stylommatophora; family Philomycidae; genus Meghimatium; species Meghimatium bilineatum. The sequence goes on from CM067322.1 coordinate 73,105,441, forward strand.
AAATGCATACGGAGATTTTTTCTGATGAACCCAGGTGCATTCTTATTCACAAGTGGTTGCTTTGTTCAATTCCGTTGAAAATATTAAATTGCGTATGATACTTTTTAAATAAATCCACAAGTCCCGTTTTCATTTGAACACGCCTCGTAGTTCTGCCACTGAATGAGGAGTGACCCAAATCGACCAGCAGCAAGAGCATACAATATGAGAATGCAAACACTAAGAGGCAAAGGAATATCAAGAAGGTGGATAACAACTTTCCGAAACAATACAATATTACAGCGTGTCAAGCGGCCTAACGTGCCACAGCCAAAAACCTGATGATCATTCAATCATGCGATGCATAACAGAAAATCAGGGAACAGATAATAGATAACATTATGAATCAATCAGACGAGTTAAACTGTATGCAAAAAAATATTTCTTCATTGTGTATGAGAAACTACATCGTCTGTTGACATGTATGTCCTTTTAGAGGATTCTGAAACCAGATGTCTTGAACCTACTTCATATATCTAATATTTTGTTTGTATTATATAGACATGATAATATGGTTAATATTCTGTCTGTCATTACCAGCTGGCAGCTCGAGCTGCAGAAAGAGAGCTAAAGGAAGCCAGACATGAAGCGGGAGTACTGAGACAGAAGTATGTATTAGATATGATTGTATGCAATTTGTTAACGAATATTGTATAACATGTTATAAGTAAGGCCGATGAAAGACACATGTACAAATACAAATATAAGACTAATAATTAGGGCTCAGATGTTTATGACCTAAAAATCCTGAAATATGACATGCAAATATGACCTAAAAAAGGCAAAATATGACCTTAAATATGCCGAAATATGACCATAAGGTTTTTCTCATTTATGAACCCAAAAAAACGCAAATTATTATTGTTTGCATGTTTTACGCATTACATAGTAGTCATAGTACCTACATAGTAGTAATACTTAACAAAGCATGTATAAAAACACTTACCACATTTATTCCTCAGTTTTCATTGTTTGTACAATTGCAACTGACAACAACATGCATTTTTAGAGTTTCAAATTTGAACGATCGTCGATTGTCACTGAGAATTGTTTTATATTTTGAAAAACTTCGTTCTACATCACATGATGTCACAGGGGCAAATCTAAATAATGTCAGATCATTTGCTGAAAGTTCAGGTTCATCCTCTTGAAATGTTGCATGTTTACATCTAAGTATGTCTACAATTTTGCACAATGAGAAATAACCAGAATTTCTATGAAGAACACTTTCTAATTTTACTTTAATCCTGTTGCTTACTTCACCACGTGATCCATTTATTTCTGTTTGAATTTGTTTCACAATATCTAATGCATCATAAAGTGCAGTCCCTTCGCTTTCCAGACGTTTTATTGCTTTTGAAATTGCCGAAAAGTTTGACTTTATATAAGTCAGATTTTGTGATAGTCTGGTAGAAAATAAGCTTTGCACTGCTTGTATTGATGTTGCGTCGTCTTTGTCTAGGGCATTAAATATTTTAATTAGTGTTGAATAGTTGTCACAGTAATACTTTACAGCGTCCAGCCATGTACCCCAACGTGTAAGGATAGGTTGTGGAGGAAGTGGTAGTTGAGGAGCTTCTTCTTTGAATTTTTGTACTCGAAGAGGAGCCTTGATGAATATTTTTTTCCCATTTGAAATAAGCTTGTCCACATCAGGAAAATTACCTCGAACTTCCTCAGCTACTCGATGCAGTGCATGAGCAAGGCAAGTAATATGGATCAATTTCGGGTAGAGAATTTGAAGTCCTTTAACAGCCTTTTTCATATAGGGAGCAGCATCTGTTATTAATAGAAGGATATTATTTCTTTCTATTCCATTTGGCCACAACAGCTTCATGGAATTATCAAATAGAACTGCTATGGAGGTATGATTTGTTCTTTCAAGAACTTCACAGTAAAGGACAAATTTTTCTCCTGGTTGATCTCCTTTTAAAGTTCCAACTATAACATTTGCGACAAACCTGCCATCTACATCAGTAGTCTCGTCTAAGGAAACCCATATCTTGTTATCTGCAATAGAATTTCTAATTTTATTTAACATGTCCTCATAACATTTGGAGAGATAATTTTTCCTTAAAGTAGATTCATCTGGGATAGGATGGCTAGTGTATTTCTCCAGAAATTGTCGGAAATATTGATTTTGCAATTTATTTAAAGGGATATTTGATGAAACCATCATATGATACAAATCTTTATAAAAACCGGTCTCTGTGTTTCCCGAAGAAGAAGAGGAAGTAGCAGAACATTTTTCAAGTAATAAACTTTGTCTTCCTTCCATTTTAGAAAGTCTACTTAAACATTTCATATGTTTAGAAGTATTGCAATGTTGTTGCACATTAAACCGTTTTCCAGCTGTAACCTTGACCTCACACAGTGTACAGTACAATATTTCTCCATCGGTACTAAATACTTTTGAACCAAATTCCTGCATAAATTTACGCAACTTTGCACCATTAGAATTAGACACTTTAGGCATTGTAAAACAAAGTTATTCCAGTGAATCAACCATAAACAATATAAAATATAACACTATTATTAAGACTATTATATAACTATGAGCTAGAGCACGAGATCATGTAGTCACTGTTGCAAATGGCAAATTAATAATTGTAACATACAAATGGGTGCCAAACGGTTTAAATTGAAACTGGAAGTTTTAACAAATCCAGGAATATTCGCTCTTGACGTTGAAACATTTGAAATTGTTTCCTACAATTTACTTTCGAAACAAAACCCAGAAAATTCTTTTGAAGTATTGAGCGGATGTCACTCCCTTTTTGATTCTCAGATGCCGACTGACATCAAAGAGTTGACTGATGTCTTCCCTTCCCTACAGTCGCATGAAAGACACACATGCATATTCACTAATACACACATTCAGAAATATAGCCAATCCTCACAATTTGTCTCTAAACATAGTTTAAGATGTGCTAACATTGATAAGCAAACGGAGTACACCAGAACGTTGAGTACACCAGAAAATATGCAAAATATGACCTAAATCTCCAATTTCAGGCAAAATATGACCTCATCAAAATTATGGTCAAAATATGCATTTATATGACAAATAAAAACAGCTTAAAATTGTTCAGAAATGCTTGAAACATGTAGAAATTAACTTAAAACTGAAAATATGCTTCAGGAAAAAAATATGACATTTCATGAAAATCCGAGCCCTACTAATAATAGATGCAGTAGAAATGGGAAAAATATAATGTTAACAATAGCTAAAATAAAATGATAACAGAAGAGAACTGACAAGGTTTTGACTGAAAAGTTCCTCGGTACAAAAAAATCAGACAAACTTTAGTACATCTATTGTTTTTCATTGGATACATGTTCACAAAATAACACTCGACTTTCAAAATGTGCCTCCACTGGTTTACGTAGGATAATTTATAGTTTATACGTGAGTACTCACAATATGTATGCAATGTTATTTTCTGTGGAGTTATGCTAAATCATCTGCTAATCATCTGCTAATCCTATCCCATCATCATAAATTACGAGGAACTATTGCAAACTGTTCAAACAAAAGAGAAATTCTAGTGTTGCATTGATTTTCTGTGTATTAAATACATTCATTAAATAATTTGCATTTTACAATTTTCACAAAACAAAAACATCATGGAAAAATATGACATCATCTGTGCTTTGCCAATAACTTATACTACGGAAACTCATGTGCAAACATTTCATAGTCTGGTATTAATTTAGCTTTTATTGTTATGAAGATTTATTAGTCAAAATATAATTTGTGTTCTTGGTCTATTATTAGCCAGTTTTGACCACTGCTTCAATCATTCTTGAAATCTGTGATAGTGTCATCATTTTATTTCACAGATTAACAGACTTCGAAAGGAGACAATTTATGGGCCCTGGGGGTTTGATACGACCGTTGCCTACTAGAGGAATACCACCAGCAGGTAAAGCTGTCTCTCTAGCTGCAATTAATTTCCACATTTCTGTACAATGTCTATTTAATAAAGTTCTAGAGCTTTTGAGTTTGTGCTGTGATACAACTTGATAGTATTTTTCTGTCAGTTGTGCTGCATAGTGATGATTTTGTTAACCTAACATTCCCAGAATTTGTTATATTCTATGTATCTATCTATTCGCTAAACCCTTTGTTGCCTTTCAGCATCAGGGGTAGAGGAGTTTTCTGGAGATGGCCCTCTTGTATTCGGAGTATATTGTGGAATTTGTTGCCTCTTTTATCTCGGTGTTCCATTGTTTTCATGGCCGATCTCTAGATCTGCCTTCACTGTACTGTGTAGCATAGCTTGCTGTGGTACGCTTTCTGATGGTAGTCTGCTGATGTGTGCAAACCTTTTGATCTGATGTTTCTTAATATGTTCCAAGATTGGGGCAGTGCCTGTTCTTTGTCTAATATCCTCTTTCCTCATTTTGTTTCTTAATGATATCCCTAGAATTCTGCGCAAACATGCCATTTCAGTTGTCACAAATTTGTGTTTGTCTTCTGTTGTCGTTGTCCATGTTTGGCGTTGCTAGCACAACGTTAGCATAATAGTCATTTTGAACAGTGCTATTTTGGTGTTTAAGTCTACATTTGTGTTTCTAAAGATTGGTGTCATTTGCCCTAGGGCTTGATATGCTTAACTACACCTATTGTAGTTAAAGATTTATTACAAGTCTTTACTGCTCTTGCCATCTGTTGTTATATTTCTCTCTAGGTATATGAATTCTGTCACTTGTTTAAGTCTGTGGTTTCCAATATATATATATAAATATATTGGTTTTTCTTTAGTTCTTCAATTTTTTATATTGTGGTTATTTATTATTCAGTTGTTGATTGTTTGTTGGATGATTGTTTGGTCACAGACATAGCTGCTGTCTTACCAGATGAAGCAGATCTTGAACTCCCCTTGATATTGTTTGTGTTGGATGAGTGATATAGTTCAGATATAATTTATTTTGTATAGATACTCACAATAGGTTCAATTTCTTTCTGTCAGGTCAGTGTTTATATTAGGCAAATTGTACATTTTGCCTATAGTGACAAAAATCTTTCATCTGCTCGCCACTTCCATCACTGCCTGCATTAACTGCATGGAGTCCTAATTGGGGACCCCATACCTGGTCTTGATTTGTCCCACAGTCTAGCAGTGGCAAGAACTAACCTTACTCCTGTTGGTAGAGTTACTAATAATGTGCTACCAAAGTGTTAAAGACCTTATGATACTATTTGATCATATTTAGATGTAAAGTTGCAAATTGCTTCTCTTACAAACATTTCCATGACTGTGAACCAGGTATCTGAATTAACATGGGCCATACAGATTGTACCTAAACCAGGAAGTAATTGGTGTATATTTTTATTGCAAAACAAGTTAGACTATACTGCACCACCGCTGTGACACTGTAGATGACGTTTTTGCTTATTTTTATATTTCTGCTTATTTTTAAAAGTATAGTAAGCTAATTAATAATTTCATTCTAGGTGTTATGAATGGACCTCCTCCACCACCAGGGATGGAGAGATCACCATCAAGAGGTTCCCTACCACCACTTCCTCCACTGCACATGAGGTAATCTCTGAATGCATTTGTATGATGCTGATCTTTATTTCAGAGATCATTCAACAAATCCATTTCATATTTGTATAGCCATCATTCAGCAAGTTAGTTTCATATTTGTATAGACATCATTCAACAAATCCATTTCATATTTGTATAGCCATCATTCAGCAAGTTAGTTTCATATGTGTATAGACATCATTCAACAAATCCATTTCATATTTGTACAACCATCATTCAACAAATCAGTTTTATATTTGTTATAGTTCAGCTTAAATAGAAAATTATGGATGTAAAAAAAGGTAAATGTTTGTTGTGTTTGTGTTATCATTCATTCTCAAACTCTCTTACAGAAGGACAATAGTCCTACTAGATTTCCAACAGTATGTAGTTCAGAGAACAGAGGTACATTGTGAACTGTTTTATTTATGTCAATCGTGTGACACACATCTTGCTTCAGTGTGGGCAAATGCAAATAAATATTTTGGGCACATAAAGAGGCAACAACTTTTTTAAAAACCATATTTGAAATAACGAAGGCAATGTAAGTGAAAGCATACATTAGGATTTACAACAGTTTGTTATAGGAAAATGTGATGATGAGAAAGAGAAGGAGATCTGCTATATTCAACCTTTGATAAATGTGACACATTTATGTCCAGCGACCATGTGTTGCCAGAGCCCAACAGGAAAACAAAAAATGACAATGCTGTGACTTGTCAGTCAGAAGATGCGACTAAGTAGTATTGTGTATGGGGTTGTCTACCCTATTTCATAAAAGATCAAAGTGACCCATAAATGCCAGGTTGAGATTGGTTGTATCATGTAAAAGGCAATGTATTGCACCACAACTGTAAACCATGACACATCACATTCTTGTCTTTCTAAACTACATGCTATTAACCAGCAGAAGTGTGAGAATGAACACAAAAGAAGAATTCCTGTTTGGTTTATTTGATATGAAGAGAAATAGTATTTTAACTTTCATATTTCATTATGTGATATTATTTGTTACATGTTAAATTGTATTATTTTGTATTATTGCTTTTACAGAGATGATGATTTCTTACCCAATTCTCGTGGAGACAGAGGACCACCACCATTTCCCATGGACCATCGCATGCCACCATTACCACCTCCAGGAATGAGGCCACTTCCACTAGATGCTCGATCACATCCACCTCGTGTGCCTCCATTTAGTGGTAGAGGTTCTCCACCACTGCGTATGCCTCCCCCTGGATTGATGGATGGAAGGTCCCCACCACCATACGATCGCCGGCCTCCTCCCCACCACATGATGGACAGACGTACTCCACCATTCCGTCATCCTCCTCCTGAACATATGCTTCCACCGCATCTAAGAGGTGGACCTCTTCCACCTCATCACCATGGTCATGGGAGATCAGGATCACCTACAATGGGACTCGACTCTCCTCGTCTAGGTACATTTATTTAATTATGACATTCCTTTTCCTTCTTTACTACAGAACACACTGCATTTGATATTGTTGGTCACACCTACATCAAAATATTTGTAATTTTATCAAATAATGTTAATAAACATAATGTTTACCAACACTCAGCAAGCTTTTCAACACATAGCATACGTTAGGATACTCTTTCCCAAATTTTGTTTTCTCTAATGATGTTCTCCATGTTGCAAAGGTTATATCTGCAATGCATGGGACCTATCATCTAGACATCGCACAAGTGTACACAAAGTCTTAACTGACATATCAGAACTCTTGTAAATTAACTATGGCACAGAGGTTTGCCTTCATTTAAAGAGGTTGAGAGTTTGATCTCATGTCATGACATCTTGTTTACAAGTGCATTTTATTGAAAAATCATATAGGATTTTCGATTTAAGATATGCTACAGAGTTGCATGCTGTGAGGGGTGCTCTTTGCAGGCAGCATACTACTTCAATTAGGGAGAGGGCTGGAGTACATATAGAGAAACACAAATACAATTAAGTACTTCCTCTATACCTTTTGAACTGTGACAATAATTTAACAATCTTTGTGTCAATAACAATTAAATGAATCAGAATGTTGCAGAATTATAGAACTGGCGTCATGCGCGATTGTGGCACAAGGCAATGAATCGAGCTGACGTTTTGAACTCCTTAAGAGATATAGCATGCGAGAGTGAAACTAATGTGGATGATTCCTTTTCAATGGCCAGGATTTAAAGATCAGGGTTTGAAATGGGTGTTGCTAGAAGTGAACATTTTGGAGGGTGCAGAAGAATGATAGTCAACCAGCATAGGACAGGTACTGTCAGCAGAAGTGATGGATACACTCATGGAGAGATCTGAGCGACTATGGACATGTCCAGTTTGTAGTAATGATGGTCCGACGACTAACTAACTAACTAGAACAAGATGTGTCCAGAGACTCCTACTTCCATGTCTGTGAAATATCCTATGCATATTTTTGTGTATATATTTATCCATATCAAACCAAGAGTTACTTATATAGTAACAATAGGAGAATATTCATAAAATAATAAAGAAACGCTCCTGGTGATGGACAAGACATGAACTATGCATGGGAACAGTGGTGAGTACTGCCCTACGATGGACACTGATAGGTAGACAAGAACATTGAAGATTAACTCCTTCAACGCCTATAACATATACCTGTACATAATGAAAATGAACACTGATCATCATCATCATCATGTGACATATTCTTTTCAGAACAATGTAATTGTAAGCTTTGCAATTGATGTCCTGAACCGGTTGGACTCTATCCTTTGCCAGTCTGCCTGCCTCCTCCAGTGATATCTTCATAGTCTTTGATGTCATATGTCCATCTCCTTCTGGGTCTACCTCTTCTTCTACTTCCCGGAATTCTGCCCTCTAATATGCGTCTTTCAAATTCCATGTGTCTATTTATATCTGCGAAATATTTCAATTTTCTATGTAAAATTGTATTCACCAACCATCCTTCCTCTATATTCAGCATACTCAAAGCCTCACTGTTCCTTATCAGTAATCAATTTCATGCTCCATTAAATTATAAATTTTGTTATAGTGTAAACAAAAATATATTGTAATTAATTTTAATTCAATATATGATTTTCATGAATCACAGTATATTTTTCTAATTTTCATATTAATTGTGTATTCAAACAGATGGCCGGTACCCATTACCAACTCATGGCAGGAAAACTCCACCTTCATCAGATAGACCATCACCAAAACAGAGTCACCTGACATCACCACAGCAACAACAGAGCCAAGTTTAGAGAGATGTTTATGGTGTCATTCAGCATCTCTTGTCACATTTTGTTTAGAAACCTTTTTCCCCCCTTTATGTAAATCAGCATTTTGTGAAATATATTATTTCCGAGGTGCCTTTGCAACATCCGTGGGCTTGCTTCAGTTTTGTATTTGTTTCATGAGAGTAGAGGACCATATCTGCCTCATTTAAGGAAGACAATGTAGCATTCCTTAGTCACCAAAACCATGTATAGAAGATGCAGACTGTTAATATTTATGTGTAAATGTGGCACATGCATGATGATTACATGTCACAAGGTTTGGAATTTATATTGTGGTGTTTTTTTTAAAATAAAGTCCTTCAGGTTTTGGTGTTCAATCATTTTTTTAAAAGAGAGGACATCTTAGAAATATTGAACAAAAGAAAGATGTGTGATTTGTTGTGCATGTTTGAAATAAGAAGAAAGACATAGTTGAATGTCATTTTTTTGCTGTCTTTATTATGTAAAATGTATGTGCACACTTTGTACATGTTAATCTGTAAACTGGCATCTACTTTGATTTATGGTTGGTTGGTTGCTCCAGAGTTCCATGGTCTCATGCCTTTTGACCCACTTTAATCTATAGTATTATTAATATTTTTTTTAATAGTTTGCTGAAGAACAAGAATAATAATAATAAACAGAGGAGTGTTGTTATAGAAATGTATTATTATCAGAAAGATGTAAAGAATGAAAGATAGAATGAATGAGAGGTAAAGAAAGAGAGAGGAAGAGAAGGAAATAGAAGAAAGTTGCATGGTTGACTAATAGTAAAATGACAAAAGCGATAGGAATTCTTCTTCAGCGTTCATTCTCAAACTCCCGCTGGATTTCTCTTGTAGCAGGACAATGGTCATACAAGATTCCAGTTGAATATAGTCCAGAGAATGGAAATGCGTTGTGTTGCCGTATTATTTGCGCCAATGGCCCAACACATCCGTCTTCGGCGGACGATAGGAATTCAAGTCTAATGAACAGAGTTATCACAGTGAAAAGGACATTTATTTAAATACCTATGAATTCTTATAACAGATGTAAGATATATTACAAACCAGAAAAGACCACACAAAAACATACTTAAGGGAAAGAAAAACATCCACTGTTTATAGTGCTTTTCAGTTTAGGTAGAAAAAAGTATGTTAATATTGCGTATAATCAGTTCTGTTGTATGGAAGTGAATGATTTATAATAAGTAGATTTTTTTTTAAAGACATTGTAATGCTGTTTTTCACAAGAATATTCAGAAAACCATGTGCAGCTAAAACAAGTAAAATGGGAGGGGAGAATGATTTGTCCAAAATCTGTCCTGCATTTGTGGATCATTTGGCAGTTGTGGAGCATATGGCAGTTTGGTTAGTTCCACTTCCACATGGTCATTGGATATATCCGACTTCTTCTTTAGCATGCATATTTTCAGCCTGTTTGCCTATCTATGACACTTTGGTGATTCATCTCTCTTTCACCCAAGATTAAGATAAAATGCTCCTTTAGAAACAAATAAATAGGTCCCATGGCAACAACCTGCCATCGGAGATGAAGATAAGTCTAAGTCACAACAACTATTAGATTTGGGTGGCCAGTTCTTCTTGCTTTGTTTACCTTCCCTAACTCATACATCAGGTACTCACTTACAGCTGGGTCTATCAAAGGAATTTGAACTATAAAAAATACTGCACAAGTGGTTATTTAACAGCAGCTTAGAAAAGGTATCACCTGCGAAGACTGGCTGCACAGCTATCTGATACCAATGTTTAAACCTGATATGGCTTCAAAACTAAATTGCAGTAATACCAAATAATAGCAATGCAGAATACTATTGGCAAATTGCCTGAAAAAAATGTATTGAAAAAAAAATTGCATGCTTGCCTGAACAGTTGCTTCTTCCACATACACTTGGAGAATATCTCCCAAAAAGAGAGACATGCTGTAATGCAGCTGTTTCAGCTGAGGATGTTTATGATTTCCATTTACATATGGAGATGTATGCAGTGGCAATTGATTTGGAGGATGCTTAAAACAGGGTCTTTTTTGCATCTTCTACTGGATCGTTGTTAGAACTAAACATAAACCCTTTTCTCATCAAATTGATTTACTCAGTCTTATTTCACAATATCGTGGTACTGAAATGTGGCAGTTGGAAATCTGATCTAGAAAGATATTAAAGAGGGGCAATAATGACTTGACAGGGCAGAGGAGGTTATTAAATGTGTATGAACATTATGGGACATATAACCTGGAGAAGTGTGGGGAAAGTAAGCCTATTAAGTGTACAATTTTCATTGAGGTGGTATCGCCACAGTGACTAGTAGTAGTTGAATGGACCATACCGATATTTTGAATGCAATCTTGTAGGTGGAAGATATCGGGTGTATTTCTTCTTCTGTGTCTATGGCTATAATGCAGGACCTTGGAGTGAAGCATGATGTTGCTTGAAACGAGTGGCATATAGGAATCAAAAGAAGAGCTATAACCAACACAGAACCAGAACAGTTAGTTAACACATACTGAAGAACATACTGAATATGAGATTGGAACATATGTGAACATCCGGAGTGCCGTAATGATGATCTGGCAACTAACCATATCAAACTGCCTGCTGAACATCAATAACTTTTTATTTTCACAGGGAGAGTTGTTAACACTGCTCCTAACCTGGATGAAGGAATACTGTTTTTAATTTCACCCTCCTAAAGACCTGGCTGATGTGGGTGATCCTGTCATGATATATGTCTCTGCCTGCAATTCTAAAGTGTGGACACATTATCTACACTTTGACAAATTGTTCTTATTGTCTTGTACAAATAGAAAATAGTTGTCATCACAAATGTTAGTCTGGTTCTGACAATATTTTCTGTCATAAATAACTTCATTTAGACATATTGTTATAAACATATATATATATATATATATATATATATATATATATATATATATATATATATATATATATATATATATATATATATATCTTATTTTGGGTAGGGTAGGAACAATGATTTGTACTTAGAATAGGTACTGCTAAGTGTACAATTTTACAGAATGATGATGATCCATGCTAACGGTTAGAAGCACTAAACCAATTTTTTTTGCTCTCATTTGGAGAAATATGTTTCATGATCTCTTGTTGGTTGTTGAAAGTTTTTAATGTCGACATTCTCAAGTGTAAATGATAAAATTGTGTATATTAGAGCCTGTGTTTATTTTCAATGAATGTTACATGTCCACGTGAAATACTAGTCACAACAGACATAGACTTATTCATCATTTCATCCTTTAATATGTGTTCTTTTTACATGGTTTATGTCATTGATCACCTAAAGTTTTTGAACAATACGTTTCTTTATTACATGGTAAAGGCTTCATACATTGAGTTTTTTTAACAGATAAGTTGTATGATAGGGCTAAAGAGTTCAGTTATCACGGACAATGCCACTGCAAATATATATAACAACATCCCGAAAGTTAAGTATGTATGTAAACAATTATTCCCCCCATCTGACTAATATTACAGTCCCACAGATCCTCATAGACCCTATTTTATATGAATATTATGAAAACTGAAATGTACGAAGATAACTGGCATCACGAAGTATTGATGGACTGTGGGAATGTACGTTCAAGTAATTACGTCCATAATTTTTAAATATAATATTGTTTTTATTATTTCATCATGAAAAATTGTATAGGGATATTTATGTTCTGAAAGGCTAATAGTGAAAGAAATTATAGTCCAATCCCAGTTATCTGGCCTACATTTTAAACAAAACAAAATTGACGTTAAATGAAGTAAATGTTCCCAAATAGGGGAATCCCCCAAAAAGGAGACAACGCATTATTTCTCTGTCTCTGGTGTTATAAAGTAAACACTCACTAATCCAGTGTTCATTCTTAACCCACCACCGCAAAATGCTTTTTAACCTTCACAACTCTATTGTGATGAAAATTAGAATCTTTTCCATAGCTTTCTGTGACTATAGTTGCCGTACAAATATTCACCTGGTTAACTGAGGAAAATAAAGTAATCCTAATTAGTGTCCATTTCCGCTAGTGTTCACAACTAAATAGAACGCGTTATAGATCGGTTGTGACTACACCGTCAATATAACCCACAAAATTGTTTCAGAATTATAATTTTTTTAGGATTTTTTTCTAAATTCCGATTTGTTTTACGTAACCGGTAGTGTTTAGTGATGGAGTAATCTGGGTCTAGTAAGCGGCATTATATCCCAGATTGAATGTATCTGAAGTTTTCAACAAAATTCTAGGCCTAGTCAATAATGTTAGTTCACAATTTATCTCATATATCACAAATACACCAACAAAACCTACATCATTACATTCAGTAACCATTCCTTTATTTCCACACATAAATCCACAAGATGTAGTGTCAGGCGGAAATTACTCAATTTTAATGCAGAGTGATGAAGGTTAACAGTCATGACCTTACCATGACCGTAAATCAGGGGTGGGCAAACTGCGGCCTGCCATTGGATATTTTGCGGCCCTCAAACACATTTTTAAATAAACGGACGATCGTCAAAAATGATTTTTTTCCAATTAATATTACACAGAAATCCATTGGAATTTTAATTCAACTTTCTTATATATTATATATACAATATTTTTCCCCAATTTGACATTATTTAAATATATATATATATATAGCCAAATATACATAATATTATATGCGGCCCTCCAATAGCTTTACAATTTTCAATGCGGCCCTCTGCACAAAAAGTTTACCCACCCCTGCCGTAAATCATATTCTCTGTGTCTCTCTATGCTTCAGAAGACTTGTTGCAAAGGTAATAATGATATTATTATCAATCTGAGCCCAATTATGGCAGCCATTGTGTAACTAGGAATATAGTGGTAGAAATTACTTTTAAAAAATATGGATCTGTGCCGAGTTCTTGAAAAGGCTAAAATGTAGGCCTGACAACTGAAATTGGACCAAAATTATTCAACTTTTGCTTCATGGTTCAGAGTTTAATTAACACTTTATTGACCAGAAGTCCAGAGCATACTTCTCCCATTACCAAAGGTGTTCAGAAATATTTTAGACAACGACAATGCTGTCTTTAAAAATCTGAAAAAAATTAACTAGTGACAAAGAAAACAATTTGTTTTAAAATTTTCTTTGTCTCATAATGAATGTTTGCATTTTCCAAATGTATTTGAAAGCCCCATAGTTATTTCAAGAGTGAAATCGTACTTATTATAGTGCTGTGTGTGGATTTACATTACTTTATATTTATTACAATTTAATATGCATGAGGCATTGATACAGAATGATGGGAACAGGATGCCATGGATATGTTGCATGAAGGGGTAAGATCACGAATAGTATAAAATTAAAGGAGTAAATTACAGCAGATATTTCAAGGTCTACATGTCTAAAAAAAGGCACACACAGTTCTATAATCGCAAAGCATACCCCCTATATTTCATTATTATAGCGGTATGTCCATGAAACAAGATTCAGTGCACATGTTCATTGGTAGTGTATGATGATTTGCGCATTGTTTTCATTTTATTGCTCAGCCTAAGAAATTACGTCACTTGCAGAACATTAGTACAACTGCAGGATACTGCTAGATTGTAGGACTCTGGAAGGGCGGGGGCAGGGTTAGGTATAGTGTTTACAATAAATCTAAAGCATTTCAATACAATAAATAATTTTACAGGTGCAAAATTCTTTAAAACTGAACAGGAAGTAGTAGGGGATTTGCTCTGCGATTACTGTTCCAGGCACACAACAGCACACGATGATACAAATGGACCTGTGATTCCTTGCACATACTGTGAAAAACTCCTTGTGAGTCACATTCATCTTTGCCATGAACCACAGATTATATTTCTTATAATTGGAAGCATATCCTATTCAGGATGTAGCCATCAACCAAGCATTTTTTGGCTGTAGTGATTTTCTAGGCAACATAAATATGTTCAGTAGTTTGCCATTGCTTTCTGAATGTTCCAGATATACAATTGCCAGTTGTTCTTATAGCACAACAATAATACTATCTTCTGGAAAGACAGAAAGGTGCCTACTACTACAACTACTATTCATAGCAAAAACTCAACTTCTATAATTTCTGGTTATTAAAGAATAACACTCATAACTCATATCAACACAATGTTTTTTGTGGGTGTCATTATTTTGGAATGACGTACTATCCTGTATATGCTATTCTTAGTAATACTGTCACTACTGTTGCCAGAGACAATCCTTTTTTCTGTTCAGGATTATTTTGGGGAGAGTGGAAAGGCAATATTTTTTTAACATATTTAGCAAGCTGGTCCCTGAATTGTTAACAGGAGGAAGGAAGTAAAACAATTGTAGATGTAATTTATGTCAGCCCCTAAAGTGTGATTTATATTTATCGTGAACTGTTGTTTTTCAGTCTTATTGCAGTTTCTTTTACATTATAAAGAACTGTATAAATAATTTTGTAACTGTGACTATATTTAAGCACAGTCATCATTGTACTTTTGCCAATAGCCATTTGTGCTCCAAACTCTCATACACAAGAACATCTCAGCACTGAAACACTGGCAAAGGATCACCTGGTACAATTGTAATTTTTTATAATGTCATATTTGTTGGAATTTTAAAGATGATTAAATTTATTTGACTAGACAATTGCTTTTTATTCAAATTTTATTGATTAATTAACTGCCTGGGTTATTTTAATGTACTACTAGTTTACTAGACTTTTTTAACAGGTCTAGTAAAATGACCAAGCTGATTTATAGTCAGGGGTAACTTCAAGATTTTCCTAACGTTAGTTGAATTCAGAACCTTTGAATTGTAAACACAGTATCATACTTCAGCACAGGGATGACTCCAAAACAAATTTGTGATTTTGAAACAGCAACAGAATGAACAGATCATTTCCTGTTCCCAAAATGTATTGACATAATTAATCACCAGGTCATTTGCTGTTCCTATAATTTGTTGACAGAAATAATGTTAAATACATTAAGTAAGGATAAAGGTAAACTGAGTTATGAACTAACGTCACAGCATATGATTTACCATAAGTACTCAGCTGCCTAATCAGTGGCTGACCAGAAATAACCTGACTAGCATTGTTGACTACACTTGCTCAGTAGTAGTGACACCATTAAGGTGCCTAGAAATTCACAATGGATACAATGTTCAAACCAATAATCAACATAGACAATATGGAACTAGAATGTGTAAACAAATTCAAATATCTGGGAGCAAATATAAAAAGTTTTGGAGATTGCTCAGTTGAGATTAGAAGAAGACTTGCAATTGCATCACTCAAATTAACACAAATGAAAAAGCTTTTAAGATCATGTGTTTTCCCAGTGGCAACATATGGATGTGAGACTTGGACTTTAAAGAAGACAATATCCAAAAGAATGAATTCATTTGAAATGAAGTGCTACAGAAAGATCCTACGAATATCATGGACAGTGAAAAAGAACATTGAAGTTTTGAAATTACTGAAAATAAATTAGGAATGGCTTCTAAATACCATCTCTCAAGAAGGAAGCTACAGTATTTTGGGCACTTAAAGCAACATGATGGTATCAAAAGGCTGATTCTAGAGGGCAGAGTGCCGGGAAAGAGAAGAAGAAGACCAAGAGTCCGATGAACCAGCGACATCAAGCAATGTATGCATATATTGATATATATTGACACCATTCCTCAACATTACCAGAGCATGAGCCATGGTACCCTACTTCCTTGTGCCTGGGTGAACCATGGGAGTAATTTTTATTCCAAATAAATCACAAGTAACAAGTGAACTCAAAACTTGGGTCTGCTGGTCGACAGGCGGGTCACTTATCACCACACTTCATCTACTATCACATTGAAGTATCTATAGTATAAAATTCCCTGTTCATACCGGTGAAGGTTATAGCAAAAATTATGTTAGACACATCAGTGACCAACAACACACAAGGGATGGTGTTGTCAGCATTATGAAAGACATGTTTGCTGGTAAAGTTCATTGTTCAAACATATAATTAATACAGTTCTATTTGTTAAGACTTAGTACACTCTGCTGTAAATGATAAAAACTGAGCTCATGTCTGTGGGAGTGTATTCTGGGTTAAGAATTATTTTGTCAGACATTTTGGGCATGGGCCATTTTCATCTGTGCTTCATTTTAACTCATAATAGGTAACAACTGCAGCAAAGCTGTAACTAGACAAGTTAAAATTGGAAATGGTAATGAATTATTGCTTATCACTTGAAACTCACAAATCAACATTTCAACCAGAAGACCTTTATCAAGAACAAAAAATAACTTGACAAGTAAGGAAAAGCACTGTCTGCGATCGTATAACAGCTTATTGGAACACATATCAGAAGAGTATGAATGATAGTTGGAAATATAAAAACTAGATGGATGGAGATGAAACAAAATAATTAGAAAATTAACATAATATGACAGGATATTAGTTATTAGTTTATCAGATCATCATCATTGCACTCTGGACAAGCCCAAAGATGCTCTGATCCATTTCTTCTTTCATTCTCCTTGAAAGTCTCTATATCTGAAGTTTTGTTTCTTCTATAAACTTGACCTGTATTTTGTAACTAATACAGAGGTCTGTAGAGTTTTTCTACCACCGTTGTCTCTCTGGGACAGTGTATTTGCTTCAGAATTTCATATTCTGAGTGTTCCTGAAGAATATGCTCTGCTGTCAGTGGTACCTGTCCACATGGCTGTGTTTCCAATCTTGAACTTTGTATACATGTGGCTGCATCATTGGTTTTGTCCTGTTCAGAGGCACAGAATGTCAAATTGGTCTGGTCAGTTTTAAATTTGGTAATCATCTTGTGTTGGAGTTAACTTTCCAACTTATGTGATTGTGGGCAGGGCCTTCATTTACTCATTGTGTTACATTGTGTTCTTCATAAAGAAATTTTGGTCAAAATGTTGATTTGTATTTTCTGTGTTTTTCTGTGTTTCCAGTGATTAGCAAAGATTTATTACAATGTTTCCAATTTTTGCCTGCTTTATTTAAAAGTCTCCAACACTATTAAAGTCAGATAGGCCTGAAAATCAACGCATCAAAAACTCATATACTAGATTTCACGAGGTCCAACGATGACATAAATATTCAAAAATTCCATTATTAAAAGTCAACAATTTTACATATTTAGGCACCAATCTAGCACTGGATGGAGATACAATAAAAGAAATTTTACACTGTATTGCCCTTGCAGCAGGTGCTTTCAATAAACTGCATAACATCTGGACGTCAAACACACTAAGAAACACCACAAAATTAATGTTAACTCCAACCTTATTCTTATTCTGTCATATGGTCGCGAAAGTTAGAAAGCCACAAAAGCAACAAGAGACTAGATACCTTTCAAAACAAATGCCTTCATACCATTCTGAACATCAAGTGGAATGACTTTAAATCTAATACAACTATACGAGAGGAAAACAAACAAATCCATATATCTTCCTTCATTAGACAAAGGCGATGGACTTAATCTGTCATGCTCTCAGAATGAACAACCTAATAATTCCCCATCAGTCACTGGATTGGCTGCCACCGAGAGTAAGAAGAGGGAGACCTAGAGAAACTCTACGAAGAACCATTAATAAAGAAGGCATGTCAATTAACCTAAAAAACACCCAAGAATGAAAGACCTGGCAACACAAAGACAGAAATGGAAAGCTATGGTTTCTGCCCTATGCACCGCCTATGGCCCTGGAGGAACATAACATTTATTTAAAAGATGGCAGCACGACTTTCAATTTTCCTTCCCTAGACAAGAACAAAGTCTGCTGTAAGAGACTGCCAGGAACAGCCCCAGTGGCATGACCAGTCATGGAACTATTCAAACATGGTACTTTGACAATAAATCCACAGGTGCATTGATTACACTGGGGCACTTGGGTATGTTATTCATTCTTAGATTTTGCTTGTTTCCAGGTTGCTCCATGTGAGAATGTTCTAAGATTTTGGTCAGTCACCTAATTCTAGAATTCACAAGAGAGCAATGTGTATTCCTTCACATACTGTAATTCCATTTTATTCCAGGCAGTCTGTCATTGAGTATGTTTTAGAGTTGTTTTACATGTAAAACTTTTACCGGTAGTTTCTTTATATTGTTATACAATTTTGTATACCATTTTAAGCTGTGCAATGTGGAAGACTTGAACATTTGTTGATTAGTGTCGAACAACTGCCACAGTCATTATTTTATTATTGCTCTTTATTGGAAAGAGAAAAAAATGTTCCTTTCTTCAATAATAATAATAATACAGTTCTTCTGCATTTGTTCTCACATTCCTGCAGATTAGCAGGATGTAGTCCGGAGAACAGTCAGCATTGTGTCATGGTATGCAGATACAACTTCAGCATAGTTCTAGGTCACTTTGACCCTATATGATATAAAACAATGTTGCGATTCTTTGCTCCACTTTCGGGCGACAGTACAACACGGGTGTATAATACACTAAAAGTGCTTTTTCATAATTTTCTTTGTGGTCATCTAAATAAGCTTTGATGGACAATCTTTGCAACTGTTTCTGGGTTTTTCATTGAAGAAATCCATAACAGCATATGACTCCAACAGGAAAATAAATATAATTAACACGATTAAAATTATTTTCAGTGTTATTTGGACATGTGGTCAAATGGTTAGAATCACTGTTCCTGTTTATTTAGTATTCAATTTAAATATGTGGCAGAATGATTAGAGCAAGTCTCACAGTCATGTTGGTACTGATTCAAATCACGGTAATGTTTGGTTTTTTCAGCTAAAATTAAGTCCAACCTGCACATGTTGTGATGACAAAGCAGCCATTATTTTTAACAACTAATAAAATCCTCCCTACAAAGGATAACATGCTGCAATGAAATTTTTTTTTGTTTGTTTAGGTATTGGAGTAGATAATATTTTTTTAAAACTTCAATTGCTGCATGTTAAGATATAAAGTTAGATAACATGCAGCAATGGAAGTTTTTATGTTAAGACATAAAAGTAGATAACATGCATTTGCATTTCTGCTGTAGTAGAATCTGTGCTCTTGGTGAGAATTTCATTAGTTTGACTAAGCTCACTAGAATGAAAGTTTCATAGAGTGAATATGTGTTTATACAGAATCAATGTTTACATTTCATTGTTCACATGCTGATGATGACATCTCAGGAGTCATCTGGGCTAAACAGGTGTTAGATCTTAATTGATTGTATTATATCATTGATCAACTGAGAGATTGTTGAATTTGTTTCTTTTAAAATTATTTTCATGAAGCTTGATGATGAAACAGAAATAAAACATTTGTCTCAATGACAAATTTGTTTATTAATATATTTATTTATTTTAGTGGTATGTAAATGATTTTGCACTGGTCTTGTGCAATTTCCAGGGCTAGCAGATAGTAATTCATTATTGTGCATTCTGGTAACACACAGTTTGAAAACCCATGCGAAACACCTGGCTAAAGCTTTGGGAATCAAATCCTGGTTGTGTAGACTAAGAAAGAATGAGATGTTATTGGACATAGATAAAGAATATCTTTTACTGTTGCCTTTTAGTTTCCAATGCCTACAAAACTGTCATGGCACAGATTAATATCACAATAGCTGGTCTGAGCAGTCAGGTTGTCCAGACGCATTCCTGTATTCGGAAGGTCTGAAGGTGTCACTATTGGTCTATATTACCAACCATTATGCAACTGTAAACACTCCTGGCTGGGTTGCTATGAACACCTCTGACAGGAAAGAATTCTTAGCAAAGTAACTGAAGCTCATGATTCCAACTCTGTATATTGTGAAAAGGTAGAGAAACCACAAAACCTCTAGAATTTACCCCCTCTGAGAAGACTTCTCAGCACACTGCTGAAAGTTGGAGTTTTAATGGGCATGAAATAAGGCTCTGGGAAAATCACCTCATTGCACATAGGAAGTAAGAGCTAATTGCTGCATAAGTCAATGCATAAGTAAGAGCTAATTGCTCATAATTCCTGGGGATCGAAACAACAGCCCACAATTCAATGTCCATCGACTTGTGATCTAAAAAAACATTTTATTGATTACAATGCAGGGCCTATATTGAAGACATCACTATGCTGCAGGGCAGCATTTAGAGCAAGTAATTGTACACTCATGACAATGAAATATGTAATCCATGACAAGGGCAGTATTTATAATTGAAAACAAGCTTTTAGGAATCTTCCATTAGCACATTAAGAAGAAAAGTAAATTGCAGAAAACTAAAACACTCCAGTCTGTAGTAAAATGTGTGTAGAAACTCAAACTTGGTTGAGGTGTTCACAATGTTGGCGAACGAAACTTCAGCTAAGAGGGTGAACCAATACTAGTTCAATTCTATTGTTGAGAATTTCCTGTATTGGAACCATGCTCTCAGATGATAATAATAGTACTTATGTAGAAAACAGGTTTTTGAGTTTCACTTGATGACAACTGACAGACTATCACTAAAGGGCTATGATGTGTAAACATGAAAAAATACATATAACAATATACAAGACATTTTCAACATTTCAAACAATGAATACAAGTGTCGTCTCCACAACGAAGATTGTCTGCAACAGACCTCCAACATTCTCTGTCTCATGTTTTGGTGATGCACTCTGCTAGACTGTAACCTGTCCATCTTGTGATGTTACTCTCCCACTTGTATCTCTTCTTACCTCTTGCTTACCTCCCTTCGACTTTACCCTCAAGTAACGTCCTCAACAAAGTCTTTTAATGTGTCCAAAATATTTTATTTGCTAGATCTTTATTTCCTTTAATAATTCCTTCTACATATTAAGTGTTGTTAGAGCCTCTTTGTTTTCTTCTCTTTACATGATGTTCTCCCTATTCTTCTATATATCCGCATCTTAAAGACATCAATTTTGTCTTCTAGTTTGTTTATTGTCCATGTTTCTGAGCCATATATTAATATAAAATAGATGTAGCATTTTATAATTCTCATTTTTAGCTTGTAGGTAATTTGTTTAGATGTTGATCTTTTTCTCATGTCATTCATTGAGAGACTTTTAGTCATTCCTATTCTCCTTTTAACTTCTGTTTCACATCAGCCATCATTTGTGTCCAAGATATTGATAATGTTTTACTTGCTGTAGTTTCTCTTCATGTATTTTATGTTTAGCACCTGTTCTTCTGTGACTTTGTTGATTATCATGGTTTTTGGGGTTTTTTAATGTTTTATCCAGTCTATATTCTTTACTTTATTTAATGATCTGAGCTATTAGTCTTTGTAGTTCATGTTAATTTTCTGCTAAAAGAACAGTATCATCTGCATAGGTTGTTTAATATTTTCCTACTGATCTTGAGCCTGGCATTCCTTCTATATGTTTAAAGAGATTATCTGCATATATATTAAATAGACTGTGTGATAAAATATATCCTTGTTTTACCCCTCTTCTTAGTTCTAATATGGTGAGTAGCTGTTTTCACATTTTCCACAAATATATATCTATATATATCTATCTATATATATATATATATATATATATATATATATATATATATATATATATATATATATATATATATATATATATATATATATATATATATATATAATATTCTTCTTCTTCTGCGTTCGTTCTCAAACTCCTGCAGATTAGCAGGATGTAGTCTTGAGAACGGAATGCGTTGTGTCATGGTTTACAGCATTGCTGCGATATCTGTACCTTTCGGCCTGATACATCCGACTTCAGCATGGCTTTTGGTCACTGACCCTATATGCGATGTGACAGCCAACTCCATCCCATAACCTCCTTAGTCGCCTTTTACGACATGCGTGGAAGGTAAACAGTGTGTCTATTCTTTGCTCCCCTTTCGGGCCCGGCAACACACTGTCGATATATATTATATATATATACATATATATATATATACATATATATATTATATATATACAAATACAAAAATATATGTGTATTCACAAGTCAATACATAGATGTATGAAAGGTACCCACACAGATGTGCACAAGCATGTAAATGCATCCACACACAAGTATGGGCTCACATAAGAATTAAGTGCACATCATCACATAAACAGTCAACCACATAAAGATATATACTTGCATTAACATGATCATTTGCTCACATAAAGACAAATACATGCATAAACATATGCACACATAGAGGTATATGCATGTATTAATATAAACGTTCACCCACATATACATATAAACATGCATAAATATAGAACATGCATTCAAATCTAGATATGTAAATATACAAATATCTGACTCAAAGTAGTTGTATGGATACATATAACCACATATGCCTATATTGATACATATACATGTGTGTGCCCTAGAATTTTAAATAGAGAAAATGAAACAATAGCAAATGTAGAGATAAGTAAATGAAGAAACAAATTAGTAAAATCAATGCATAATTAAATAATGAACCAAGAGATCACAAAGGTTCCTATCCCTCCGGAAAGTGACCGGGGGGGGGCGGGGCGGACATGGAAATACATAACTAGAGATATGATCTAGTTGGAGGATAAAGAAATGTAAAAGGGTACAAAATGCGAGCATGGATGGAAAGTAGTGGCCAGTTTTGGGCGGTCAGATGATGGTTTAATTGATATTTTAAGTGCAGCCAAACAGGAAATATGTAGAACACGTTGTAAAGTTGCTGACAGGACATTTTCAGGATACAAACGAAAAAAAATCTAGCATCTGTGAGCTTGGCATAGGAAATCGGCGTCATCTTGGCAGAGACGACAAAGACAGAGTAAATGAGAGAAAGGGAGAGAGAATGTACCGAGAGAATGTATTTACGTGGTAAGGGATGTAGATCCTATGGAAACACTGAAGTCGAGGAACCGCTTATAAGCTGGTTTAATAACGATATTGTGATGTGAGCGAAGGTTGGAGATCTACAACTCTGATCTCGTAAAGTTAGAGCTTCGTAATCGCGACAAAGTTGCTACATAGCATGGAGGGTGAAATCAATATACGCATCAAGTGTTTGCGCAGGGGTTCTGGAAAAATGAATAGGAGGAGGAAGAAGAAGCTGAGGAAGAGGGGGCTGAGCAGTGGAAAGCGGATACAAATTTGTAGGTGATTGGGTGGAGGAATAAATGGGAACAAAGGAGGGATGAAAGAGGGAGGAGAATTTACAAGAATGGGAGGAGTTAAGAAAAATGTATATCTGACTGTAAAGGCAATGAATAAAAAATCATACGGGAAAGTAAATTGGGAAACAATCAGATGTGAGCATTAAAATGCGAAGACGGGGTGATCCTAATGATGTGGATAAATCATAGAGGGATGGGAATGACAATCCAATACTGCATGCATGCAAGTAAAACCGTATTGAGGATCAATATGTACAACGCGGGAAAGGCAAAAAGGCTTGGAGATGTCCAATTGAGGGCGGAAACGCAATGAGAACCAACGAGGAAGAACAAAGAACATTACAACCAAGACAACGCCGTAAAAAGAAAGAATGACATGAGAAGCCGGGCTTGTATCATTGTATCCAAAGCAATGGTGATGCAAAAGGCAACAGACAGATAAAGAAAGTTTTATGAATAGAAGAATGGAAATGCGAAAAAAACGCTTAGAAGATAGCATAGTAGTCTAGAGAGATCGGTAGTGAGAGGTAGATGAAATGCCATATAATAATATAGTCTTATAGACCCCTACTAAGTGACAATGAGAAACAATAACCAAGTAGACAACGAAAACAATGTTAGGTAGAGGCTAGAAGACAACTAAACGTAATCATTTCTATGCTACACATTCTTAAGCGTAGTTAGTGCATGACGTAAATATAGTGTCCATGTTCGTCCATCGTAATCGATGATGACCAATCAGCTCAACTGGGATAGAGTATATAAAAAAGAAATATAAAGTCATAATCACCATCAGGTGCTATACCGGCTGACACAGGCGATCATGGCTCCCCACAACTCTCTATCTCCAGTATCAATATCGTTGTTGTTTCCCTGCCATGCCAGGTTGTCAAACTAATATTCTCTCACGCTGTCGCTCTCTGTGTCCGTTGCCTTCATTCTTGCCTGTTGTGATTATGTTCTCCAAACCTCCCAGTCTCATGAAGTGGCCAAAAAATGAAGATTGCCTTTTTCTTATATTATTGATTAAGCTCCGTTTCGCATTTGACTCTTTCACCTCCTCCACATTAGTTTTTTCTGGCAGTCCTGGGTATTCTCAGCATTATTGTATAGAACTACATCTCTATTGCCTCTAATTTCCAACTTTCCTGTTTGTTTATTGTCCAAGACTAGCATCCGTATGTTAGTATAGGAGTTATATAGCACTGCAGAACTCTCTTCTTCATCTCTAAGGACAAGATCATATTACACAATATATTTTTCATTTTTCTGAATTTTGTTTTTGCCTGCTCTATTCTGCTGCTTATTTCTGTCGAACTTCTTCCATCTGCTGTAATCGTTGAACAGAAATATTTGAATTGTTGGACCTGTTCTAATACTATATATCATTTACTTTGATCTTGCAAGGTGTGGTATTTTGTTTCTTTGAAATAACCATTACTTCTGTTTTCTTTATATATTTAGGAAGAGGTCTTTCTCTTTACTTTCTGTGACTACTACATTAATCTTGATTCTTCATTCGAAACTAGCTTCACAGCATGTGGGGCATTCCTATAAGTGCAACGTTGTCCGTTCCAGCAGCGATCCCAGTGAATGTAGACTAAGAGTTCTGGTTAGGTGTTGATTGCGTGATCTTCTGGACTTTCCCAAAAAAATTACAAAGAAACTGTCGCAAGGGCCGGAGTTGTGCCCTGATGTCGACGTCTGTTTCGGCAGTCTTAGACTTGGAACACCATCAAGTCAGAAAACGCGGTCATCGCGGTGTTAACAACGCGTTAGGGGGGGGGGGGAAATTAAAATCATAAGGAAAACCTATATAATTTGCAATAATAACATTAACTACATTAATGAATTAAAATTACATTAATAAATCTTGAAGGTCTTCCTCACTTTTAGAAATCAGAACAGTGCCATCCACATAGGCCCTATCTCACATTATTTATGTTATGTCCTCCCACTGATATTCCTGGGATATCAACTATTGCACGCATTATGTTTTCACTGTATAAAGAGAACAGTTTTGTAAATACACATCCCTGTCTAACTCCTTGTTTTATTTGTTGAAAAGGGCTAAATTGATTTCCAACTCTTACTGCTGCTGTGTATTGCCAGTACATGTTCTTGGTGATTCTTAAATCCTTATATCGATGTTCAAATTCTCTAGCATGTGTATAACTTCACTATGTTTAACGTTATCAAATATTTTTGTGCAGTCTATAAAACAGAGGTACATATCTGTTTTGACTTCTATAGACTTCTCTGTTAGTGTTCTCAAAATATATATATAGCATTGTTTGTACCTTTGCCTACAACGAAGCCACATTGTTCTGGACCTATTTCTGTTTTTATTTGGTTTCTCATTCTGTTCATGATTCTGAGAAGTAGGCCTATTTTTTGTTATTTGGCTCCTGAGGTTGATTGTACGGTGTTCTTCACATTCGGTGGTCCCTGGTTTCTTAGGTAAGGCTAAAAATATGGATCTAATTAAGTTATCGGGTATGTGTACGCTATTATATACGTCATTCAGCAATTTTGTAATTATTTCAACTCCAAAGTCACCTAAGCTACTAATTCCTCTGTGATAGGCCCCTATTGTCTAGTCCTGGGGATTGCCATATTTTATGTATCTTAGAGCTTCCTTTAATTCTGCTGCGAGTATTGATGGACATTCGCCGTTATCTTGTATGTTCATCTCGGATCTATTGTCATCATTAAGTTCTTTGATATATTTTGACCATCTCTGTACTATAGGATCTTTTCCAATTAATACCTGCCCTGTCTTAGATTTTAAACCTGTAATGTAATTGTTTGCGTTCTTTTCCCTGTTATCACAACAATTTGCTTAGCCTATGTAGTGATGTTGTATCTTGATTGTAATGTGATTCTATTCCGTGTATTTCTTGTTCAGCCAGCTTTATTTTGCTACTTTGCATTTTTCTCTTATATAATATAAAGTACAGAAACAATTAAACATTATTCGTTTCGGATAAACAAAAACAATTCTATTTGTATATTCGTGATTACATTAACGAGAACGAGACTTCCACGCAGTGCGGATATACAAAACATGTCTGTCTTGAAGTAATGTTGTTAGCTCAAAGCAATTGCAATTGATCGACTCTTCTTAATTTAACTACCTGTGTTATAATTTTATATATTTATTCGGCAACGATGGGTCTTTGTAAGTGCCCTAAACGCAAAGTAACAAATCTGTTCTGCTTTGAGCACAGAGTTAACGTTTGTGAGCATTGCTTGGTTGCAAATCACGGAAAAGTAAGTTAGAGCTAGAGCCGACCTAAGCTACTTAGAAAATAGAAAACTTAGCAAGCCTATTAAATTTTAAGTAAGGCTATTTAACATGAGCTACCCACTTACGTCACTGCTGAATTCACAGATTGAAATGTAGACTGTGACGTAATTAAGTTACTCCCTTGATGATCGATCCGATGAAGAAACTGAGATGTACTGGTAGGCAGGGTACTGTAGACTGTAGTCTAAGTGTAGGTAGTACTATTACTTCTTACTTCCACTACTAGCTAGGCCAGCGTCTTACTCTTGTTATACTTAGCTTATAACGAAAATTTGGATCTAGGCCTACTAATTTACAACTGTAACAGATTTTGACTAAATGAATAATTCATTGTCCTGTTAATTTTATTTTATCAAGTAGGACAGTTACAAAAATTCTTATAATAAGGTACTATCATGAAAAATAAAATGATATAAATTTGGGACCCTTTGCCACTTCCTCAGTAAATGCAGCACAATTGACTATTGGTCACAAGTACAATGCTGATTATCCTAACATACAGTCTGGAGCTATACTAATATTTGTTATATACTATACAGTCAAATACAGTCAGCTCTACTATTTGTTGTGTAGTCAAATAGAAACAGAAGCTCTACTATTTGTTAATTTGAAGTTTCCTTTCCCTCATTCTTAAATAAGGAGGCTTAAATATTTAAATTTGAAAAAAAGCAAGAGTAAATTCCCTTTCACATTATTAAGCAATACATTTATCTTTTACAACTTTTCTCTATTTTATTATAGAAGATATGCTCAGGTTTCATGTAATACTCCCATACTGACCGTACGTATTTAGTAAAGTCTGCACTGTCATATTGTCTGCACTGTAGTAGGCTGAATAGTTCCTCACAATCCCAACTCGGTTGAATTAACTCATGATTCAAAATCATTTACAGACAATATGATTGGATGTATTAGCAGTGTCTCCAACAGGATATGTATACATCGTTTTAATTAAATTACTCTTGGTATTGAATTTGGAGATAAAACACATAACTTTTGACAATTGTTAGAAACATACTGAATGATCCTTCTGAAAATTGACAGGTAATCTATGATTAAAGGGGGAAATACAGCATTAGATATGTATTTTGTTATGATCAATGGTATGCAAGGTAATGTGGTCAGCACTATGCTGGCTATTTTTAATTTCTAAGATTTGTTTGCACCCATTTCCAGGAGTTAGTAGACCTTGAAGCCATATGTGTTGGAAGATACATTTTCGTACTATTCAAAACAATTATTTTACCAACGCTGTGCTACCAATGCCAAACATGGAAAACAACAGCACAAGACAAACATAAACTTGTGAAAGCTGAAATGGCATGCTTATGCAGAATTCTAGGAATATTGCTAAGTGACAGGGTGAGGAATGAGGACATCTGACAAAAAACTGGTACACGCTAATCTTAGAATATATCAAGAGACAACAGATCAGATGGTTTGTACACATCAGCAGACTATCATCAGACAGCATACCACATCAAGCTATGCTACACAGATACAGCAAAGGCAGACCTAGAGGCCGACCATGAAAATGATGGACCACTGAAATAAAAGTGGCGACAAATTCCACAATATACTTAGCACACAAGAGTGCAGTCTCCAGAAAACTCTTCTACCCCTGACGCCGAAAGGCAACAAAGGGTTTCAGCGAATAGATAGCTAGATAAATTTTCAGATAATTGTGCCCTTAAACCACAACTCAGAAAACTAGTGCACTAACCACTGATATATCACAGCTCCCAAGTTATTAATAAAAAGATGAAATTATTTGACATAATTTTTTTTAACATCATAATGTTGCGTATTATTTCAGTGCATTGTGAAGTCTTATTTGCAATGGTTACAAGACAGTGACTACAGCCCTTTGTGCACATTGTGTCATCAAAACCTAGCAGATGAAGAATATGGTCAATGTGTCAGGTTGTCATGTTATGGTGAGAATCCCATATCTTTTAAAAATAATTTATTATTTCTTTTAAATAATTCTATATTTTGTCTTTGTATGCTGCACTTCATCTGTCTATTGCAACAACTTATTCCTCATCACATCATTATTAGACTGTCTTTTTCAGCTGCACCAGTGAAGCTTTTATTTCTCTAAACCTTTGCAACAACTATTCTGAACTTAGTATTTTTGAACCTCCTCATTCTTCTCTGATCCTGCATATTTCAGCTGGCTATCACTAGTATTTCATTCCTTGATATTTAAAATACTGCAAGTTTTTGCCAGAACTATCACAGTCTGAAAGACTAACATAGCTAATTTTCACACAGCATACCTTTAAAAAAAGGAGATAAGACAATAAGTAACATAAAAGAGAAATTATAAATTCAAACAATCTATTGAGCAGAACCAATATGAAGAAAGTGAGGTATTATATTGTCTTCTGCTCCTGCATTTGCTCGGGTATGATCAGGTATATCTTTGTGATTTGAGCATAAGTACATTGTATTATTATTTTTCAGCTAAACTGCAATATTTCTTCAATTTTGCCATATTTTTATCAATGTGATTTTCTAGGAGTTGAGTCATACATTTTCACACTTATGTCTTCTTAGTTACTTTTTACAGTATGCATGATAGAATGCAATGGTGCACATTTTTGCTTCATTTTTAGACAATAGTAGCACATAGGAGTAAGATTGTTGTAATTATTTAACGAGTCTAGCCAAAAATGATACCGTTAAATTCCATGTATAACCCGAGAATTTTTGGACAATAAACAGAGATGTCTTCATACTCTTCGTCTTATAATCGAGTAACATCAAATTTTAAAAAAAAATTACGTCCAAATCACAGTAAAAATGGAGAAAAACACTTTAAAAAAAATTACAGTCACATGTCCCGATATATTAAGCCAGGATAAAATGACTAGGGCTCACCAGCAATCTAGAGCGTACTTACCATAATGCTAGGCCTCTAATTACATTAATTTCTATATATCATACAATATTTCCTTCGAAATCTCCGATATTTCTTGATAAAAACTCACTTACTAGGTCTATATCGTTATTTCCAACACGCCGCCATTTTTTTAGCAAAATATCCCGGAAATGCTATTTTTAGCAATGGGTATTACCGGTTTTTTTTACCGTTTATAGTACATATATTTCTATCATAAAGGTTTCAATTGATCATCGAAATTGGTCAGAAAAGTATACCAGTATCTGATGTTATTTATTAACTACAGTAAAGTGTAGGTACCGGTAGTTACCGGGTGCATATAATGTCTGTGATAACAAATGACATCTATATAACGGTAACTGGCGTTTATAGTCTAGCCTTACTGGGTAGTGTTTGATAGTAACAGACTAAATTATAGGAGGTTTGGCTTGCGTACAGCAAAATGTTTAAACACAATTATCTGTAGTGTAGACACAAAAACAGAACACAGAATAACATCAAATATCGATAAAATTTAGGAAAAACTTACCGGTGCCAGTCGAAACAGTCATTGAAATCCTTCGAAGTCCGAATCACTGTCTGAAGTCTGAAATAACTCATGAATGTCATCATCTGTCATGGAAACATCAGGGTGGATATCGTCAGTCTCTGGTACATTGTCGTCGTCGGCATCGTCCTCAAAGATAGCGTCGTCCTCACTTCCATCCATTGCGTTACTTATTGAACACTTTTTGAAAGATCTGATGATCATTTCGGATGAAATATCAGACCACGATTCTTTGACCCACGTAACGATTGTGGTGATGTCAACTTTTTTAATGTTACCACCCTTCGTCACTGCTAAATCAGATGATGCCATCCAGTCATTCCATTTTGCTCGGAGTCTGTCTTTGAATGGTTTGTTCAGGCAGACATCTAGTGGCTGTAAGAGGGATGTAAGTCCCCCAGGAATGACGGAAACAGACAACCCCATCTCACGGCATCGTTGTACCACTTTCTCTGTGAGATGCGCCCTAAATGAATCCCAGACTAGCATGGATGGTTTTTTTAAAGCGGCCCCCTTCCTCTGCCCCCACACTTTATCCAGCCATTCCAGAGTACCACTTTCGTCCATCCAACCTTTCGTGTGAGCACGCACAAATACGCCACTTGGGAATTTAATACCCTTAGGCAGAGTCTTGCGTTTAAATATAATCACGGGGGGCAAACGTGACCCATCTGCCATGCAAGCTAACACAACAGTGAATCGAGTTTTTTCATGCCCAGTTGTCTTTACAAAAACTGTCTTCGCACCTTTGCATTCAACGGTGCGATTAGAAGGCATATCAAAGCAGACAGGTGTCTCGTCCATGTTTCCTATTTGAGATAGATCGTAGTTAAATCTCTTCCTCAGGTTGATAGTGAAACGTTGAAACAAATCAATTTTTGTTTCTAGCTCCTTCGGCAACTTTTGCGCCAGCTTAGTGCGTGTTCGTAGACACAAGTGATGTCTGTTCATAAAGCGATTGCACCATCCCATTGACGCAACGAAGTCCTCAGATTTGTTATTCTGGAATGCAGGATCTTTCAATATCGAGAGCGCCCTGATTCGAATATTGGTGCGGGTTATAATTAATCCGTTCTGTCTAGACTCCATTATCCATTCTGATAATTTCTTCTCCAGCGCAGGGAATGAAGCTGTACGGCCACGTGATGCTCTCTTTGATCTTGGCATCAAAGACAATTCTTCCTTTTTTTTCCTCCATTCTCGCACTTGCTTTTCATTCACAATGAAGTGGCGGGAAGCCATGGAATTGTTGGACTTCTCCGCAAAAGCGATAACATCCAACTTAAAACCAGCAGTATACGATGTTCGTTTCTGTCCAGGCATCCTTCTTATAAAACACGAATAAAATCAATGACAATAAAAATGTATGAACTGGAAGCTAAACTACTTGTGCAGTATTCTTGGCTAGCTAAGTCAGCCTTATATTCTATTAATTAGTCCAGCCCACTGAGGCCGCAGATGGCCTACTGGCCCTACCCATTTCAATCGGCTCAACCAATCCAAGTTTCCCTCACATTATGTGATGCCATTCAGATAAGTGACTAAATGCAATCTTTCTTTATAGAAGATTTGAAACGAGGTTCCAAATCACAACACATCATAGGCATTTTGTAGTAAAATTGCGCCGTAATTGATTCCCTCCCCCAACCACTGTACATTTAGTGGAAGACGAGATCAATTTCACAATCCTCTGTTATGTTTATTTTATTACCGTATTCTCCCCACACGGTAAACATAACCAGGAACAAAGTTCAAACTCTTCCGTATCTTATAAAAACAAACGTGATCTCGCTGTCTTGCCTTTCATCATTTCCCACTTAAACGTCACTGTCAGAAGCCGGTGACATAATAGTTACGTAGTAATTACTATTCACTAGGGCTGTTCCGCGTCATAACGCCCAGACACCCAACACAGACAATTCATTCAGGAAAAACTTTGTTCCCCAAAGTCTCGCCACCTCATAAACCATCTATAGTCATGGATAGGGAAGTCAGCCTACCGGGTATTCATTATTTTCGGATATATTGATCCAGAATACAGTAGCCACCGGGGTTTCATTCCTTGATTCATTCAAGTTACGTGAGTGAAGCAAATGAAAGGAATGCTATTTTCTTAGAGTTGCAAAAGTTTGTGTTAATTTCCATTTAGCATGTCGGTTCTTTCTTATGATGATGAAGTTCATTATTGCCGGCTTTGTTAAGTTGGGGATGTCGGTCTATAGTCGGACTATCGACTTTCTCCACTTTTTGGAAGGGATAGTTAGGTTATCGGCCTACAATCGGATGGGTTTATATTCAGAATTTAACGGTAATTACGGTAATGCTAGAAACAGAGTATTTGACTTCATGACAAGGAGATGCAGAGATTAATCACTAAAGTGTCTGGGATAACCTAACAAGCTGGAAGGAAATATAGGATCTCTAATAACATGACAAATACGAATATATATGGAAATATAGGAGCTGTAATAACATGACAAATACGAATATATATGCAAATTAAAGTGTTATTAATAGTAAAAATGACATACTAACAACCAAATACAAGGACCACTGGTGAGACCCCTAGACCAAAAGAGCTTCAGTTGGGATGTCAATAGTGTTAGATATTAAAATGGGAAGCTATATTGGAAACATTCTAAGCGTTAAAGTCATTGCACTCAGTGCTCTATTAGCACTCTTTCAGTATCATTGAGCACCTACGCAACGATCTGATTAATTACATGAAAGTTTAACTACATTAACATTATTATGTTGAATTAGCATAGACTCCTGTTTAATCTGTCAGCTGTAAATGATCTGCACTGTTAAAGTTAAGTGCTATACTTACGTCCTATGGCATCAATACTACACTACAGTGGATACCAGGCCACACAGGTATCAGTGGGAATGGAAGTGCTAATAAACTGACAAAAAAGGGAGCAAGTATCCCCCAAACAGGAATTTCCTCCAACCTTGAACAACTAAACACATTACCCGCAACAACTGTAAACAACAATGGAGGGACCGCTGGGCTCAAAAGGAAGAGTACTATATGCAGGCATGCTCCAACAAAATCCACATGACAACATAGATAGGCTGCAAACAACACATGTACAACTTAAACACCTGCAAAGAATTACAGCAGACCATACACCATACTGCAACAGACGAGGAGGAAACAGTAACACACCACCTTATTGAATGCCCTGCACTACAAGACCTCTGAAAACAACTGTTACCATTAAACCCCTCTATCACTAACACCCTTTATACAGACACAACACAGCTGAAGAAGACATGCACCTACCACCACCTGGCACAGGGAAGAAAGAGTGAAAGCTTAAAACCCTGGAGATCGGATAAATAAGTAAGTACAGTTAAGTGTATATAGATTTATAAGACTTTGTCGCATCTGTTATTAAAATGTGGTTCAATTATAACTTTCACTTTCCTAGTCTCGTATAGTTTTGTTCTTTCTTGATCAATATTCATGTGATTGTTTATATATTTACATTTGCTCAACAGAAATTTTTATATTCTTTTAGATGTATTTCACTGGGCATGTGTGAACCAGTATGCTCAGAGGTTGCCAGCACAGACAGCACCTGCAGGTTACACATGCCCACTCTGTAATACATGCATATTCCCTCAAGCCAACCTGGTTTCTCCTGTAGCAGATTCTCTGCGCACATTGTTGCAGCAGGTAAATTGGGCTCGTGCAGGACTTGGCTTGCCTTTGGTGAGTTCATTATTTGATATTGCTAACTCTGCTATTTCTTTATTGCATTATAATTTCATTTCCCTATATTTCCAAATATAAATTCTTCCGTTTATAAGCCAAAGATATAACTTTAATGTTCAGAATGTGACCACTGTTCCAAAACAGTGTATAGCCCGAGGTCTAAAAAATAATACTGGTAATACTGTGGAATCCTGTTATAAGAATGAATAGACAAGCGAAATCATGCTAAAAGGATGACAAACTTTAGCAACAGTAAGATGAAAGGTCTTTCGTCAATTTTGCACCCTACCTGTATTCAATATAAAATACGACAATGATGATAATACAGTTTGACCTATCCCTGGAAGCATTGCCAGCCTCATAAAATCTTAAATCACGAGGTATAATGTAAAATTTCCAGCACCTACAATTTTTCCCTACACCGGAATTATATCTTTTCGACCACCAGGTGCGAGAGTACTTAGAGATATTATCTGATTCATTCAGGGTGGTCTCAGCAACAAAGATTAGCATCAGCCATTATGGTAAATTCAAAGCCTGGTCAATGAATGGATCAACTTCTGACTTCGCTTTTAGATTTTCCATCAAATCGCACGATGGAACAAAAAGATGTGAAGGCAGATTTTGTAAAGACAACTTGACAGGAGAAGCAATGTTTTACTATTGTTTTAGGTTACATGGCAGATGGGGCACATTTGTTCCCCCTGTCAAGCCTTGGATTTTTTTAAACGCAAGACTGCTTAAGTGGGTGAAATTTCCTAGTTGTGTGATTGTGTGTACCCACATGAAACTGGAATTCGTTGCTGACATATTGTACCATTAATATGTCAGCACCAAGTCTGGCATGTTGATATCTACTTCATTTCATCACTTTTCTAGTGCAGACATACTGGAGGCAAAGTATGCAAACAATAACGGCTAGCCTTATTGTTACTCTTTGCTCTGGCAGGAGGTTACATATATTACACACGTGAATTTGATATATGCTATGATCCCTCTAAGGATATGCCTCGTTCTTAAGATATGATTATCTGTGACCTATGACAGATGTGGGATCAATGAATCAGATCAAAGATTTATGGTTGAGGCTTTTGAGTGACCCATGGGCAAGCAGGAGGTGAGTTTTATTCCTGAAGTGGAACTGAACACGAGGATTTTCAGTCAGTTTAGTTTGGAGTGAGTTTTGAGTCAGCAACAGAACTGAATGCAGTGACCTGCAGTCGGACCCAGGGTAGAAACTTGGTAAGAAGAAGGCCGGAGTCTATCTAGTCTAGTTTGAATCTAGTGATGAATTACGCAAGAAGTTAGTGCAGTTCAGATCATGAACTTAGCAAGAAGAAACTTTTCTAGAAGTAAGTTGTAGATAAAATCTGTTAATATGGCAAGAAAACTGCAGTTTACTACCATGTTTAGAATATAGAGTAGTTGATGAAATAATTACGCCTGGGAACAGGTAACATCATCTGAAAGTGTCCTCTAATTTGCTTATTAATATCTTGCTAATCACTATAGCACTACATGGCTGACGTAGCCAATAATTACAGAGAATGTTTTGAGTATGATCATGAATTTTAAATGCAGTATTTACCAGTGATAAATAAACTTTTAATGTCGTTTCCCATGTGTCTTAATTTTTGAGCACATGGAACATGATGAGTGAGGGATGGATGGGATGGTAAACGGCCATCAGCAACCCATTCATATCTACATTTGCAATATCTCATTGAGAAAGTGGAAAAATGATGCCATGAGATGTGGCTGTCTATCTAATTCCTGGGTGTCTTACCTCCTTCCGCAGCCACTAGATGTCTTCTTTAACCCCTTAGTTGCAGAGATGTCCTTAAGGATATGATGAGAGGTTGCCGTCATTTTTCTGAGATCTTCTTAGTTTCCCAGGGAAACAATTCATCTGCACACTTTAATATAAATCTCCAGACAGATTTTTTTCCCTGGGCAGCCAGTAAGAGGAGGATCTCTGCAAAATGGCAGTGGTTTTTCATCATATCCTCAAGAATATCGCCACAGCTAAGGGGTTAACGTAACCATTTAAGGACAGATTTCATGCAAAATAGAATGAAATACTGTCATCTGGTTTACCTGTGATGAAAGGTGGCATTGTAAAAAAGTTGACATTACAATCGCTAAGTGGTTCAAAGGATCGTGGTAGGAAAAAAGGCAAAGATATCGCAGCCAAACTGTAAACCATGAAAGTAACATTCTGTTCCCTCATCTATACCCTGCTGGCCACCAGGAGTTTAAGAATTAATGCAGAATAATAATAATAATACACTTTTCCAGATGCATGTCAACAACAGTTGTAACATGCTGCTGTGGTTTTTTCAGATAGAAGAAAAAAATCTACCGCCTCCTCCTGTTCAGCCAAAGTCGACACCAGCTGTTAATGGTGCTCCAAGTTCCGTGAGGTCAGACACTTCATTGGGATATTCTGCTCTCGGAGCATCTCCAGCTCAGGGTATTACTCCAAGTGGTAGTGGCAGTAATATAGGGACAGTGGGCACAAGACCAAGTGCACAGGTAGCTCCATATTCAGCGAGCACTGCAGGAGGTCAATTCACACAGCACAGCATTATTAGTGTGGATGAGGGAACCAGTGCCAGAGGACCACAAGACAGAGGAGGCATTTTTTCAAGTACGTGTATGCTCGTTATAAATTATATTCTGGAATCTGCACAAGGTTTGAGAGAATCTATAATGTAATTTTAAATATATGTGTGTGTAAATTCAAGTATGTTCCACTGCTAGTAAAGCAAAATGAGTTAAACAGGTTACTGAAAACACTTACCTTGCCTATGAATAAAAATATATAAAAAAAATACAATAAAACTAAACAGGACAATTCTCCACGTATCGGCTCAAATGAAACCTTTTTCAAGAGACAAACAACAGTAAACACCACAATAATAAACAGAATAGATGACGTAGCCTGTCTAAAGCCACGTCTCCAAAAAATAAAACCACATCTCCATGACGCAGGATAGGAAACGCATCTAGTAAAAGAGAAAATGCATGCATTTATTATAAACAAACTAGAAAGTGGGAAATTAGAGGCAATAAAGATGTGGTTGGGGTGTTTATAATGAGTGCAATAATAATATAAGAAAAAGACCCCTTTTGTCACTTTATCAGACAAGCAGGTTTTAAGAAAATAGTCACAACAGGCAAGACTGAAGGGAACGGAGACAGATGAAGACAACATGAGAAAATATTAATTTGACAACCTAGCAAGGCATTGAAACAACAACGATCCTGATAACAATACTGTGGACAGAGAGCCATGGTCGCCTACGTCAACCAGAATGACATATGATAATGATTGATGAGTAATGATGAGGTTGTGTGGTGGTGGGGTGAGTGGGTTTGGGGAAGGAAGGATAATCAACATTTCAAAAAATGAGAAACATTCTTCTTTCTCAAACCCCCACTGGATCTCTCTTGTTGCAGGACCATTGTCCTATTAGATTCCAGCAGGATGTAATCCAGAGAATGGAATTATGTTGGTGCTGTTTTTGTTTGTTGCA
The DNA here is from genome assembly GCA_034231615.1 of Meghimatium bilineatum. Classification (NCBI taxonomy): domain Eukaryota; kingdom Metazoa; phylum Mollusca; class Gastropoda; order Stylommatophora; family Philomycidae; genus Meghimatium; species Meghimatium bilineatum. The sequence continues at coordinate 73,143,400 of CM067322.1, forward strand.
CAAATGACCTGACACATCCATCTTCAGCAGCAGAAACATTCTATGCAATGGAGTACTATCAATGTATATCAATAGTACTTACATAGAACACAAGTTTGATGAGTTTTACAGTGAACACACAGACTATCGGACTAAAGGGTATTGGTACGAAAAAATATAAAAGTATAAAAGACATTTTCAATATTTCAAATGTACGGTCTTTTTCAAGAAAATATAAAACAAACAGTAAAAATAATGGCACTATCACACAAGCATTAGAAAGGCAGGCATTGAACAACAGAAATATCAAATGTAACAATGATGTATGTGTACACAAGTATTGTCATAGAGACACACATAGGGGAATGAGAACAGAATAAAATAACTACCTGAAAACAACATGAATGACAATACAGTGAAGACACCCACCAAAATCTAAATAAATGAATGATCAGAATTAAGACCAAAATGCTTAGACTAAAATATATCGATTTTTCAAGGGTGTACATAGCACTATCGTGTGTGGTGCAGGATCTTAGTGTAGTGAACTGGATATCATGGGCACCACAATGATTTGTGCCATTGAAATGTATGGCAACAGAAATATGTGTTCTGTAGTTAATGGCTTTAGAAAGACAAATAATGGAGGGAAGAGTACCTGAGGAGAAGGGGCAGACCAAGAAGACGATGGACTGACGACATTAAAGATAACATGAATACATCGCTAGAAAATGCAAGCCACATCGCCCAAGACAGAGAGAGGTTCAGAGAGTTCATTGGGAAGACAACGTTCTGGAAGGAATACGTCACATGACACAGTTAATGGCATGAATATGACTGCAGAAATGAACACTCAGTCTTAAGCCAGTTTCACCTATATACTTTGTGTCACAGTGTTTACACATGATAACATGAAATGCTGTTACGGGATTCACATGTAAAGTCCTCAATTGATACTGAGAGTGATCTTAGGAAATGAAATGGAGCAGATCTGAACTGCATAGGGGCATGTGTAGCAATGATGGCATTGCAATGAACCATGCCAAAATGATCTGGAATATAATTTTTGAGGTGACTATGGACCAAGATGTCATTACAATTTTTGTCACGCTAATAGGCAACCAGGAAAATGGCATTAGTTTGAGGATCTGAATGGAGAAAGGAATAATGTGGGAACAATATTCTATGGGCAGTATAGTTATGGGAATGAAAAGCGAGGACAAGTTTAACCCTATCAGAAGAGTGAGAATAATTTCATCTAGGAAATTGTGTTAGTTCACTGAGTAGGAAGTCCACACATTGAGATCTTCGATGGTGCTTACGGAGTACATGCATCTAAGCTTAAATTTCCATGAGTGTCTCCCTTATTACAATGATTGATGGCAACAGTTCTTACAAATGGAGGTCACATTAAAACATTGTAGACATGAATTAAAGAAACAAAAAAGTAAAGGGACATAACAGTTGAAAAAGAGGTGATGTCTGCTCTCCTCGGTGTAAAGAATTAAAAATTGTATTTTGGAATTGTGCGAGCTCAACTAAACGGCAACAGAAATGCAGTTGGGCGTGCATCGTATGTTGAAGATCGCTGGCTGTAAAAGTTCTTATAACAGGTGACACCTTGGAGAGGGTTTTCTTGTGAGAGAAGGCATTGATGTGCTGGAGATAGATATGTCCAGATAGAATACATGTTCTTCTACTGCAGGCTGTAAAAGTCCTTAATGTCACACATACATTTGTGCTGGTTAATGTCTATGCATGTAATACATCATTGGACATGCAGAGTTGGCAATGTCTTGCATTCTCTGTGGTGATTTTACTGCAAAAGGCACATCATTGCTTCCAATATACAGAGAAGAGAGCTTGAAGATGTCATGGTTGCTACAGATCTAGTATGTATAAATGATGGTCATGTAACTAGAGTAGCAAACAGAAATGGTGATGAAGATAGTATTATTGATCTGGTTTTGGTGTCTTCCTCTAGCCTCATTTTGCAGATGGGAATAAGGTTGTGCTTTGAATTAGCAACTTTATTGTACAGTCAAATTTCATTATGACAATTTAGTATTGACTGACACAATATGTATGTAATAACAGAAATTCAATATATACAGTATAAAAAGAGCAATGTAATTGGAGATTATGAAAATTGTTGTTAAATCGAAGAAATTGTTATAAACATATGTGCTATAGAGAGACTCCACAGTATTACATATGTAATTAGAGCTAGATGTCATGATTTCAAAAGGCAAGTCCTTTTGTACAGATAGTAGTTTTTTTTTATTGTATTTATATATATATTTAAAAAAATTATTTTTATTATAATAAAATAAAAGTGGTTGGGGTTTTGTTGCCTACAGAAACGGTTGAAGTTGGTTGAGAAATGTTCAGCATACTCCATACATCGCATGATGATGGAAATAGAGGGAATTACAGTAGCACTTAATTGGTTGATAACTGATATATCAACACACTCCATAATACAGACTCTCAAAGCATGCTGTGCAAGATAGAAAAAGTACATGCTGAGAACACACCTGAGACTGGATGAACTTTTAGTTTTGACCAGTTCACTGTTCACGCCCACTGTCAATTCAATTGCAATTAGAAAATTCAAGGGAGATAAGAGATACCCTTCAATTGTCCCTTGGTGAAATCAGGGGAGGCAAGCCAGAAACTTGGCAGGTAGACATCAAGTGCCATTTCTGCAACAAAGGTTGGCTGCAACAGATCTCAACATCCCCTGCCTCTTGTTTTGGTGATGCACTCTGCTAGACTGTACCCTGTCCATCTTGTGATGTTATTCTCCCACACATATCTGTCTACCTCTTGCTCGTTTCCCTTTGACTTTACCTTCAAGTAAGGTCTTCAATAAGGTGTCATAAAACTTTGCATACTCCTTTCTCTCAAGTCCATATTTTCTAAATCTACGATTATCTGTGTACAGCATAGTAAGTGTTCGTTCATGAATAACTGTTTGAGGTTTCTGTATGTCTGGTTTTACTTGCAAGCACCACAGACAAGGAAATGTGCCTTGAGCTCCAGACAATCCATATACTTTACATAAGAAGTCATAATCCCCAAACAGAAATGCCACTATCTTTTTCCCTTTCCACTCTATTCCCTCTACATGTTTTATGTTTTCCCTAAAATCCGCTATCATAACTGTTGTCATAAGTGTCTTTAATTTTTGCCATTCCTATCATAGTGGTATTGAATTTTGAATTAGGTCGGTCTATATTCCATATTTGTAAAAATGTTTTTAAACTACTCTTACCGTGATCTCCTCCAAATTTCACCCAAATTTTATTGTCTGGTATGTGTCTATCGTGCCATGTCAACTGTCCTAAATTGCAGTGCTTGTCTAATATACTAACTACATACTTCTGAATATCTACAATTGATACATAAGGAAATACAACTTGCATGTTATCTACTCTAAATTCTTTTGTTTCCACTTTAACATGTTCAGACACGAGACTCTTTGCCAGACTTCGTTTACATCTTTCAAGCGGTAGATGCAAACCAGCCTCCTTAAAGAACTTCCTCTGGATTCTCAGTTGGCTCTATGTTAGCCCTGTGGCTTCCTTCATGATCAGTGCATTTTTCTCATACATGTCTATTTTTACATTTATTCCTGCTCTCTACAAATTTCATATCGTTGTCTAGCAGGAATTTTCTTTAGTTCAGCAACGTGTTGCTTCTCTAAAGAATCTTTGGCCTGACCTGCAATATGTTTCCGTACACTGCATAGCAAATTAGTTCTTCTTCTTTTTGTTGGTGTGCCAATTAGATTTGTTTGTTTTCGTGGAACTATTATTCTTTGAAACACTAAAGGTTGTCCTCCTGTTTTGCACCGTAAAAGTTTATTATGGTTGTTGTATAGCTTCCTTCTAATTAGATGTGTTAGTAATAATTCCTCATTTGTCAATGGTTCTGATATAGGTTTGTTGAGAGATTTTTAAAAACTAAAGTCATGTTTCATCATGGGAGAAGTGGCGCTGTCTGATGTTAACTTTCTGAATTCAGATACTGTACACGTTGTAACTGCAGGATATATGCTAGATATAGCAGAATCGCGTATGTTATTGGTCTAAAAAATGTGGAGGGTGTGCTGGTATAACTACATTGTGGATATGCAGTTGTTGCAAATGTGGAAAATATTCCATTATTATATTGAAGACAACGGCGAGCTGTAGGTACTGTTAAATTTGTTGGATTGTTATTACTATTGGTGAGTTGTGGAGACAATCTTGCCGTCACTGACATTAGAATATCTTCCTCTGTTTCTGTGGCAGGAAATAACACAGGCACAGATACATCATGAACATTATCAGAATTATCAAAAACTCTTTCTTTTTATGCTGCCACAGTTCATACTTTGATGATGACTACACACGGAACATTCTAAAACAGTTAGGTTAGGATTAAACTCCATCCAGATATGGGCACTGTTAGTAGCTATCAATTTGGCTCGTGCTAGAGATTTACTATCCTTGTTGATTTTGAGTTTATGATTTCGCATTACACACTTGACACACAATGTGGTTGAATGTTTTGTTACACTATCGTCCATGATATGTATCCCATAAATACTAGCCAGGTCACTTTGATATAAGCTACAGGACCGTGGTTGCTTCTGCATCCTTTTATCTTTCTTAGATAATGTTCTTCCTACACAAATTCTGCACAAATCATTCAAAAATCACATGTGTGGTGAACTGCAGTTATCCATCCTGTTTTGAAATAAATTTAAAAATATTATTAATACATTCTCACAAAAGAAATGTATAACATATACTTATTATAATAGTAAGCAAATTGCTATTCTGTGTATGTGTAGCATGCAACAAACGTATTCAAACGGTTATGGGGATCGAACCGCGATTGATAACTATCACACAGAACAAGTTCGTAGCGTTAATGCTACACAAAGAATGAATCTTTTACATGATCTAATTGCGCAATGTAACTAATTTCGATCATATTTGCACAAGTAAAAGGAGATCTAACTAGATATACATGCTAAACTAGTGTTTGATGGCGGCATAATAGGTTTATTTTGTACATTCTTATGGTAAACGATGATCTAACAAATTTGACACTGTATGTAAAGTAATGATATTAGGCCTACTAAATTAACATGAATTAACGAAATTGCTGTACCTGTATAAATATTGAATGTGCACTGGTCAACAACAATGATAATCTAATAGGACTTGTACAAAAATATGACGATGGAAAATGTTGAGTGGTGCTTGCAAATGCACAAAGTCTTGCTGCTGTATAAAATGTGCAAAATTGAGAAATGGTATCTTTGAACCAGAAGCGAAATCCAAGCCTCCACGCGAATTATTTCATTCACCGCTGGGTAATAAATATGTCAGGTCTGTAACGCCCCTTCTGGACTACAATAACTGAAATGCCTCGTGTGTGGCCGAACTAAGAGTTAACATTTTGGTAAAGAATAACAGGTGTGAGAAAAGAATAGTAGGACTTATTGAACAACTGAATTGTCCAAAGCATTACATGGATATACTGCCCTGGTCATGCTGTAGTCAGAGGAAACGAGAGAGCTGAAGTATTGGTAGGCAAAGCTGTGATAGACGACACAATGCTGAGAAGGGATAAAGCAGACTTGATCAAGGCAGTAATAAATTCCTTTCAAGATGAAGATGATGTCAATGAGGCTGAGAACGTACACATACAGAGAATGTTAGAAATGGGAGTATCAAGAGGGGAGGCAAGGAAAAGTAATTTTTTGGAAGGCCCTGAAGATCACGCAGTCAACGTCTGACTGGGAGTCTACATACACTGGGATGGCTGCTGAAACGGAGGATGGAACACTTATGGTAATGCCCCACATGCTGTAAAGCTAGTCTATAATCAAGAATCAAAATAGTAGTTTTTATTTTTGATAGAATAATAAGAAAGAAACAGGACTGAAATTTGCAAAGAAAGTTAAGAGGGTAAGTAAATGAGTTTAGAACAACCAGATTTTCAAAGCCTCATTGCTAAGAAACCATCTAAATATAAATAGGTGGAGAGGGACAATGTAATCCCGTAGGTTGCAACGACAATAAGTTTTAGTGAAAAGAGTTATGTTGAACTTTTAACAGGTGTTTTGGGGATCTACGTGGTAAAGTGGCTCAACCACCTGCCTTGTTTTCATGAGTTGGATTTTGATAACGGCCAGTGGTATTTTGTTTACAAGTGCTTTTTTAGAGATCCTTGCAGATTATTGCTTGAAGCTATGAACTTACATACTGTTTGTGATACTCTTGTCGGGCATTGTGTTGTTCTGTTAAGGTGGGTGAATTACCCATGGGAAAAGTTGTGTACAATGTAATGAAGTCAATCCTTTACATCTTTTGAGCCTTTTTAACAGATTATAGGAATCTGGATATATGTCTCCAAGTAAAATCTTAACATAGTGTTTGCAAAGCTATTCTTGTGCCATTCAGATCCACGAAAACTGTTTGACACAACAAAAGAGGATGAGATATTTGGCATTGTGGGAAGGCCTAGTGACCATGATGAAGACAAATACAAAAGAAGACCTGCCTTGCAGTGGCTAGCACGTTGGTTCAAGTAAGTTTGGTATTACTTTCTCATTATGTTTCTTGTAAGAACATAAGAAATTAACACTTTACTTACCAGCAATCCAGGACATTCTGATCTCCCATTTCCAAGTGTTCACAATATTTTTAGACATTGATAGTGCAGTTTTAAAAATTAATATAAAAATTTAACTCAATGACATAGAGCTTTGCAAATTGTTGTTTCATAATTGATGTTGCATTTTCTGAATAAATTAAAAAGTTTAAGAATATTTCAAGCCTACAATTATACTTATCATAATTTTGGGTGTGGTTTTATATCACTTTCTATGTATTGCAAAAAATTCAACCTTTCAGAATTTTAAATTTGAAATCAAGAATGACACTTAACTCACATCGACAGACTAATTTATGGTTACTTTTTTATTAGAAACTTGCATCACAGCACATGGGGCACTCCCATAAGTGCTCTGCTCTCCGTTCCAGCATCCATCCTGGTTATGTAGACTGAGTCCCAGTCAGGTGTTGATTGCATGATTTTCGGGACTTTCCAAAAAAATTACTTTTCATTCCCTCCCATCTAGATATTCCCATTTCTGACATTCTCTGTAAGTGTACGTTCTCAACCTCATTGACATCATCTTCATCTTGAAATGAATTTATTACTGCCTTGATCAAGTCTGCTTTATATCTTCTCAGCATTGTGATGTCTATTGCCGCATTTCCTGCCAATAAGTCGGCTCTCTTGTTTCCTCTGATCCCAGCATGATCAGGACAGTACATCCACGTAATGCTCTGGACAATAGAGTTATTTAATAAGTCTCACCATTCGTTTCTCAGCATGTACTTTTCTATCTTGTGTAGCCTGCTTTGAGAGTCTGTATTACCTAGTGTGTTGATGTATCAGTTATCAACCAATTAAGTACTGCTGTAACTCCCTCTATCTACATCCTTATGTTTGATGTGACAGTGGTGCATGCTGAAGATTTCTCAACCAACTTCACTCTGTTTGTGTAGGCAACAAAACCCCAACTGCTTTTATTTGTATATCTGTTAGCAGAGCCATCTGTGTATATAATTATGTCTTGTGGTTTTGAGTGTATTTGGGCGAGTTCATGCATTGTAACTTGGGCCCTGGCATCCATCCATTTTCTACACCCTTTATCTAGTTGTATTATTACTTTAGTCTGTGATTTCTTCTCAATGTCTACCTCTATCCATTCACTGCCCTTTCCTATTTCTTCAAATTCACATACTCTTCGCAGTGTGTCTTCAGCCTCTGCCATCCATGATCTGCCACGCTTGATTCATTTTCCCTTTGACTCTGCCTCCTCTAGACACTTGTGTAAAGGGTGATGGCTGTATTCTGTTACTTTAAGGCATGACCATATTTGTTACCATTTTGGAATTACTATCCCAAATGAGCTATTAGTAATACTATCGCTACGGTTGCCATATTTCTGAAGTATCATTAATGATTAATTTCTATGTGCAGTGGGGAGATTTCTCTGAGCTTTCTTTCATACCTAGGAGGTCTCAGCCTAGTGTAATGCCTATTGAAGGAACTTTCTACTCAGAGGGAGTACATGCCACGAGATGAGCTGATAGTTGTCTTGAATCACCCATTGTTTGTCTTTCTTCCAATGAGGCGCTTCACAGACAGCGAGCTGTTCCATATGTGTCCCTAGGTCCCAGACCTAATTTCTTCTGTATGAGCCGTGTTGGGTAGCGACGACAATCGAAGTAGACTCAGGGTTGATACACCTTCCTAGACGAGGTGCTGCTTTGCCAAATATGTTGGAGGTCTGGGATTTGACCTGTGCATTTCTCACGCACTAGTTTTTTCCACTTTGTGATTGCCTTCCAATCTATTAACCTATTATGATAATGCTATAATATTTGATTTTATATCAGATGAGAACACTTTCAAAATGATCAGGACAAATTAGGTTTAGAATAATAAATGACATGAGTGAAGCTGACCTAATTTTAATATTGTTTAGTGTTAAAAGTAAAGATTCGGTATGAATGTTGCTTCACTTGTGTGTTGCCGGGGTTGGAAGGGGAGCAAAGAATGTTAAAGCTGTGACTTCCCAGAAAAATCATACAAGATGACTAAGGAGTTCTGGGTTTGGGGTTGAACTACCTCATTCTGTAGAATGTTAATGTGATCCCAAAAAATAGTGCACTAACATCAGATGTATTGGACTTAAATCAGATGTGTTGGACTTAAAGGCGCACATAATGGCAGTCAAAGTGTAAACAACATTGCAATGAATTCTGTTATATGTACTACATCCTTGAAATTATTAGGAGTTTGAAAGCAAATGCAAACTTATTATTTTCTTTAATGTTTAATTTTCACACTCCTGCTTTCATCGAAGATTGATGCGTTGGGCAATTGGCATAAATAAAATGGCGACTCAACACATTTCAATTCTCTGGACTATATCCTGCTGGAAATCTAATAGGACCATGGTCCTGCTACAAGAGAGAACCAGTGGGAGTTTGAGAATGAACAGTGAAGAAGAAGAATAATAATATAAATTTATATTTTCTTTTCAGCTCTGTTGATGGGAACCAACGTAGAGACCCACATGCTGTAAAAAAGAGGTTTGCTGTTGTCCTTCTCTTGGGTATCATTGGATTCATCACTGTGGTTATTATCTTTTCGAAGCTTGGCCGTAATGCAACAGAAGATGACCCGCTCTTTGATCCTCTTGCAAATCCAAACATCAGAGTTGAGCAGAAAATTGGTGCACTTCAGTAATTAATACTGAGATATTTAATTTTTTGTTCTGTTAACATCTCATTTTTATAGAACAATTCAGGTCATGATTTTAGCTGTATTGATAGTGGTTGGTTGATTTGTATAGTTAATATATCTATTTAAAATGAGGGATATTATTTGCTCTAGCTGTCTAAAACACAGCTGCTGCTCGAAGGCTGTGTTGTTTAATATCGTCTTACTTGACTATAGTAAACCCATGAAGTGATTTGCACTTGTCAAATCTTGCAAACTTTCATGTGCTTGCATACAAAATATTGAAACATACCTTCTACACACACTCATAGACCCTATACCCCATCTGAGTGATTCTTCTTCTCAAAGCATTGCCGGCTGCTGAGAGTTGGAGTCTTCTGGGTATGAAATAAAGCTCTGTAGTAAACTCCCATTGCACATAGGAAACAAGAGTTTCACCATTCGTAATTCCTGGGAATCTAAACAAATATCTTACTAATTCAGATCTTGGTCCATAATCAAGTAGCATATCCTGGACATGATGTAATAGTCACCACAGCCTTTTGAAAGTCCTGCCCAACTTGAGCTAATCTTCTTGCTTTTGTTACATGAACAGGTGGTCATTAATATTTGGTGCCTTCTTTGTCTGCCTCTTTCCACGCAGGCATCATCTCCATTATTACTTTTTCTAGGCGGTGATGTCATTTGAATTGGCCACATATTGTAGTTTTCTGGAGAGAATTTTGTTGTTCAGCCAGTTTTCTTTTACATTCATTTCTCTCAGGATTACCTTATTGGTGGTCTTTTTGGTCCATGGTATTTTGAGAGCTCTTCTGTAACCTTTTGTTTTAAATGCTGCCATTTTATTTTTCACTTTATTTTTGATTGTTCAAGATTCACATCCATATATTTCCACTGGGAATTTGCAGGATCTAAGGAAAGTTTGTTTTATTTTGTTGTAGCCCTGCCATGTTTTTTCTTCTTTGTTCATTCTCAAATTACTGCAGATTAACAGAATATAAAGGCAGTGGAATGTATTGTATCATGGTTTACAGCTTAGTTATGATATCTGACTTCAGCATAGAATATGGTCACTTTTTGATGGGACAGTCAACTCCATCCCCAAACCTCCTTTGTTGCCACTTATGAGCTGCCTGGTAGGTAAAAGTCACTATTCTTTGCGTCCCTTTCGGGCCCTAGCAATGCATGGGTGATATGTTTTTAAAAAAAATGTGTATCAAGTTTCTTTAATGCATTGGGCAACCACTATATTAGTTCATAGCAATCACAGTTACTGCTGATAATTGAACCAATGTATTCAAATCTCTTTGACTCATTCTAGCTCTCTGTTATTGATAGAGAGCTTCTTATGGGTTTTATCACTTGTCATAACCTTGTTCTTATTATCATCTTGAACCAATAGACCAATAAACTTTATTTGCTGTTAAATTTAATGTAAAGATGTAAAATAAACATTGTATCAAACCGACAAGGTTTTACTTGCATCAGCACAATGAATTTTTTAAATATAAAGTTAATACTGTTGACCTTGTGATGATCAAAACAATGCAATCTAACAGAAGTTATGTTTTATTTACTTTATGACTCCAGTCAGGTCTATACTGTCTTTCAGCAATGAACTTTTACAATATACATTTTTTTTAAATCATAAATACATCCAAGAGAAGTCACTTCACCAACACAGACAGATGGTTGAATTTAAAGAGATAATGTTCATGAATATATGATGTCCCTATATAGTTGACTAGTGTTTGAATGAAAGATGATGTTATGGTGATAATATGTTTAGAATTTGATAATGACCGTGACAAAATGCATGACAAGGCGTAACCTTCACATATACTCTTGAAGAGAAAATACAGGCTTGTGTTGTGCAGTTGCACCGTCTGAGTTAAAGAATTGACTGATTGAACAACCTACAAATGTCAAACAAATTCCATGTTTTACTTGAAGTCACCCTCAAAGACACTAACATACTAACATTGCTTAAAAACAAGGACATATATGTTGATATTCACCATCTAAGAAATGCAATCGAAGAAAGTGACCAGGAGAATGGAGAAACAGTTGGACTATACTGCATGACAATGCGCTTGCACATTGATCCCTGCTGGAAAAGCAGTACCTTGCAAAGCACAATGTGATTACCCTAGAACATCTATATTCTTCCAAACTTGTACTGGCTGACTTTTGCTTGTTCCCTCTACTCAAATTGGCATGAAAAGGACAGTGATTCAAAGATGTAGATGACTTCATCACCAATGCAACAAAACAGCTGAGAGAGGTGTCATAGAATAGGTTCCACGAATGTTTCACGCAGCTTTATGCACGTTGGAAAAAGTTTGTAGTTGCCATAGGGAACTACTTTGAAGGAAATGTAGTTAAGATAATTCTGTTACTTTTTTCTATATTTTCTTCAGTGTTCATTCTCAAACTCCAACTGGATATCACTTGTAACAGGACAATGATCCTACTAGATTTCCAGCAGGATGTAGTCCAGAGAATGGAAATGTCACTGTTTTATTTGTGCCAATGGCCAGACACATCCATCTTTGGTAGAATTTCTATATAATCCACTAATGTTTTAATCTACCATGTATAACAAACTTCATAATCATTCAGCAATAGATAGTCTCTCAAAATACATTTGACACTTCTTGGTATTGATAACACCAGTAAAGAATAAGATTATATTGACATCATAAAATAAAGTGAATAAAGCAGAATACAATCATGATACTTTAAACTGTTTGGAAGCCTTTTGTTTTGAATTTCTATTGCAATTATATTTATTATTTCTTGTAACTGTGTCTCATTTTCACCTATCAAATCTGTGTCATCAGAATTTCACAGATTGTTTATGTTGTATCTCAGGAGTGTTTGTATTTTTCTCTCCAATGAATATTTGTGGCTTATTTTGCATGGGTCACATTACTATTTCACTATACAAATTTAACAGATCGGGTGACAGCTCACTACTTGGTTCAAACCCCCTGTTTAATGTGTTGAAAAATTCCAGTTTGGTTATTGATTTTTATGACTGCTTCTTGTTTCCAATAGACATTCCTTATTATTCTCAGATCTTTCACATCAGTGTTTATATTCTCCAACATTCTAATTTTTTCTTCATGTTTCGGTTTATCAAATACCTTAGTGTAGGACTTCCATCAAAATGGCTGAAAAGAATGGATGTGTTCTTATATCAGTGCTCAAGTAATCAGATTTCCTTCCAGAAAGAACTGGCAACCTACAGGAGTTGTGTGCCTAGATATTTGCAAAGGTACTTCTAATTACACACATAGAAGAGCTAGAAAGGATGAACATTAAAACAAAGGCATAAAGCAAAGAACAAAACCTTCAATTAAACATACAGAAAACCAAGATCATGAAAACATTAGGTTCAGAAAACCACATTACCAGATGTATCTTTGTTTTTTCTTGGGGTCCATTTACCATTATTTTATTTTACTTTTAATTTACTTGTTACTACATTGCAATCTGATCCTGTTTTCACTGATTGTAAATTGTTTCTAAATTGATTGCAGATAAATATGTAGTCAATTTGTTAAAATTGTTTCCTGAATTTCTTTATGCTGATGAATAAGATGTTTCTGATAATCACATGTCCCTTGTCTATTCATGAGTTTAATTCTTCTGTATCTCTACAAGACACTTATCCACCAGTAACATCTTGATCAATACTCAACCAGACATAATATATATATATATATATGTTTAACACATGCCACTCCCTCCCCCCCCCCCCCCCCCCCCCCCCAGGAAATGATAACATGATGCCTAGTTTTAAAAAAGTAAGCTGAAAAATATTAAAAGGTACCAAAATATATCACGAAAATGTTGGAATAACCAATAAAAATGATTGAATGGCATGCTTTTATATAGTTAAAATCTCTTTGCTCTCCATTCTTCCCCTCCTCCCCCCCCCCTCCCCACTCCTATAGTTATCTGAGAATTTCTCCTCATCTTACCCAAGTCATTTTTGTGGTCCTGAGATAGATATATATATTTAGCAAGATAGTTCAGACTTTCTAACTTTTCATTCTACATATTTGAGACAGTTCCTACGTATATTTGAACTAGTAACTATACCAAATCAAGGTACACTTGCACAATTCTAACAGAGGGATGCAAATACCATAAAGAAAAAAAGGTGTTATCAATTGATCAACAATTGAATTTGTTCTGCATGAAAACAAACTTCAGCAAAAATGTACCTTAAAGTGAAAAAACAATTTTTATTACTGCATGTCTTCCTGCTAAAGAGCACAGTGAGGATTATGTAGATTGGAAATAACGGCTGCTTTGTCATAATTGTTGCTACAAAATATGCAGGACTGATTTGTAATTTTTCCTCCATGTATGATTGTGAGGGAAGGTGAAAATATGACAAATCCAAGATAAATTGGGGAAAATCATAAAACATGAACTGAGGGTAATTAACCAAAGCTAGAACACAATTCAGAGGAGTGCTGTTATTGATGCCCTAAGCTTCTGGTGCATAAAAACTGCTCAGAAGAATGAAGAAATTATTTGTATGTATTCTATTTGTTTTTGCTGATTGGTAGGTATTGGTTTAAAGCCTTATAATTAGACACGTCCTTTCCACCATGAAATAAGTTCATCTAGGTTATATCCATCAGGGCATATGACTATAAAGACATATTACAGGTTATGACTCAAGTAAAACTGTCACAATGATGTCTTCAATATGTATTCTAAAATTATGCTATCTAACTCAGATATGTCAGGTCATTGGCACAAATAAAATGGTGATACATTGCATTTTCATTCTCTGAACAACATCCTGTTGGAAATGTAGTAGTGCTAATGTCCTGCTGCAAGAGAGATCCATGGAGATTGAAAATTTAAAAAAAAACCAGTTGATACTAATTTTTCGAATTAGGGTGTTGCAGGGAGATTGTGATCACTTGTGTGACAAAGCCATGTGCTCTTGCAGTCGCCACTTCATGTACAGGGTGAGTTTGTTAATTTACCCTCCAACAGAAAAAAAAACAGTCCTTATTGGGAGTCGAACCCTGAATCTCAGGTGTGACACTAACCTCTTGGCATATTCCGCACCACAGTTTGAAAATGACAGCTCAACACAAAATTCTAAAAATATAGAACAAAATAAATATGGACAATGCTTTTTCCATTTGTACTTTCATACATCACTGTAGCTTGTTGGATCTGTTTATAAGTATACCATAGTCTTTATTAGCCCTTATGAAGTATACATTTCAAGTTTGCTTGTTGGATCTGTTTATGAATATACCATAGTCTTTATTAGCCCTTATGACGTATACATTTCAAGCTTGCTTGTGCGCAATGAGTGGTAAATATTTTCTGAACAAGAGTAACCTTGATTTGACAGGACAATTTACTGTATGAGTCTTTTTAGTCACACTTTAATCTCTTTACAAGTACGGCTGAGGATATAATACAGAACTCTATTAGCTTTATTTATGCACCAGTGACTTCAGTTTTTATTCTTTTAGTGACTCTTATCGCTCTAAAAGTTAAAAAGTCTTCCTGGCTCTTGGCTGTCTATACTTGTCTGGTATGAGATCTCCAATTCCATAGATATTTCTTCTTCTCATGTGACATATTCGTACCAGATCATGGTCTTCCTTATGGAGATTCTCTGAACACTCCACGATTCTTGGCGAGTTGACCTGCCGCAGCTAGAGACATGTTTAAGCTATATGATATATCACCGCGCAATCGTCATCTTGTGCGCCACCTTCCCCTGTTGCCGTTAACTCTGCCTTCAGCTATTATTCTTTCCATGCTGTTATGTCTCTTTATATGACCAAAAAACACAGCTTTCTTGTTAAGATGTTGTTAAGGAGCCATCCTTCTTCGACATTTATTGATCTTAACACTTCTAGATTTGTCTTTTTTAGCTGTCCATGGTATATATAAAATTCTTCTATAGCATCTCATTTTGAAAACAGCGATTCTATTTGCTATTGTTTTATTTAATGTCCATACCTTGCAACTGTATATTGTCACTGGAAATATGCATGTTCTGATCGTACAGTTTGGTTATGCTGCTAGTACCATGCTAAAAATTTTGATATTTCTAAGTTAATGACATTAATGACACTTTTCTATTCAGATCTGTGGAACCTGTAATCTTGAATTTGATTTGTCTTGTATTCATGTTTGGGAATTTCATTTACAAATTTTATATGACTGTGCAAATTTCTGAGAAGGATGTTGACATGAAAAAAGAAGACAGAAGAATAATTTTAAATAAAGAACAAATATGCTGGAATGTTTCAGTATTGTGAGAAGCAAATTTTTTGCAAATATTTTTAATAATATTGGTTGTTTGAAATTTCTTGCCTTTTTTATTATTCTGAATTGTGCATAAAATGTCTTGTGTTTATCTTGAAACACCATGCAAAGATGAAGCGCTTGCTATTGAGCTATGTGTTGAAGATGTTGTTCTGAGCCCATGTTGTTGTGATTCTGAAATTGTATCTCTCCATGTGATTCATTGTTAAATCTCTGGCTAGATCATCTAATGTTGTAGATGTAACATGGTAGTTGACTGTCTTTGTTCTCATAAAATAGCAAAATTTTTATTTCAGCCTCTCCATATATTTCATGACATACATGGTTACTGGTCTTCTGTTCAATATTTTTTTTTTTAACACCCCTCTATACTGCATATTTCCTTTTGGGGGTTGCAGGGAAATAGCTTGCTGTATAAAACCCACATTCCCTTACATTTGCCACTGGGTGAATTTTTTAATTTACCCATTGACAGAAACAAACTCCTTACCAGAAGTCAAACCCTGGACTTCTCACAGTTGTGAGATCAACACTCTGATCTCTTGACCATGTGCCACCATTGTCAATTTTATGTTATATTATTTTAACATTTAGTACGTCAACTTTATTAACCAACATTTCCCCTTCTCTGGTTAGCGAGCGACAAATCTATTTTCCGCCGTAGACTGCCGTTGCTAGGTACACTTCAATTAAAAATCCCCAATTTTTAATAATTTTTTTGGCAGATGTAATAATTCTGGTATTTTATTCAATTGACTACCCTTTCCTGCAGTTTTAGTGGCAACCATGTGTTAAATATCATTTAAATATCGATATTTTTGCAAATAATTGACAATTTCAAACAAAAGCATCGCCATGACAGTGAATTTGTTTTTATAGACTTTTATTTTATCAAATTTTTATTAAAATCATTATGGATTGTGATTCATATGATTATTTATGGAGAGATAAATAAGTTATTTCCACACTCGAAAATCAGTTACACCACGCTGCTTTATCTAAATTTATATTAAAACATCAACAGTGTTCAAACGATACATTTACAGACTAGATCTAGGTTTATAGAATGATTTTATGACATACCTGTAAGTTTAATCCATTTAATCCTTGAAATTATAACAATTATTCCTTGAATCTATTTAGGTCTATGTAAAACTGTTTCCACTCCAGAATATTTACAAATAATGTAATATAATTCATACAATTAAATTATCGTTTTAAAGGTCCAAATTTGCTCTGGTTTTGTGGAAAATCGTCTTTGGGACTGTCTTACATGTCTCGTATCACATACAAACAAAACCTACACCAATATATGCAGAATTCAATTCTTTATTTATATGTGCAAAAATTATTTAAATATCTCTAACAACTAAAAAGTTATCACGATTTCAAAATATCCACCAACGATTACGTAAAATTTCCAAAAATGATTTCAGCAGCAGGAGAGAAATTACGTAATTGTAAACACAGCGTGCTAAAGATTAATTATGTACTGGTTTTGTAATGTTTTATAAACTTCTTTACTTATAAGTTTTGTAATGTTATTCTTCTGCGTTCATTCTCAAACTCCTGCAGATTACAAGGATGTAGTTCGGAGAACAGAATGCATTGTGTCATGGTTTACAGTATTGCGGCGATATCTGCGCGTTTCGTCCTGACACATCCAACTTCATAATGGCTGTGGGTCACTTTGACTATGTGGAATGGGACAATAAACTCCACCCCATAACTTCTTAGTCGCCTCTTATGATATGTATGGAAAAAAATATTGCTATTCTTTGCTTCGCTCTTGGGCCCTGGCAACACACTGGCGCTTTGTAATGTTATTATAATCTTCTTTACTAATCCATTTTGTAATAATATTATAAATTTCAGTACAGGTTAAGCAAATGTTGCCTCTTTTTTTAAACAAAACATACGTACATTATTGAATAAAATTAAATATCAATAAAGATGCATTTCACAGAAGCTAAATCTACTTGCGGATCCATTGATCTGCACGCTACACACAGAGCCTCCTCCCACCTTTGGATGACCCTGGTGGAGGGGGCTCTCAGTATTTAACACACAGTTTGAAGCATACCCAGAAACTTTTTAATCCAAGGTCATCTAGGTCATGAAACTGCGTTATATTGAAATGTTAGACTTATCACAAAATGAGGCCACATTTACTTAACCTGTACCTAAATAGTTATGTATAAGTCTTCTAATGTTATTATAAACTTCTTTAGTTTTATAGTTTTATAATTTTGTTACGAGGCGTGTTCAAATGAAAACAGGACTTGTTACACCACGCGTGATAGAGCGCACTGATATTGATGACATTTTGCACTAGTAATGAGTATCCAATAATTTACATACGGTCACGTGTTCATCTTCCCAGCATGCATATGTGCTGCAGAAGACTGTTAACAATATGGCGGGTGTGATTCCGAACCCGTCCAAAGTGAATCAGCGTGCTGTGATCCAGTTTCTTTCATTTGAAGGATGTCAAGCAGTAGACATTCATCGGAGAATGAAGGCAGCATATGGTGACAAATGTTTGTCGAGGACCAGAGTGATGGAGTGGGTGCGTATGTTTAAAGACGGACGTGAGTTAACGGCAGATCTTGCACAGCCAGGTCAGGCGCATATTGTTGCAACAGAAGAAGCCATAGCCGTGCTTGATAAAGCAGTACTGACTGACCGTCGTCGGAGCATTCGTTCGCTTGCAGAAGAATTCCATATGTCAATTGGGACAGCCCACATGGTTGTTCGGAAGAAATTGAACTATCGGAAGGTGTGTTCACAGTGGGTCCCACGGATGTTGACTGACCACCATAAGGAAGAACGGATGGGGTGGAGTTTGAACCACCTGATGCGTTACAGGGCAGAGGGTGATGCATTTCTGTTGAGCATTGTGGCAGGTGATGAATCGTGGTGCCACCACTATGAACCGAGCAGCAAAATTGACAGCATGCAATGGAAACATCCAGGTTCACCAAAACCCAAAAAATTCAAGACACAGGTTTCTGCTGGGAAGGTTATGGTGACTGCATTTTTTGACCATGAAGGGCTTTTGTTGACTGATTTTAAGGAACCTGGTGTCAACATCAATGCCGCCCATTATAAAGACACTTTAGACAAGCTGCATAAGGCCATCAAGGCTAAGCGACCAGGCAGACTTTCTCAAGGTGTGATTCTTCTCCACGACAACGCTCGTCCGCACGTCGCAAAAATTGTGCAGGAAACATTGGCAAAGAAGAATTGGGAAGTTCTTCATCACCCAGCCTATAGTCCCGATTTATCCCCGTGTGATTTCCATTTGTTCGGACCGTTGAAGAAAGCACTAAAGGGACAGCGATTCAACAGCGACGCAGACGTGAAGACAGCGGTGACCACATGGTTCAGAGAACAGCCACGCAACTTTTTCTCGGACGGCATTCGACGTCTACCTAAACAGTGGGATGCTTGCCTAAATGCATACGGAGATTTTTTCTGTGGAACCCAGGTGCATTCTTATTCACAAGTGGTTGCTTTGTTCAATTCCGTTGAAAATATTAAATTGCGTATGATACTTTTTAAATAAATCCACAAGTCCCGTTTTCATTTGAACACGCCTCGTATATTATATAGTCCAAAGGTACTAATACAAGCAGAAAAGTTTCCAAGTCATCGAATGAAAGAAAAATTCCAAAATCTAGCAATTGGGCAATTGAAAAGAAGCAGCTTTATCTACCAAGTTAAACGACTATGTAGACAACTTATATAACTTACATACCTACCTGAAGTTGACAGCCCCTTAAGGTCTGTACCAGAACAAACTCCTTGAAGTGAAAGGTATGGAATGCCAATATACAAGGTGATCAAAAAGTCCCTGTGCACCTGATTTTTTTAATAAATATAGGTTGTAAAAAATGTTACTAAATAGCGTTTTATTCCATATTAATCAAAAACCTTTATTCAATTACTTTTATTTTATTCAAAATTAATCAAAAACAGCATATTGTAACAGACATATGTGTTACTTGGTGAACTTTACAGTAGATGCTGGAAATGACCACCACCCGCCTCAGTACATCTTGTGGCGCGTGTTATTATGTTTCTGAAGACGTCTTCCAACACAGTGTCGTCAACTTGTTGGATATAATTTGTGATGGTTTATTTCAATTCATTTATTGTGCTGGGATTGCTGCAATAAATTTTGTTTTTCGTAGCGCCCCATAAGTAAAAGTCTGGATGCGCAAGATCAGGAGATCTTAGTGGCCAGAGATCCTTGGAGATAATGCGGCTACCAAAAATTGTTCGTAAAAATGTCAGGGAAGATTTTGATGTGTGCGCAGTAGCACCATCTTGCTGAAAGTAGCCAATTCTTTTGTCAGTGTCAGAAAGTTTTGTTAAAAATGGTTTCAAAACGTCATTAATGTAGCGATTAGAATTGTTTCCAAGGATCTCTGGCCACCAAGATCTCATGATCTTGCGCCTTCAGACTTTTACTTATGAGGCGCTATGAAAAACAAAATTTATTGCAGCAATCCCAGAACAATAAATGAATTGAAAGAAACCATCACAAATTATATCCAACAAGTTGACTACACTGTATTGGAAGACGTCTTCAGAAACATGATAACACGCGCCACAAGATGTAGTGAGGCGGGTGGTGGTCATTTCCAGCATCTACTGTAAAGTTCACCAAGTAACACATATGTCTGTTACAATATGCTGTTTTTGATTAATATTGAATAAAATAAAAGTAATTGAATAAAGGTTTTTGATTAATATGGAATAAAACGCTATTTAGTAACATTTTTTACAAACTATATTTATAAGAAAATCAGGTGCACAGAGACTTTTTGATCACCCTGGACGATGAATATCCACAAGACATATGGGTCAGAGTATACACAGATGTGTCAGCACAGAGTGCATTGACGAATGGAGGTGCAGGTGTATATATAGAATATACACACAAGCCTAGAGATACGATCAGAACACCAACAGGGAAATTCTGCAATAATTATGATGCAGAAATCCAGGCAATTAGGGTGGCAACTGAAAAACTACTGAACTCCAACCCTGGCCCACAGACAGTGGTATTCCTGACATATGCAAGGTCAGTGCTTCAAAAAGTCTCTCCAGTCTGGAAAACTAACAGACTTACAAAAACTACTTAATGAATTATCTTACCAGTATAGAGTAGCAATGCAGTGGATACCCTCTCACTGGAATACCAGGAAATGAAAAAAGCAAGCCAACTGGCTAAGGAAGGCGCTTCCGAAGACCAACCGGATGTACCAATCGCCTATCATCAGAAAAAACATGATCAAGTCAATAAGAAAGCCACAAACACCAATACAAGATATCACATTATGAACAGATCAGAACAAGTTGTTCTATGCCTCAGAACAGGACACAACCGACTCAGCAGTCACATGTACACATGAGATTGGCAAGAAGGCCATGTGAACAGGCAGCAAAGAGTGCCAAACATATACTTCAATAGTGTTCTGAGTATGAAACATTGAGGCAGACATTGCCAGAGTAAACAACACTGGAATCAAAGGTCTATGGGCCACCGTGTGACATACAGAAGACAGAATTACGGATATAGATATGTTTCATGTCATTGAAAGAAGATGAAGAATATAGTTCTCAGTTTTATGATCTTGCCATTACAACATGTGGATGTTGATCATCTTGAGCTTGTCAGAATAATTTTCAGCCGGAGATTTGGTTATGGACGTGTTTTCATAAATTTTGTTTCCAAATTTCTATCTGGATCTTGGCTGTAAACATTTATCAAATCATAATTCATTAAAAATAATACAATTTAATATTTTACCAAAGTTTGGTTTCATTGCTGTGCCTATTTGTAAAATGGTAGCCATATGTACATTATTTATTTTCCCAGCATTAATGGGTGATATTTATAGTGCACTTTTCAGAGAATATCAATGTTTTTACAACAAATTTCAGCTTTTCACAAGTACAGTAGACAAAGCTTTTGTTTTGAAATATAATATTCTGTAATGTTTGACATTTAATGTCTTGGTAATAATATTTTTATAGTGGGATTGGCGCAGTTACAAGTGCACTAGCTCATCAACAAAAGGTTTTTTGGTCAAGTCCCATGATCACCTTTCAAGTCCATCCAGCTACACAAATTGGTATGCTGCTGACTGTTGGAAAGGTAAACATTTTGAGGGAAAGCATTGGCACCCTCACCTCAAAGAAAGTTATGGTACTGTGATGTCCATGTGTCAACTGGAGCCTGAACTTCAAGTTCAGAGTGCAAAGAATAGGGCCACTATTTGGAAAAAAATGTTTTCTTTCCAGACATGTTGTAGGAGATGACTAAGGAAAGTTGGTGGTAAGGCTGACAACCTGTCACATGTGAAAATGTCATTGACACTATCTTGTCTCAATTTATTATTTTTCTCTTCTGCCAAATGGTCCCCACGGATGGTGGAAAGATACAGGTCAGCAGACATTACATCTTTATCCTTATGTAGCAGACTTCTATGTGGTGGGGAAAGTATGCTAGGTGTACTATCACTTCAGATGGGTCAACAGATGTGATAAAATAATTAACTAGTTGTCCTACAGGTGTATGCCACACTCCTGACAGGACATTGTGATCCTAGGATACTGCTACACTGGAGTGCCTCCTTTTGGGGACTAAACATGCATCCATAAACTCAACCTAAAACAACCACATCTTTGAAACAATTAACCTTATCTGAGTTTGGGTGTCACCTCAGTTACTCATTAAGGGAACCTCTTTTCTGTCAGAGTGGCCTTGGGATGTCAAGAACAATTTGCTCTTGGGTAAAAGGATTACTTCATCATTATAATACTGTGAGGAAGAATATACGCCACACCCCTACAACATGATCTACTATGGGACTGGCTATATCTTTAATAATATTTATTTTACTCATTTTCATATTCACATAACGTGACATTCAAAAACATGAAACAATGAAATAAATTATCTGATGTAACAACTTTATCAATATGTATGTCTTATCTATCTTACCGTATAATTCAGTGAGTCGTTCATATTTTATCTGCAGAAAACACCATTTTTTTGTTACAGCAGAACATTAAATTTCGAAGATGCTAGAAAAATCTGATTTAGTGTAATTTAAAATAAATATTGCAGTGCAATAATACAGTGGTATAAGAGAAAAATAGTTATAATGGAGCATTATCAAGAATGGACAAAGAAAACAACTTAAATACATAAAGTATCTAGTGTTATGTGGGTAACCCTCTGGTATATAGACCTTTCCTTTGCAATCTAAGAGTTCAGTGGGACAGAGGAAGAAGCATTGAGTTATTGATACAGAGACAGTAGTCATTTCAGAGTTTGTTTACACCTTGTCCGTAATTGTTTCGGACTGTAGATCATTTTGGAATGAATGAAATATCCATAACTTGACCTTATAGATAAGAGTTCTTATCTCTTATCACACATAGCCAGAATTTCTTAAACAGTTTAGGGCTTAGAGAGAGAATATTGACACTTCATAATTATGGTATAGAACTAAATTTCTGTCAAAGACGGATGTGTCAGGCCATTGGTGTAAATAAAATAGCGACAAGATATTTTTATTCTCTATACTGCATCCTGCTGAAAATCTATTAGGCCTATTGTCCTGCTACAATAGATCTAGCAGGTGTGTGAGAATGAATGCTGAAGAAGAACTAAACTGATCCCACCATAGCTTAACAAGATATTAAAAGGCAGATATGCTAGCAAAAAATGGAGCAACAGGAAAAAAGACCAAGAAATCACCTACAAGGAGAAGAGGACCCACATCAAAACTATTAGAAAAGTTATTAGAAAAAACACCCAAAGATAATTATTAGTATCTCAACAGAGGTGAACAAGTTATCTTCTGCACCAGGACAGGATACAATGAACTAAACAACCATTTTAAATGGAGTGCAATTTATAACAAGAAATTCAAGACTGAAATTGTATTAAAACATATCCTTCTGCATTTGTTCTCATTTCTCATTTGTTCACCTTCTAATGGTTAGGAAGATGTAGTCTACAGAACGGAATACATTATGTCATAGTTTACAGCTTGGCAGTGAAATCTACACCTTTTATCATCCGACCTCAACATGGTTTTTGGATCACTTTGACCATGTATGGCAGCCAATCCTAACATCCTTGCCTCCTATAACAGGTCACTGTTGCAAGTTTTTAATGCCTGTTCTAGCTGCAACACAGCTGAATCATGTCCTATTGAGTGCAGAAAACAAAACTGCATCTTGAAGCATAGACCAATAATAACACTTGAGATTTGATCTACTCATGTTTGTTGTTAATGTATATGGTCTATAAGAGTCTTATTTTTTTTACATGGACTAATCTCATTGGCTTTAGCCAGACTGACAGCTTTACAAAAAATATATTTGTAACTGTATTCTTTGTGATAATTTTGTATTTCTTTCAAATGTGTCTTCATATTTGTAATATTGTTTGAATTTTTTTATTTGGTACTTGAAAACTTTATTTAGCTTAAGGGAATTTCAACTGTCGTAAGTTTTTATTTCAAATTTATTAAAACAACAGCAAAATTTAATTTGAAATAAACAAAAAGAGAATCCATTCTCCATTATTATTTCCGCACTATTTTAAATTTACTATTGAAGATATTCTGTATTGTTCTATTTCTAACTCATTCTGTGATGTAATAAATGCTGTGATACCGGGTCATATTTGTGTCTGGTATTTTGGTGAAGAATACAATACAATCTTGATATTGTTTTGTTTCCATTTCTGACTGTTGAAAGCACTAGGAGAGTGTTAGTACAAAGTGCAGTTATGGAAATTTCATAGTTTGTCTATCTTTATAGATCGTACTTAAGTAAAACACTACAGGTTTATATAATCACTACAGTCACACACGACAGCTATAACTTAAACTAGTGGGAAATGATGTGCACACAAAAAAAACCATACAAATTACAATACACAAATCATATTCAACGTTTCAACCAAAAGGTCTTTATCAAGATACACACAAAATATCAAAAGACGACGAATGGAAAAATTATCACAACAAACAAACGTATCCAACGGAAATATGAAAATGAGATGCTGGAAGATAAAGACCTTTTAAATTGAAACGTTGAATATGATTTGTGTATTGTAATTTGTATGTTTTTTTTTGTGCGCACATCATTTCCCACTAGTTTTAGTTATAGTCTGTCATGTCTGCTTGAAGCGATTATATAAACCTGTGTTTTACGTAAGTATGATTGTTGTTACGTTTCACGCAGTTACCTTGTATTGATTATCTCCAAAGAGGCAAGTTAGATTTCATGGTCTCGTGGCAAGTAGGAAATATGATATCTAGACAATACTATAAGTGAAGGAATAATATAAATTAGAAGCATAAAGGAGTTTTGGAAAAAATCTGAAGCTAGTGAATGGGATTTAAACCATTTCTTAGAGATGATGTGTGGTCAAATTTGGAAAACGTGTTGTCTCAAGTTGCGAGGTGAATAGGCACCAGTTAAACAAACCTGTTTAAATCCCATCAGATGCTGTCTTATTTTTTTCTACAGTAACAAAAATTGTAGGAAGCACTCGCTTGCTTCAAATATAAATATGCATTGCCAAGAAGTCTCCATTTACTTTTATATATCTATCCACCTTTCAGCTCCCCGTGAAACATATGTCCTCAACAAACTTCTATTTTGTCCTATCTTTAGCTATTACTTCCAGCTTTTTCCATGTTCTACCCATCCTTTATGTATCTAATTCTTTCCATCAGATAATTCTTTGTCTTCCCCTTTTCTTAGGTTCTAGAACAATGCTTTCCAATGTACTATCCTTCTCCAGTGCTATTTTATTAGTTCTATCTCAGCTGGCATTTGTTTAGTTTTTTGCATGAATTCCTCATTGATGTTCTTATACCATTTCAAACCTTATATTCTGTGCAGGCATACAATGATGAAAGTTTGTAGTTTAATGGTTGTTTTATTCTCCATGTTTCTGAACCATATAACAGCACAGATTTAACATTTGGAACTAACATTTTGATGCAAATTATATATTACTGGTGGTGTACACAAGAATGAGCATAATAATGGCTCAAGACAACGCATAAACACACTTTTATGATTATGTGTACTTATATATATGTGTGTATGGGATTTATATCTATATACATGCATGTTTACATATGTACAAGTGTGTACAGATATAAATATGTTTTAATATATGTGATTGTAGATGTAAAATTGCCAACAGCAATGAGGAAGACAACCTGAGCGAAATTCTTTTTGCAGATGATCAAGCAATAATATCAACATCAGAAGGACAACTACAACAACATATAAATAGACTTCACACACTAGTAGGGACTATAACATGAAGATAAACACAGAAACCAACCGGGGTAATGTCAATTGCAAATACAGAAAGAAACACTATTTATCAATGAGCAACAATTCACATAGATGAAAGAATTCACTTGTCTTAGGAGCATCATATCATCAAATGAGAAAAACACCAAAGAAAATCCAACATAGATGCAACATATCATAGCAGATATTAGGGCAGTTGTCTTCTATTTTCAAAAACAAACATGTGAACATGAACATCAAAACTGCACTATATAAAACTATCATCATACCATCACTATGCTACCAATGTCAAATGTGGACACTAACAACACAATCCAAAAGAAAACTTGTTACAACAGAAATGACTTGTCTACATAGAATTCTCAGAGTAACAATACGAGACAATCAGAAATGAAAACATCGGAAGACTAACAAACACAACTTGCATGCGGTTGCTTCTGTGGGTCTCACCAATGGCCCACTACACAAACTACCCATGCAATAGAAAACCTTAGTAGATGACATGCGTTATATTGACTCTCTTATGGAAGATTTGTAGATAATATATGCAATTATAGAACCTACGTTTGAGTAGAAAGCTTCTTCAATAGGCATTGCACTAAGCCGAAGTCTCCTGGGGTATGAAAGAAAGCTCAGAAAACCACCCCAACTGCACATAGGAAGTAAGAACTAATCGCTCGCAATTCCTGGGGTTCTCAAACAAACACAATGACAATCCTGGATTACATTAGATTAAGTAGTTTTCACATGCTTCATGACTATCATCAGATAGCACCCCTCAAACAGCATTGCTGTACAGACCATGCAAAAGATGGGTTGTAGAAATAAAAGAGGCAACGAAAACAAACATATGAAACACAAAAAAGTCAGTCTCCCGAGAGCTCTTCTATTCCTGATACTGCAAGACATAAGGGGTATAAAGTGAAAAGAAAGAAAGAAGAAACGTGTTTAAGTTTGTACATTGCATGGTTTGTGTGTTCTCCTGTATATTAGAGTACTCTTCTACACATTCATTTCTGTATGCTTTCGTGTTCTTGCAGAATCATGTATTTTGTAGGCTAATTTTTACCCATGTAAGTTGGTACAGTAGAATCTCTCTATAGGCATCCTTGTATAACATATTCCTTTTTATTAATAACACTTAACAAAATCCACCCCCCCCCCCTAATTTTCAACATATAGGCCTACATGGACAGAATAATAAAAGAAGCTTACATCAACAAAGAGAAAAACATTGCAAATAAACCTGACGAGGAACTGAGCAGTGAAATCAATGAACTATTATTTGCCAAGATGAGGAAACTCTTCAAAAGCACATCAATGCATTGCTATTCGCATGTCAGAAGCACATGAAAATTAATGTAAAAAAACCCCCCAAAAGTTATGAAAATTAGCAAGTCTGCAACACCAATAGATATATAACAATAGATAATACCAAATTGAAACAAGCTAAAGAATTTATATAGGCCCTATCTAGACAGCATTTTTTCCGAAGATGGAAGACTAGACAGAAAAATAGAAATAAGGTGCCAGAAAGCAAACAGTGACCTACCAACTTTCACCATTACTTCTTCACCCAAGATCAAGATGGAAATAAAAATACAGATACTATCTACAATTTTTATACCAACACTCTGCTACCAATGTCAAACATGGTCTTTAACAGCTTCGCAGCAAAGAAAAATCGTCACATGTGAAATGAAGTGTCTGAGAAAAGCTGCAATGGTTACCAAACTAGATAAAATAAATGAAGAAATTAGGAAAGAGTTGGTATAATATCATGTATTGAACATATTGAGAGACAGCAAGTAAAATTGTTCGGTCACCTTATGAGAATGAAGCCAACCCAAATACCAATAAGAGCATATAACAAAAGAATATCAGGGCTAAGGCCAAAGGTAGACAAGGAAACGGTGGATAGAAAACTTCAAAATTGCCTTGAACAAACATAGACTAAATCCAACCACGGCAACACATCTAGCTTTGGAACGACAGCTTAAGCTCCCACCCCTACGCTTAACGGCAAGTGTGAATGTGATCAACTATCATTCACCTAAGGAAAGACAATAGACAAACAAAATCCGCAAATAAATCATTTGAGAAGGATGTCCATCCCAAATCCCTAGCAGGTGTTATATTGTCAATGATCTCGGCAGATTGCGGTGTTATTATTCTTATCTCCTTTTGATTCCTATAAAACACGTCATCGCCCCGTTATTTGTTACGTTCTTTCTCATTTCTCGAAGAAAATGCTAACAAAAACTGTGCAAATCCAGTATTATTTTTGTTTTGTTAGAAATTGAGTCATGATGAAATCTTGTTCAAGGACATTGCAATTTGCCATCCTCTACAATTTTTTTTTCCCTTGTTGTATATCCAATTTGTGTGTGTTTCGTTGCCAAATAAAATATTACATTCCAAGACGGATGTGTCGGACCATTGTCGCAAATATAACGACAACACGTCACATTTTCTTTCTCTTGACTACATCCTCCTGGACATCTAGTAGAACCTTTGTTCTGCTACAAGAGAGATACAGTAGATGTTTGAGAATGAACGCTGAAAAAGAATGAATAAAATATTGAAATATATCTGTATGCGATCGGGTTGGTTATCCAATCTGATAATAATAAATTATGCGGTCCTAATAATTATTAATCGATGACTGCAAAACTTTTGACTTCAATTCGACACAGCACATAAGCCTAACTTTAAAACAAAGTGCGGGTATGCGGATAATCTTATCTGATAATTAGCAAATTTGTATGGTTGGTTGCTGATCCAGCGGTACATGGGCTCATGCTCTTTGACCCTGGGAAGTCTGCGAATTTTCGACCCACCCCGGGTTAGGGCCAGATAATAACTCACACCACCAGGAAGGTAGGTTTCAACCTATGCACGGCTTCGAGTCATTGTAGCCAAGATAGGGCTCACTGTGCTCATTCCCCGTTACTAATTAACTACTGGTTATGCCGAACTTCTCCATTGCTCATGACATGCAACCAGATGTTCAAGTCAAAAGGATTGTCATGTCCTGAGTCATTGTTCCTCTATGATGGGTCTCAGCCATAGGAAAGAACAGTGCTGCGCAGTAAAATCTCTGGCTCCCTCCCAACTACAGAGGGTGCCATACATATACAAATAACAGAGCATGAAACACATTGCAACAAAATAACAGCATAAGTGTATAGATGACCTCAATATAAAGGCATGCCATCTAGTAGGGTTTTCTGTTGCATGAATTGTTTGTCTAATTGGTCATTGGTGATACCACATACGCATCCGCATGAGTTTTTTTTAAACGTTATAAATATGCCTATGGTATTTTTTCCCAGCACCAAGGACATGATTTGGTGGGGGTGGGGGGGGGGGGGTGGGGGGACGTTAAAAATAAAATATTTTAAATAAACTTCATGTAAGTGAAAATTTCAAGGTCTACACATGAATAACACAGTGCTTGTTATCAGCTTTGATTAGTTGTGGTATAACTTTCTTTAAGTGAAGCACCCACTTTCAATTCTCAACTCTTCAGATTCTGTGGTCATGATAAACTGTTAGTCCTGTCTTAGTGAGAAGTTCACTTATGTTGTCCAGGTCAGCGAAGCTACCCCACATGTCAGCTGCTATTCGAACGAGACACAACAAAGGACCTTGGAAATCATCTTGGCTATCACCAGGGTTGCCAGAATTTAGCTATATCATTGCCAAATGTTTTTAAAATGTCACTAACCATGAACTTTATGGTTATTTTTGGTTATTATTTTGTTGTTTATCAATTTGAAAAAAAAATTAACAGTTTGGAGTTGAACCATTTTTGATCATATTTTATCAGAATTTTTACTATTTCAAATTTTTACAGTCAGATAACACCCCCCTCACATCATCATCAAGTGCCGTCTCCGCAACGAAGTTTGGCTGCAACGGATCTCCTACATCCCCTGTTTCTTGTTGGTGGTGCACTCTGCTAGACTGTAACCTGTCCTTCGTATGATGTTACTCTCCCACTTGTATCTCTGCCTACATCTTGCTCGCTTCCCTTTGACTTTACCCTTAAGTAAGGTCTTCAATAAATGTCGTGTCTTTAAATGTGTCCAAAATATTGTATTTGCCTGATCTTTATTTCTCTTAGTAGTTCTTTCTTCTTAATAAATAGTGAACAACCGATCCTAACATTAATCAGAAACGTAACGAATGGGTTTCCAATTAATTATGTTGAACGGTCTTCTATACTTCTTCAGCGTTCATTCTCAAACTCCTACTAGAGCTTCCTTATAGCAGGACCATGATCCTACTAGATTTGCAGCAGGATGCAGTCCAGAGAATAGAAATGCGTTGTGTCCCCGTTCCATTTACGCCAGTGGCCCGACACATCCGTCCTCGGCGGAGTCTCCTATACTGTCGGTTAAACATATTCTGTATCTGTTTTTCTCTCTAATTAAGATTACTAGTCATACTAAGCGAACAAGCTTAGTGCTGAATTCACTCGCAGCAGTGGCCGGCACGTTTCATAATTCACCGGATTTAATTGGGATTGGAAGGGAATAACATTCATCCCGAATACAGATGATTGCTTGCTGAATAGCTCCCAATTAAGGACACACATTTTGTAAAAGTTATTCAGTATGAACATGTGCTAGATTTCTCTAACTGATGTATACCGGTCCTCTAGAGACAGCAATGCATTTGTATCTTAGCTAAGACATTACGCCCCTGTCAACTTATTGCTAATCTGATTAACTAGTCGACGCCGCAAGCTTCCTTCCTGTCTCTACCGACAAAGAAGCACGCGCTTGCGTGTCTGCTTTCGTATCTCTTGTAATGAATGTGTCTCCTTGTGACATTAATAATTTGTTGCATTTCAGATTTGTTGTTCCTCGAAAAAAATGGCTGACAGATTTCCTACAGATTTGACGTAACATTTCGATGTAAGTACGCCTACATTGGAATTCCTCTATAACGCATACTTTTAAAACTAATTTTCTCTATTTAACAACACTTTTCAAAATCCCCAATTATATTTATTCTTTATTGTTTGTACTGTATATAGCGCATCTCTTATAACATACATATCTCATCAGTCTTAAGTTGCTATAATGGGATTCCACTGTAATTGTTTTAGACAGTTTTGTGACATCAATGTATTGTAGGATAACAAAATGTGGAGAAAAAACACACAACATAAACAGTAATAAAACAGACGTCTTCGGTTCTCAAAACAGATTAGCAAGATGTTGTCTGAAGAATGGAATGCGCTGTATCATTGCTTACCTCTTGACTCCAGATTTCAACGGACACATCCGACTTCCGCATGGATTTTGGGTCACTAACTGTCTATGGGATGAGACTCTACCCCCAAACCCTCCTTATTTGCCTCCTACGACGGGAATGGCAGATAACTGTCGCTATTCTTTGCTCCGATTTCATTCACGGCAACCCACCGAAAACGGATGTGTCGGACCATTGGCGCAAATAAAACGGCGACACAACGCATTTCCATTCTCTAGACTACATCCTGCTGGAAATATAGTAGGACCATTGTCCTGCTACAAGAGAATTTCATATAAATAACCCAAATATCGGAGGATATCCGACAAAATGGAAGTGCCGCAGTAACCAGACAAATAGAAGTAAATACAAATAAGGTAGGAAGGTTACTGTAGAAAACTGTCAATATAAAATAATAAAATATATAAAATAACAATAAAACAAAGAACAAATACAATTGTCAACTTGTTGGTCTAACTGGGACCTTTATCAAGACAACAAAAACAGTTAGGAACACAAAACCATAACCAGAACCACGAATTGGTTTATATTCGTTATGGTTTTGTGTTCTTAACTGTTTTTGTTGTCGTGATAAAGGTCCCAGTTGGACCGACACGTTGACAATTGTATTTATTTTATTGTTATTTTCTATATTTTATTATTTTATATTGACAGTTTTCTACAGTAACCATCCTCATTGCTTTCAATAGTGAAACGACGAAAACTAGCATGGTTCGG
>CM067322.1:73175500-73333000 GCA_034231615.1 Meghimatium bilineatum
TGGTTAAAAGCAGAGGGCCTTAATGGAGAGACAAATTCATCACCTACACAATTATACTAGGTCTATCACATCGTGTACTTGAAAATAAAATTGCTGATTGACATAGAATTTAAATAAATCATGTAATTCTTGTTTCCCCCCCCCTCCCAAGTCCCTCAAAAACAAAATTATTTGGAAGGACAGGCCATTTTTTGGCAATTTAGTATGCGGTCACTTTGTCATTAAATTCTAGGCAGATGTTGACAAGAGAGTTAAAGCGTTTATAAACTGCTAAAAATCTGACGTAATTTATATCGAAATCCAAGATAGTATAGATTTGCTATAGGCTTGTCTTTCACAAATCTTAATTGTTAATAAATCGATAAGAGTAGTCTAGGTCCATACTTGTTTTATTACAGGCATCGTTTGCTGTCTGTCGTCCTGATGAAGACGTTTAGTCAAAACGTTGTCTGTCGATGTGTCTCGTTCTAGTTTCTTTTATTGACTAATAATGGGAACACTTGTACGTATTTTGATATTTGCCTAGTTTTACCCCCCCCCCCCTCGCGCAATTTCCAGTTTCGGCGGATATCCGTCAATCCCTCCCTGACAGTGGTTAAGCCATTTTCATCGCTAGGGAATACACTGCCAAGTTCTATCGGGTCAAGGTCAAACATCTGCTATTTTCAAGTAAAAGCAGGCCAAAGTTTTCAGCACAACTTGATCATTTCTCTGCTGCATATTCATATTCTTTGTGATGGTAAGTTTTCTCACATGAGCAACGTTCAACAGTTCTGTCGATTACCATTATAATAAAAACAGAATACGACCCGCCCGTCTTGATTGTGCAACAGTATAGGAAATAAAATATTGTCATGTCTGTTTCTATCACAAGGAATTATCAACAACTAAGTTCTTGTTTTCTATTCGTAGTCTGGTTGTAACTTCATTTAATGTGTACCCGTTGTGGCGGGATACGCATCTTTCACCTTGGACGTCCGCCCAGTTTGGTTATATCAGCACTTGTTTACCATAGAAAAAATAATGGAGGTTGTCATTCAGCGGACCACAACCATAGGTGTTGTGTTGCCGTTTTATTCACGCCGATGGCCTGAAACATCCATCTTCGGCTGATAATCTACTATTTATCTATCTATCTATCTATCTATCTATCTATCTATCTATCTACCTACCTACCTACCTACTTATCGATCTTTCTGTCTATCTATATAACTATCTATCTATTGCCATTTCCACTTATGCCGTTAAGCGTTGGGGGGGGGGGGAATGGTTCAAAATTTGTGTTGTCTTTGGCCATTTGAATTGCATTGTCCATAGTAAGCCCGTGTATATTTAATGTTTCTTTGATTGTCTCTGCCCATCTAGTTCTTGGTCTTCCTCGTGCCTTGTAGCCCGGTACCCTGCTGATGTATGCACGAATGGCTGGTTGTGCCGGTTCCATTCTCATGACGTGACCAAACCAAATTGTTTGCTGCCTCTCGATGCAGTCTTGACTTGAGCTAGTCTTGACTTCTTTCCTCATATATTCATTTCTTCGGCGTCTCTTCCAGTGACATTTATATCTTTCCTCTAACATCTCATTTTGCAAACTGTGATCAGCACAAGCCAAATCAGTATTCCAAAAAATGATAACCATTTTGTGCAATGGAAGACTATCAATGCAGATCCGAATTCGAGTGTTGAGATGTTATATCGAACCAATTCATTTTATGGATGTGAAGCCTGGACTGTAAACAAAAAAAATTCAAAGCGAATTAGAGGCTGCAGAAATGTGGTTTCTGAGAAGATTGATGAAAATACCAAGGACAGCCAAGAAAACTAATGCAGAGTCTCTCACTGATGCTGGCGTAAAAATATCAATCATATCAAACATTCGGGACAGACGGTCAAAATTTCTAAGGCACATGCCGAGAAGAACACAGCTTGAACACTTAATAACCACTGGAAAGATCAAGGGCAAAAGAGATAGGGGACGACAAAGAGAAAATTTACTAGATGGACTTTTATTGTGGCACGATAGAAGCTCACCAACCGAGCTTATTGACAACATAAGAGACAGAGAGTCGTGGAGAAACATAATCGCCTACGCCATTCGGCATGGCACTTGATTGATTAATTGATTGATTGGTCTTTGTCAAGTCCCATGTTTGACGTTTGCCATTGGTAACACAGAGTTGGTATAAAAATAATGTTTATCAATTGTCATTTTGTAGCCATGCAGATTGATGGGTGTTTAAGTAATGGTGACAGCTTGTAAGTCATAGAATTGGCTTTTTGGCACTATGTTTCAATCTCTCTGTCGAGTTTGTCATCCTTCGTAAATATGCTTCCTAGGTATTTAAACTCTGGGACTTGCTTTTGTTTTGCACCATTTGACGATACATTTAACTGACCTGGTGTTCTGCTTATCTTCAGTCTCTGTTTTAGATGGGTTTAGTTTCATGTTGTGTTGTTCGCAGGTTGTATGGAACAAGTGTGTGTGCCGCTGTAATTACTTTTCAGATTCGTATATTAAACATTGATCATCGGCAAATAGCAGTTCGTCGAGTAAGCTGTTATCTTCATTTGATGCATTTGCAGGGGTGAATTTGTTTCTTGGGTCTACTTCTTTAGTTATCCTGTCCATGTATGTTACAAACAGAAGTGGTGATAGTACGCAACCTTGTCTAACGCCTGTTTTTATTTCAAATGGGTGTGTTGTGCCCTCAGATGTTCTGATTACGCTCTGGCAGTTTTTATAAAGCTCTTATGTTGTCTAGTAATTGTCCATGTATAGTCTTCCAATATTAGCCACAGTTTTTCTCTGTCAACTCTGCCATATGCCTTTGTGAAACAAGTGTATAACATGTGAATATCTTGGACTGAAACGATAGTTTCTTGTTGTGATTGATGAGTTGTACAACTTTTTAAAATACTCTAGCCACCTTGTTTTTCTGTCTTTTCCGTTGAATATACGGGTGCCGTTTCTGCTGTTTATGATTGCCGTGAGGTTATATCTCTTGCTTTCATTGTTTTATACTTTTGAATAGGTCTCTTGGTCTTTTGGTGAATATGTCAGACATATATTCTTTCCACGCATTTTCATTTGCTTGTTTGATTGCTCATTTGACATTACTTCTCTCCAAACGATACTGAGCATAATGTTTTTGATTACCGGTTGTTGCGCTTACCCTTGATAGAAAACATCTAGATAGCCTTGAACAAACATGGACTAAATGCAACCACGGCAACACATCTGGCCTTGGAACGACAGCTTAAGCTCCCACCACTACGCTTAACGGCAAGTGTGAATGCGATCAACCATCATTCACCTGGGGAAAGACAATAGACAATAAACCCTTATTTTGAATGTTTGCTTCCTTTTACTGATTGCTTGTTTGATTTCATCATTACACCAAGCAGTTCTTTTACATTCCTTCGTTTTGTTTTTGCGCCACATAAGGTTTTTAGATTATTTATCATTGATGTTTTGAAAATTGTCCATTCATGCTGTATGTTGCCAATCGCTGTTGGTAGTTTTTCATAAACTTTAGTCATTGCTTTGTGTAGGTTGTCTCTTATTGTTTCGTCCTGTAGTTTACGAAGTTTCACACCTAGGTCTTGTGCTTGTCTAGTTAGTTTCTTCATGTACTGTGACTGTCTTGGTGGTATTATTTCTATCAGTATGAGAGGCCTGTGGTCTGTAACTATCTCGATGTCAGGGAGTACTCTTGCATCTATGCTGTATCTTTTTTTTTGCTTGTGCCTAATAAGGATGAAATCTATTTGTAATGCTTGATTTAAGTTGTCCCACTTGTACAAAGTTTTGATGTGGCTTCTTCTATGTATGATGTGGTTTTTTTTTCTATGCTGGAAAAGGTGTTTGTTATCATTAATCCGTACTATAGGCATAGGTTAATCATTTTTCTGGTGTTTTTTTCTTCTAGAGAGCCAAAAGACATATTTCGTTTCGTGATTTGTATTTCCTATTCTTCCATTGAAGTCTCAACTTTATTTTACGTACCTCTCAACGTATGGTATGTGAATGTGTTGAAACGAAGCGACAACCTTTTTTAAAAAAATATTATTAAAAAACGGGGGTAAAAATTATTCCTTCTAAATATTATATATTATATGTGGTAGAAATAAACATAAAAATAGTAAAAATAATAACCGGTTTTTATGTTGGTTATCGTCTTCACACACCGGACATGTCTATATGTGCTCAGCCAGATCTCCGTTTCAGTAAATCTCTCAATGTTTCTGGTGGTTACTGTTCTATGTTAGCTGCATGCTCATTTTGAAATCTGTGTTAGATGTTCTATATGGAATACGCCTATCCTAATTCCTAAATCGCGCATTTTTTATATTGACTAATGCTCATGTTTCTTACAATCCTCTTATTGTACGAATCATACGTTCGTGTCAGTGTTACAGCAAACACTTCCATCTTTAGTCTGCTGTTGTTGTGGTAAAGGCCTACTGGGTTCGAGTACTTTTCCAGGGGTGCAGAGACGTTGAAGCGAGCACCTGCTCGCTTCGCTCGCCAGGACCAGGACTCATACTGGTTCAGACCTTGATACTCCTCCTCGTGGAGTACCCCGGGCAACAGAGCAATCTGGCTAAGTTATCAAGGATCGAACGATCTCCAGCTGAGGTGGGAACCTGCTGTGGACTTGGAAACTTCCAAGAGAGAAACGACTGTTCTTATCCGCAGTACGTCCCGGGATTAAAAGCAAGCTTCAGCAAACTTTCGACAGCCTTTTTCGTCATTTTCGCCAAGGCTCAAGAACTTTTCGTCAGTTCCCCTGTCCGCACCCAGCGTCCCGATATAACCAAAAAGTCCTTCTTAGGACTAGGTTGAAAGTGACGTGACTAGGCATCCCGAGATGGCCTAGTCGAATCCAGTACTCAACAAACAACAAAGTGTACTTTTCCTCCGTGTGATCTGGAATTAACGGGTCATGCGCACCGCTGGTGGCGGATTGTCAACTCAACCGTGTAAATCATAACCATCTGTATCATTGACATGTTCGCAAATGAGTGCCTTGACCTTCACGGTCACATGGTTACTTTTCCTGCATCCACTATTGAGTGTAATGACTGCCTTGACCTTCTCCTGAAAGACCATAGTAAACAGGTATCGATTCCTTGAAAGGATTGACGTCTTCTGGGGAGTAAAATCTGTTTAACTTAACGGTATCTCGGTGCACCGAATCCATGATTTTGCCTCTATTGATACTGCTTCCCTTCGCATGAGGAAATTACTGTGTAGTGAACTCTGAGGTATATAGGCGTTTGCCACATATCAGTTCTATGAAATGTGCTCTGAAAATCAAGGAGGATCC
The DNA here is from genome assembly GCA_034231615.1 of Meghimatium bilineatum. Classification (NCBI taxonomy): domain Eukaryota; kingdom Metazoa; phylum Mollusca; class Gastropoda; order Stylommatophora; family Philomycidae; genus Meghimatium; species Meghimatium bilineatum. The sequence continues at coordinate 73,180,828 of CM067322.1, forward strand.
CTCATAGCCACATAGGATGTGTCCATGGTGCAAACCATCGGGAAACCAATTCCGCATCGCTTGGTTTGAATTCTCTCCAATCTCGCAATCTGGTATAAATCTATCTATTATATGTTCCAATCTATCCATTATATGTATCAATCTATGTATTATATGTTTCAATCTATCTATTATATGTTTCAATCTATCTATTATATGTTCCAATCTATCTATAATGTGTTTCAATCTATCTATTATATGTTTAAATCTATCTATTATATGTTTCAATCTATCTATTATATGTTCCAATCTATCTATTATGTGTTTCAATCTATCTATTATATGTTCCAATCTATTATATGTTCCAATCTATCTATTATATGCTTTTGTGTTTATTTGGGTCGCATGAATTATGAGCAACCTAAACTCGTGTTTCCTATTTGCAGTTTTGAGGGAGGGGAGTGGATCTCCAGACATACATACTATTTTTAGTTGATTTCCTTGGTGTAGTGGTTGCGCTACTCAACTTGCGCAAGAGGTTGTGGATTCACTCCTCTAGTGAAGTATTGTTTAAAAAAACCAACATTTTTGGGAGATCCCTTGGAATTATTTCTTGAGGATACGTAGTTACGTGCTATGAGTGGTACTCCCGGAAAGCCTGTGTGCCAATTTCTTTGAGAGGGACAGAGTACATATGGAGAAACATGAGTACAAAGAAGTCAATTGTCTACGTCTTCTGAACCCTTTTGTGTGGTATGTTCCAACAAATATGCAAAATAATCATACAGGATATTAGGACAGATGTCTCCTATTTTAAAAAACAAATATGTGGGGGGATGAGCACCAAAACTGCACTATATAAAAACGATCATCATGCAATCACTATGCTACCAATGTCAAACATGGACTCTAACAACAAAATACAAAAGAAAACTTGTTATAACAGAAATGACCTGTCTACGTAGAATCTTCGGAGTAACAATAAAACGATATAATTAGAAACGAAAACATCAGAAGACTAACAACACAATGCCAATTCTGAATTATATCAGAAGACGACACATTAAGTCGCTTTCGCATGCTTCCAGACTATCATCAGACAGTGCAACTCATATAGCATTACTATACAGACACGATGGATACAAAGCCAGTGGCAGACTTTGCAAACAGTGGATTACAGAAATAAAGAAGTCAACGAAAACAAACATATATGAAGCGCACAAAAGCAAGCTCCAGAGAACTCTTCTACCCCTCACGCTGCAAGGTACAGTGGGGGTATAAAGCGAAAAGAAAAGTTTTAGTCTGAAACATTCTGGTGACAACATCCATCTATAACGCTCTCAACTCTATATAGAGTCGGGTCATTCTTGCTATGAGCTTGGAATAATATTAAACTCACTTTTAATAAATACAGCAGTAAGTAATTGAAGACCTGGGTCACGTCTGCTTCAGTTAAAGAAAACAAGAAAACGTGCGATGCTGATTAAATGCCATCACGGAAACTGCACTGTCTGGTGTAACTAGATTTCAGGAGAATTTTTCTTGTCAGGATTTTCCAATAATTGCCCGAGTTTTCCTAGAAATCGGGCGCTGAACTATGCGGAAAATACGAAGTAATGTATACCGTAAAGCAAAATAATGTTTCAAAAACTGACAGAAACAAAACTATGAAGGTCACAAGAAATTAATAGTCAAGGAAAAAAGAATAGAGAAAAGAAAAGAATCAAATGTTCTAAATAAAAGGTCATTATTAATTTAACAGAAGAAAAGATTAATTATTTAACGTAAAAAAATATTATTTCTAAATTTTATTTGTCTCATTTATTGATGAATAGTATCCATTATAATTCGCCCGGGAAGCCTGGGTGCGACATCTGAACAAAGAATAGTAGCACTTGGTAAGTGTTGACTAAAGAGGAAGGGTATCAAGTTGAATGTCAAATCCATGATGATCGCTGTAAAGAAGCTTGCTGAGAACTCATGATTTGACTGGGGGGGGGGGGGGGAATAAAGCCACGATGTCCGATGTGATGAAGTCTACTGAGAACTCATGATTTGACTGGGGGGGGGGGGGATAAAGTCACGATGTCCGATGTGATGAAGTCTACTGAGAACTCATGATTTGACTGGGGGGGGGGGGGGGAATAAAGCCACGATGTCCGATGTGATGAAGTCTACTGAGAACTGTTGATTTGACTGGGGGAGAGAATAAAGCCACGATGTCCGATGTGATGAAGTCTACTGAGAACTGTTGATTTGACTGGGGGAGGGAATAAAGCCACGATGTCCGATGTGATGAAGTCTACTGAGAACTGTTGATTTGACTGGGGGAGGGAATAAAGCCACGATGTCCGATGTGATGAAGTCTACTGAGAACTGTTGATTTGACTGGGGGAGAGAATAAAGCCACGATGTCCGATGTGATGAAGTCTACTGAGAACTCATGATTTGACTGGGGGAGGGAATAAAGCCACGATGTCCGATGTGATGAAGTCTACTGAGAACTCATGATTTGACTGCTGGGAGGGAATAAAGCCATGATGTCCGATGTGATGAAGTCTCTACTGAGAACTCATGATTTGACTGGTGGGAGGGAATAAAGTCATGATGTCCGATGTGATGAAGTCTACTGAGAACTCATGATTTGACTGCTGGGAGGGAATAAAGCCATGATGTCCAATGTGATGAAGTCTACTGAGAACTCATGACTGCTGGGAGGATAATACATCCATGATATCTACTGTGATGAAGCTTGCTGAGAACTCATAACTTAACTGGTGGAAGGAAATAAATTCATGATGTCCGATGTGGTGAAGCCTGCTCAGAACTCATACATTGACTGGACCACATACTGATAGTCAGTAGGGGATTGCGAATCAGCACTGAGGGAGAAGAACTGTACAATGTTCAAGGAATATTTTAAAATATTTTCATAAAAAGGAACACGGAAAAATATTCTGAACAAGAAATGCACCATCATCATCAAGTGCCCAGGCATCGAAAGTTGGGTTTAACGAACCCTAACATCCTCAGTCTGTTGTCTGAGTATAGCACTCTGCTAGGCTGTAACCTGTAACTACATATACAATGCCGTGAATCTGCTCCAAGCAAAGTTTACTCACAGATATATCTCTATTTGTTCACATCTGTCTTTGTTCACAGTTGTCTTTATTTACTTCTGTCTTCGTTCATATCTATATTTGTTCGCACCTGTCTTTGTTCACAGTTGTTTTTGTTCACATCTATATTTGTTCACATTTGTCTCAGTTAACATCTATCTGTTCAAATCTATATTTGTTCAAATCTGTCCTTGTTCGCATCTGTTTTTGTTCACATTTCTCCTTGTTCACATCTATATTTGTTCACATCTATATTTGTTCGTATCTACATTTATTTACATCTATATTTATTCACAACTATATTTGCTAACATCTCTCTTTGTTCACATTTGTTTTTGCCGTATTTAATTACATCTGTCTTTTTTCACTTATATCTTTGTTCGCATCTCTCTTTCAGCCCGCGACTATCTCTGCTCACATATGTGTTTGTTAACATCTGTCTGTGAGTCGGTGTTGGTGTTCCTAAAAATACGCTATTCGCTTACTTTCAGTGGATCTAGTTGAAAAACAATTATATTTTCAGTAGTACAATCGGTGGGAGGGGTGAGGTTACCATCTTTATTTACTTGTTTCATAGTAATAAATATTACCTTCCGTGTTCTCAAAAGGAGGAGAGTGAAACCACTCAATCCTCCAACCTCTTATCTACCGGATTGGTTCTATTGAAGTCAACTTTCGATATGGAGGTGGTAGCTGATCCGACGTTAAAACGGGACTTGCACCATTAAGTTATTTCTTGGCTAATGTGGCATTAGCCGAGTTTCTGAGCCAGACAATGATAGAAATTGTCGGTCATGTATATATTTTTCTAGTCTTTGAAAGAATTATTGTGGGCGAAAAAATATTCACAAATACATGTAGCTCATTAAAATAACAACATTTAAACGCTTAGAGTGTGAACCAAATAACAACTAGTTCAATCTCCAGTGATGAAAGAGAACGTATAAGCGTATTCTCATTACAGCGATTGCTTTCTTTATTAGATGCCATGCATGCATTCACGTTAGATTCACCTCCTCTCACAACTTTGCATGTTTGTAAATCAGTGCAACAAATTTGAAGAATGAAAAGGTGACGGGATGTCAACCTAAAAGGGCTGCTCATAGACTACAACACTTAAGAAGGTGGAGGTCTGAAAAATGCATTGCAGCGTCAGGGGTAGAAGACCTCTCTGGAGATGGCTTTTTTGTGTGCTTCATATATGTTTATTTTCATTGACTCTTTTATTTCTGTAATCCATCGTTTGCAAGGTCTCCCCCTTGCTCTGTATAGTAATGCTTTTTGGGGAGCACTGTCTGGTGGTAGTCTGGAAGCATGCGAAAACCACTTAATCTATTGCATTCTGATGTAATCTAGAATTGGCATTGTGTTTGTTAGTCTTCTGATGTTTTCGTTTCTGTTTCTGTCTCTTATTGCTACTTCGAGGATTCGGCGTTGGTTGGTTAGTTGTTGATCCAGCCGTCCATGGGTTCATACTATTTGACCCAATGGCATTGTGTGATATATGCATGTGTTTGTAAGCTATTGTTTTGTTCCATATAATGTGTACTATTTATCTGGCCCCGGAGGGAGAAGCATTTTCCTGACGTCATCCAGCGCTGGACATTCAAAAAGGTGATAGTCAACAGTTTCATAGGGATCAGTGCACAGCCGGACCCTGGAGTGTGTTGTGGTTGTATTATGTTCAGGTGATTGTTAAACTGTACATGTTGTGTGCGCAGTCGGAAGGTGATACTCTGATCTTTCCTTCCCAGCAGGTTGATGTTGTCTTTAGGATTTTGGCTGGTCATATATTTATACATTTCCCTCCCAGTGTTTCCTATGACCCATCTGTTCATCCAATTTTCTTTGTTCATAGATTTTAACATCATTTTAACTGTGTGTATGGTTGTTTGTGTATATGGCTGTTCTTGTTATGCTCCCCTCTTTGCTAGTCTGTCATTGTCATTGTCAGGTGTGTTTAAGTGGCCAGGAATCCACTGCATAACAATGCTGACTTCATAAGATGTAAGCAGCTGGTTGACATGGTGGTATATTTCAACTAGCTCAGGCTTACAATGTCCATCACATTCTAGTGCTTGAAGAGCGGACATAGAGTCTGTAAAAATCACAATGTTTTGGACTTTTGATGGAAAGACATCAAATATGGTCTTCAGGTGGTACAGGGCTACTTCTAGTGCTATTATTTAAACTTCATAATTAGAACATATCTCCCAACAGGCATCAAACAGCTCATCAGATGTTTTGTCTGGATATTCTATATGACACCATAACTTTGAAAGCAGACCCATCAGTATAGACATGAGCCAACTATTCTAGGTAGATGTCTTTTGTTGTCTGTGTATCTTTCATAAGACTTACTGGGTCCGAAATTTTCGCAGCATTATATCTTAATTATGTTTTAATTTCTGGCAATTTACAACCAGCATGTGGTGGTAAACATTTTTCTACTCTTTGCAGCTCTTGTCTCTTGTTTGGGGGAGGGGGGGGGTATCTGTCTTTTACTTCATTGACATGGTTGAGGACTGACTTGTTTTATTCTGTGATTTGGTTGCCAGTTTTCTACAGGTTCTTTATTTGGATAATCTTTGTTCATTCTTTTGCTTCTTTCATACGACTCTAATGCGGCCATATCTCTCCGTATCTCAAGATATTCTACATTTGTATGTATTTCACATGCACCTGTTGGTGTAGATCTCATTGCTCCACTAATAAGGCGTGGGGAATTAATCTGCACTCTGTCTAGAGATTCTACATTTGTCTTGGAACATGTTGTCAGGAGTGCACTGTTGTATTCTAAAGCATAACATATGTAACCAAGATATAGTCCTCTAAGGGTATCTTTGTCTGATCCCTAACATATGCCAGTGAGTATTTTCAGTAGTTGTAATCGTTTGTGCTTTATTTTTGACATTTTCTACATGTTTGTTGAGTGTGAGATGCCGATCAAGCGTGATTCCAAGATGTATGGAATGTTCTCTTGGAAATTTATGTTTATCCAACTATAGACATATTTTCTTTGGCTACTGAAATTTATGTTTATCCAACTATAGACATATTTTCTTTGGCTACTGAAATTTATGTTTATCCAACTATAGACATATTTTCTTTGGCTACTGAAGCTTATGTTTATCCAACTATAGACATATTTTCTTTGGCTACTGAAACTTATGTTTATCCAACTATAGACATATTTTCTTTGGCTACTGAAATTTATGTTTATCCAACTATAGACATATTTTCTTTGGCTACTGAAACTTATGTTTATCCAACTATAGACATATTTTCTTTGGCTACTGAAACTTATGTTTATCCAACAATAGACATATTTTCTTTGGCTACTGAAACTTATGTTTATCCAACTATAGACATATTTTCTTTGGCTACTGAAACTTATGTTTATCCAACTATAGACATATTTTCTTTGGCTACTGAAATTTATGTTTATCCAACTATAGACATATTTTCTTTGGCTACTGAAACTTATGTTTATCCAACTATAGACATATTTTCTTTGGCTACTGAAACTTATGTTTATCCAACTATAGACATATTTTCTTTGGCTACTTGGTAAAGATGGTATAGACAGTTTTCTCACAGTTTATTTTCAGCGAGGACTCGACGTAGACAAGTTATTTCTGTTGTAGCAAGTTTTCTTTTGGATTCTGCTGTTTGTGTCAACGTATGACATTGGTAGCATAGTCATGGTATGATGATTGTTTTGTATAGTGCAGTTTTGGTGGTCATGCTCACTTATTTGTTTTTGAAAATATGAGAAATCTGCCTCAAGATCTGGTATACTATGTTGCAACTATGTTGAATTTCTTTGGTGCTGTTCCCATTCGATGATATGATGTGTCCAAGATAAGTGAATTCTTTCACCTGTTTAAGTTGTTGACCATCGATTAGAATAGTGATGTTTCTCTGTTTTGGCGATTGACATTACCTCAGTTTTTTTCTCTGGTTATCTTCATGTTAAAGTGCACATGTTGTGTGGAGTCTATTTATATGTTGTTGTAGTTGTTCTTTTATTGTTTCTATTATTGTTTGTTCGTCTGCAGAACGAAGTTCGTTCAGAAAGTTGCTTATATTGTCTTCATTAGTGTTGGTAATTTTACATATACAATCGATATAGGTGATGAATAACAAGGGAGATAGAAACCATTCGTTTCGCACTCAAAAGTGGATGTGGAATTTTCTGAAAGTCCAACACTTGTTCTAACTGTACATTGACTGCCTGTGTAACTACTTTTACACAAGTTGATTAGATGTTGTGGAACTCCATATTTGATAGTACTTTCCAAAGTTGTTGTTCGCCTACTCTGTCGAAAGGTTTTTCTTGGTCGACAAACGCGATATACAATTCTTTGTTGTTGTTTTTTTCTGCCATTTGTCTCAGTGTAAAAGTAGCATCTATACATCTTTTGTTCTTACGGAATCCCATTTGAGTTTTGCTAAGCTGTGGTTCTATGAATGCCCGTAACCTTCTTTCTAGAATTAGTTAAAAAAATTTCCAATGTGGCTTAGAAGTGAAATACCTCTGTACTTTGTACAATCTCTTTTTCTGCTTTCTTTTTCTTCCAGCCAGGTATTATTGCAGAGTTTTCCCAGTCTTCTTGTTTATATGTCATCTTCTGAGAACTCTCCATGTTTCCTACGTGCGTTTTAGTTCTACACTGTCGTTTTGCTAGACCTGTAACAATGTTGTGTCAGCGTCTCCAAATGGTTACGCTGTGTTCTAATCTATCCCATTCAGAAAAGAAACACGTATTTCATTTAGAAAGCACTGAAACACGGAACTTTACTTACTGAGGGTCTGCCTCGGGATTAGAAAACTGCCGAGCTCGTGATAATTGCATCCTACAACTACATTGAGTGAGTCCTCTGAAAATTACACAAGTTCTGAAAAACTTACCCATCAAATATGTCAGATAAATCGGAAGCTGAAAGTAGAACTACACTATCTGTCACAGGAAACAAGAGCTAACAAACTCTTACTTCCTCTGTGTTTTATTATTATAATAATTTCTTCGCTTGTCGCTATTTCTTTATGGTATATATGGCATATATGGCATATATGGCATATATATATATATATATATATATATATATATATATATATATATATATATATATATATATATATATATATATATATATAATGCTATTTAAAGTGTCATGTGACGTATTCCTTCCAGAACGTTGTCTTCCCAATGAACTCTCTGAACCTCTCTCTGTCTTGGGCGATGTGGCTTGCATTTTCTAGCGATGTATTCATGTTATCTTTAATATCGTCAGTCCATCGTCTTCTTGGTCTGCCCCTTCTCCTCTGCCCAGGTACTCTTCCCTCCATTATTTGTATTTCTAAACAGTTATGTCTCTTTATATGACCAAACAGGCGTAGTTTTCTTTTTGTTATTGTGTTTAGTAACCAACACTCTGGAATATTCAGTGTGTTTATAATATCTGAGTTAATATCTGTGGCCTCCACAAATTACGTTTTTTCCCCCTCTATCCTCCTGCAAAGCTCTATAATCCTCTGGACTAAAGCTCTATAATCGGGCATATGGACCGATTGAGAACCACTTCTCTGACCAATTTCACAATCTGAACCTATTTGAAAAGAACGTCTAGATCTTCCTTAGATCAGCTTATAATGTATTGATAAAGGCTGAAAATACAACATAGCATATTTTATAGCTGTCAAGGGACCTGAATCTCCCAGACGCAAATGTTAACTGTCAAGACTGTAGAACAATGGTTTCAATCATGGCTTTCCAGATATATGTTTCAAGAAGTCTATGTTTTATTACGGTTTTAGATGTATCTATAAGAAAGAACAGATTGCTTTGGCTACCTTCAGCAATGCGATATTGAGTGAGATACACAGTTTATTTATGAACCGTCGTATTCGCGCATGCACGAGTGTTATCAGCATATGTCATAAAAGTAACTTGCTCTTGCCTCATATCCCAATAACGTATGCTGTGCTGACATCGCCGTCGTCAGTGTACTCTCGTGTCATTAGCATCATGTATTTGTGTGATCATTTGTGGGCCATCAAGTTTGTAAATAAGGGACGGGGATGTGGAAGTTCAGTTCCAAATTTCGTAGCTCCATTTCTAAAATTCGGATCGTTAAATATCCACACACAAAAAGTGAGGTGTTAAAATTATTTGTTAAAAGTTTGTTAAAGAGAAATTTTACAAAATAACTCTTCCCTTTACTGAAAACGTATCTTATGCCCTATATCTATGCACTGTTCGAGACTATTTCAGCCAAGATCTGGCTCGGTGTGCTTATTATCCCCTGCCAATCGCTTACTGGTTACACTGAACTTCTCTATAGCTTCAGGTATGTAGCCAAATGTTCATGGCAAAAAGGTTGCCACATCCTTAGTCATTGTGCCTCTGTGATGGGCCTTAATCGTACGAAAACAGTGTATCCAGCCCCACAGCCCCCAATGTTGTGTAACAAATCTCTCGCTCCCTTACATATCACAGAGCGTGCGTGTGTATGCACAAATTATAAAAACGTTAAAAAACACACACACAAAATTAGGAGAAACATAATTATATAGATGAAGTTCCGCTGAAGACAGATGTGTAGGCCACTGGCGCAAATAAAACGGCGACACAAGACATTTTCATTTTCTGGACTACACCTGCAGGAAATCTAGTTGGACCATTGTCCTGCTACAAGAGAGATCCAGTGGGAGTTTGAGAATGAATGCTGAAGAAGAAGATATAGATGAAGTGCTATGTACCTTCCATAACAAGAACCTCCCCCCCCCCTTATGTAGGCATATCTTCTACTAATGTTTTCTGCTTCTTCGGTGGTTGACCTCGTGGACCATTCGTACACATTGGCAGACATTCCGCGTGCTATTCTAATTCATCAGTTGTTTGCATAACCTTGAGTCATTTTTCGTTGCCAAAAAATAATAATAATAATAAACATGGTAGAGGTGCATATAATCTTCTATATTAATTTTCTTTAGATATCTAGAACACACCATGCACATTCATTTGGCAACCTCAGCAGAAAATATCATATTAAAGAATTGTCGGGAAACTATGTTCAACTCAAGCATACAAATATTGTTTCTTTAAATCATTCTTATTCGTATTCTGTGTTCGTTCCCAAACTTCAGCTGGTAGCAGAATGTAGTTGAGAGAACAAAATACTTTTTGCCTTCTAAAAAATGACATAAAAAGGGCTATCAAACCAACAGAAACAACGGTTGTTTGTTGTGAAGTAATATATTTAGAACTCTATGTGAAGTTGTGATGTATATATTGTACTATTTCATTGACACTTTGAATGTGTACACATATTTCTTCTTCGTTGTGGTTATACAGTCAGTTATCGTGTTAAAACGCCAATAGTTTCAATGAACTGTGCAATTTCCTTCAGGTCATTCATCGAACCCCTCAGGTTTAGGAAGCAGTGTCTTCACAGTATGACGTTTTTTCTCCCTCTTCTTCGTATAGCTGGCATTCATACATAATATGTTCTGAGGCCTCTGAAGTCAGTACAGAGTTGCACATATATGTCTCACTAATTTTGAGGTTTTTGTACAAGTGTCTTCTCAGTGTTCTTGTTGTATTGGCCTCTTTCTCTCCCTCTACCTCTCTCTCATCTGATTTCTCGTACCATCTTCTGTTGCTCTTTCCTTACATTATGATTGTACGTTTGTAATACTCACTGCCTGCTGACACTTTTGAGGTAAGTATTTTAATTTATCTTATTTTACTTGCTATTATATCTTATCTATTTTCACTTCTCACTTTCTTCTATGCACTATCCCCTTCTCACTTACCACTATCTCCTCCCCTATACCCTCTTCTTCCCTGTCATGCTGCTCCATCGTTGCTTCTTCCGCTATCTATTCGATATCTCTCCCTTTCTTTCCTTCCTATCATAGCCATGTTTGTTTCCATGTAAGATTCGTTGTACTGTGATTTTTAGTTTGTCCTGCGATCCTGATGAAGGAATTTGAGTCGAAACGTCGTCCGTCACTGTGTTTCGTTGCTAGGTTGTTTTATGACTCATCTTGGCAACTCTTATACCTATTTTTGTTCATTTTGTCTTCTCGGTATGTTGTGATCACTTCGTAATCTTGAGATAATGGTTTGCTCTTTGTATGACATTTGATTGAAGGGGTCATTTGGTTCTACAGGTGAATACATCTGTTTTCACTATTCCTTAAATTATGTTTGTATAGTAGTCTTGCGCTCATGGTAGGAAATGTCCCGTTCTATCTTTACTAGTAATCCTTCTTTTTTCTTTGACATGAGTTCAGCCTTTTCATTTCTAAGTATGTCACAGTTTTTTTGTTTGTTTTGCGTTCGCTCCATTGTAACGATCACGGATATCCGTGCGATTTCCGCCGGGAGCGTGATTACGTTGTGCCACCGTTATGCGCCTTGTAGGCCTAGCACATCCGATTTCGGCATGCCTTGACAATTCGGGTGGGCTACCCTTAGCCTGTGACAGCCTCTATATCTGTCTCCAGGCACGCGTAGTGGCGACTCTTCGCCCAGACGGTTTTGCTCTCGTCTGACTCGCACGAGGTGTTCCACTGTCTATGAACTTGCCTCGTGTAATTGAACGTGCTGTGCCTGTGCCCATTGGGTACTGAACCGTTTCTCATCCGTGAGCCTGGTTCCTTAAGGGGAAGAACTCAACAGAGGAGTTGGACCCTGGCTCTTTCGCCCTCTTAGCCGAGGTTTCGTTCAACGACATCGTGTGCCCCTTGTCCAAGTTCGAGTCTCACACCACGCGTTTGAGAGCAAGGCGTTCTCGAGCTGAGCGCCCTTGTCCCAATAGCGCCTGAGCCCATCAGGTACTGAACCCTTTCTCTCTTCAAGTGTATTTCCAGTGTAGGAAAACCTGACAGTAGAGTTGGGCCAGGGCTATTTCGTTGTCCCTTTTGTGCCTGAGCCCTTCGGGTACGGAACCCTTTCTCTTTGCAAGTGTATTTCCGTTATAGGAAACCTTGACAGATCGTTGTCCCTTTCTTGCCTAAGCCCATCGGGTACAGAACCCTTTCTCTTCGCGAGCATATTTCCGGTTTAGGAAGGCTCGACATAAGAGTTGGGTTAGGTCTTCTTGCTTTACCAAACGCCAATGGATGTGTCTGGGTCTCTGCCTGTAAGGAACAAAGGTAACTAGAAGCTCGTCTCGAGCTGACGGAGCTAGTAGTTCCCCTTTCCTAGGAACTTTTCACTTTCTATTTTCAGTTCGCGCTGCCCTCTAGCGCTGTTCTGCCCTTTCATTGTTTCATTGTACTCGGTATGAAATCTATTTGTCTCTCGCCATGCATCTACCTTCACGTGCATTTTACATTGGCCGCCCCTCCAATGTTCGGACTGGACTGATTAGCTTCACTGTATGTCGACAGTGTCGCTATATGTGGTGATGCTGGTTGTGTCGGAGATATTGTCTGTCTCTTGTGCAGTCAAATTTCTTTCCATCTGCTACCTCCACATTCTCGGACACGATACCCAAATGATTTGGCCAGAATCAGCTCGAGCTGCTGTATTTCTGTTTCCAGGGTGCACCGCGTGGAGGTACATTTGGGATCTTGGTTATCTGCTAACCCTGGGTCCGCCTAGAGCAATGCGTTCCCGTTGCACCCCAGTATGTCACAGTGACCATGGATCCACTACAGTGTTCTTTTTTGGAGATAGTGTTGAGGTGTAGTAAGCAGGACATAAGTTCATTCATGCTTGTGTTCTTTGTGTCTTTCAGTGCACGCAACACTGCATTTGCATCAGTTAGAATAGAAGCACAACATATATTTTATGGTTCTTCAGACAATTTATAAGCACTTATTTATGGCTCCCTCTGTTATGGTTTTCATTTCCGCTTTTGTAGAATATTTGTCTGTGTATGACTTTTTTCTATTTATTTTCCATCTGGTATTACTATATATATATATCTTCCTGCTCCTCCATCTAATACTGCTTCTTTCGTTGATCCATCTGCATAAACATGCGTCTATATAACCTTTGGGTATGCTTTCTATATGTGGTTCGTATGTGCCACTTTAAATACTTGTACTAGTGTTTCTGTTTTTTAAATAATGTATGCATACTTTAAATAATTATCGGACAGTTATTCACGCCCAATGTTGGGTATATGTTAAAGGTGTTCGGTGATTTAAGGTTGTGTATGTCTGTATTATTTGATGACATTTCGTAAGAAAAAACTAACTCTTAAATGAAATAAAGATCAAACAACAACAAAATAATTTGAAAATGTTAAAAGACATGACATCTTGTTGAAGACCATATTCGAGGATAAAGTTGAGGGGAGGCGAACAAGAGGTAGGTAGAGATACAAGTGGGTGAGAAATATCACGATATGGAGTCCAGAGTGCACCACCAAGGCAAGAGAAAGGGGATGTCGAAGGTTTGTTGCAGTGAACCTTCGTTGCGAAGACGGCACATAATTATTAATGATGATGATGATCAGTTGATGATTTCTGAAGATCTTTTCAGTGTAGAAGCAACTTCTTTTGAGTCGCTCTTTTGTATGTCTGATTAGTCTTTGGTTCATTAAATGACTCTCTAAACATTTTAACTTGGCATATTTGGTCAAGATTTCCCCCCATTATTTTCTTTATTCCACTGATGGTAAACCCGTGTATGTTTCAATTTCTATGTTTGCGATAGTTTTCATAACTTCCATTATAATTCTGAGTTTATGATTTTGTATCTTTGAGATGTATTGATATTTACTTTTGACTGCTTACTGATATCTCATTTCAAAAAAGCTGGACCTGCGTATACAGTGTATGATCTGTTTCAATGGTATCTTATTTCTTTTGGCATTTCTCAATGTTTGGCTTTCCCATCACATAAAGAGTCAACGTGATCCAGAAGCTGTGGTTATAGTCGAATGTATCAGACCAAAAGTCGAAACAGTTGTATCGCAGCTAAGCTGTAAACAATGACACAGCGTTTTCCGCTCTTCATATTATAATTCCATGAATTTGAAAACGAACGAACCGCCGAAGACGGATGTGTCGGGCCATAGGCGCAATTAAAACGGCGACACAACTCATTTCCATTCTCTGGACCACACCCTGCTGGAAATCTAGTAGCACCATGATTCTGCTACAAGGGAGATCCAGCAGAAGTTTGAGAATGAACGCTGAAGAAGAAGAAGAAGACGAAGAAGAAGAGAGAGCAGACATAATATTTTCCAAACATAATCAAAATCATGCAGAATGCAAATGTTCAGCCCTTTCCTTTCGTTCTATTGACAAAGTAGCAAGCATATATAGCAGGCAACTAGAACCTTAAAATAAAACACAAATGAAATTGTTTGATGTTCTTCCTGCTTTTACAAATATGGCTAATTAGAGAGAGAAAAGATCACTGCCATGACCTCATTATCGCAGTAGAACGTTAAAGAAAAAGTCATTCGTCAATAACAAAACAGCTGTTCTTTTTTTAGCCTTGACATTGTGTATGGATTCTGCACACTTGATAAGAGGAAAAACAAATGTTTTTGACCTTAAAAGAAATTTGGGACGAACTATAGAAAATTATAACATTATTCACTTCAAAACTGCACCGAAAATTGTTATTTATAATCATTATATCTATCTATTGTCTGTTCTCTGCTTTTGCAATGAGTGGTCACAGTATTGAATCGCGATTAGTTTTAGGACTAAGGCACGTTTGGTCATGTAGACAGCTAACAGAAAGAACCAAAGAAAACAACAAAGAATTATACATCGTATTTGTCGACCAAGAAAAGGCATTCGACATAGTGCGCAGATAACAATTATGGAAAATACTATCAATATACGAAGTACCAGAACATTTAATCAATATATGCAAGAGCATTTATACTAATAGCCAAAGTGAAGTAAGAGCAATTGCAGGAATGTCAAATAAGTTATAAATCCAAACATGAGTCCGCCATGTGTGTGTCCTATCTCCTCTACTTTTTATAATACAGTAGAAATCCGTTTATCCGAATTAATTGGGATCTGCTCATTTCGGAAAATCGAAAATTCGGATAATTGGGTGTAACTCAGAAATGAAGCTAAACAGTCTACATACATACAACAAAATATTGACATGAACGGAATTTTATTGATAAAAGTACATTAATAAATATGTAAACAACTATGTACTGCAAATAAAATACATACACTACTGTAAAAATATGCAAATTTATATAAATGGTACGTATTTACAGTAATGCATTGAACGCTCTAAAATTATTTCACCTAAAGTCGATTCGGATAATTGGGGATTCGGTTAATTGGGGATTCGGTTAATTGGGATTCGGATAATCGGATTTATGCTGTATATATCAACCGCATCTGTAAAATAACAAGTACCAATGAAGAAGATAACATGAAAGGCAAATTGAACAAACTACTCTTTATAGACGACCAAGTACTAATAGCGACATCAGAAGAACAATTGCAAGAACATATGAACAGATTCCACACAACATGCCAAACCTTCAACATAAAGTTTCATTCAGTATTGAAAAGACCGAAATAATGGAAATAGCAAAGAAAGAAAGAAATATCACTATCTCCATCGATAATAAACACAGAAATACCACTATCTCCATCGATAATAAACACCTTAAACAAGTTAAGGAGTTCACTTACTTAGGAAGCATTATAACGAGTGAAGGGAAAAAACAGTAAAGAAATACAAAATAGATGCAACAAAACATACTAGATCATAAGACAGATGACGCGTATTTTTAAGAACAAAAATATAAACATAGACACTAATATTGCATTATACAAAACTATCATTATCCCATCCCTGTGCTAACCAGTGCCAAATCTGGACAATGACAGCACAAGACAGAAGAAAAATAGTGACAACAGAAATGTCGTCTACGAAGAATACTCGGAGTTTAATTAAGAGATAGAATTAGAAACGATAACATCAGACATAACCAAAACAATACCATATAACGGCTATAAAACCAGAGGCAGACTATGTAAAAGATGGATAAAAGAAATCAAAGGAGCCACAGGAACAAGCTTACAAACAGAACACAGGAATGCTATCTCCAGAGAACTCTTCTACCCCTGACGCCGTAAGGCAAACAAGGGATACGGCGTATAAATAGAGAAATTTTGTGATTATTTGTACTCCAGTCACCTCAAGCTGCTAATTCCTCTAAAATGATGTCTTGTCATGGAGATGTGCCATATTTCAAATGCCTTAGGGCCTCCCTTATTTCTTTGAGTATTGATGGACCCTAGTTGCTATCTTGTGTGTTTTTATACAGGGTATGTTGTCACCATAAATTTCTTTGATATATTGCATTTATGCGCTTTTAATAACCTATTAATATGATGATAAATAGTATATTAGAAACTACAAACTATTCATATACGAATAAATTCAGATATGACTTCATACTCTTGGTTTACCAAGATTTCAACTCTTTATATTTTATACTTCCTGCTTACCCACTTAACCTAAATTCGGAAAATATTTGTCGGTTATCTATCATGTCGTTTACTTTGATGAATTTGCGAAATCTACTGCACGTAGACATGTATGAATGCGCATACTGGCGTACATATCCCTGGAATATATGATCATCACCATCATCAGGTGCCATACTGGCTGGCGTAGGCGATCGTGGATCTCCACAACGCTTTGTCTCCAGTAGTATGTATCAGAATCGTTGTTGTTTCCCTGCCGTGCTAGGTATGTAATACTTAGCACAAATGCGCTGTGAAAAGGATGACCTACTCATTTTTTTTATTATACATCTATTTTCTAGTTGTGCAAGAAAATATGATGCGATGAAAGTCTGATAAAAGATATTGCATGTGTTGATGCTTGGGTTTCCGACCTAGAGAGAGTCGTCACTGTCGTTGTTCATAAGTAGTTGATTGTTTATCACATTTCTGTTATTGTGTTAAGCTACGAAATCTCATCCACGTCCGTGTTTTTCTTATTAGTAAGTCATTCATGGGATGATGATATTAATCCTTTATATGTAAGCAGGTAACTCTTGACAGCCCATAGCCTTGCTGACAAGTTATGTAATAAAAAAGGTTGGTGGGTGGGATATGGATGCATATTTATCTCCGAAGGGAGCCATCCCAGTACGCCAGTTTCTCAAGATCATATCTTCCAGAGGCACAAAAACACTTCTAGGTCTGGGTCAACTATCTCATCATTCTTGTCAGATTTGTTGACACATTCGGAGAATTCCCGGTCACCTAGGAATCCGTCACAAAAGGACAAAGGTGTAATGTCCAAGATGGCCTGCAGCTCTTCGTCATCCATGGGGATTATGTGATAAAAGATAACAGTATGCATTTAGATAAGATGTGAAAGTAGTGCTTTTTTCACAGATGACAATCCCCACCTTTCTTTATTCGCATCCTACGACATGCTTGGACACAAAGAACAATGCCCTATTTTTTATTCCTGATTAGAAACTAGCATTATAGCACACGGGGCATACCCATAAGTGCCACTCTCCGTTTCAGCAGCCATTCGAGTGTATGTAGACTCAAAGTCCCAGTCAGATGTTGATTACGTGATCTTCGGTTCTTTCCAAAAAGAGTACATTTTCTTCCCTCTCCTCTAATCACTTCCATTTCTGTCATTCTTTGTATGTGTACATTTTCAGTCTCATTGTCAACTTCATTTTGCAATAAATTTATGGCTTTTAATTAAGCCAGTTTTATCCCTTTTCAGTACTGCCCCGTCAATCGCAGAATTAACTGCCAATGAGTCAGCTCTTTCGTTTCCTCTAACTCCAGTGTTACCCAGGCAGTATATCCATGTAAGGCTGTGTACAATACACATTCTTTTCTCAACATGTTCTTTTCTATCTTTAGCAGCATGCTCTGAGAGTCTGTGAGTATTACCGAGTAGATTGATGTATCAGTTATCAACCAAATCAGTGCTGCCTAACTCCCCCTATCTCCATCCTCATGCTCGATTTAATAGTAGAGTATGCAGATGATCTTTCAACCAATTTCATTCCGTTTCTGTAGGCAACAAAACCCCAACCGCATTTATTTCTATTGTTGTTGACTGAGCCATCTGTGAATATACCTATAATATAGTTCATTCTTTCTACCCTGAACTAGAAGCCATGTCCAGATGGCCACACGGGTGATTCATCCATGTAAATGGTTATATTCTCTAGTTTTGAGCATCGTTGGTTGCGTTTTTTGTATTACTCCTTATGTTTCTGTGGTAGCTATCTGCCAGCTGTATCACGTATGTCGATGACTTTCTTTGTTTTCTGCCATCCATCAACGGTATATATTAACACGTAGAAGTCTCCCTGATATCGTGGTTGCGCCATATGTCTTGTCTTCAAATTGTCGTGGATTCGAATCCTGTTCGTTTTATTTACAAAGTGGATTTTTTTCAGAGCTCCCTGAATTATCACGTGTAGTTACGGAGGTACGTGCTCTGCCATGGTACTCTCTGCAGGCGGCAAGCTGTTTCATTTAGAGGGACTGAGTACATACGAGAAAACGCGAGTATAATGACTTCGGGGTACATACGAGAAAACTCGAGTATAATGAGGTCAATCTTTTTATGCGTTTTAACCCCCTTTTTATTATCTTGAAATAACCTTTGTGCTGGTTTGGTACAGAAGTTACCTCTTGGCCTCGATTAAAGTATTTCCGGTGCACTGGTTACATTGATGGAACTACCCTCATTATTTCATTTTGGACTCTCCTGTCTATTAAGATTAGCTGCGACAGTATGAGTAAGCAAAGGTCATTGTCAAAGATATTACCACTGACCGTGTGACCTCACTGTATGACGTGAGATAAAATAATGTTACATGCTGTATTATTATAAAAGCTATATGTGCTAATCTGTAAGTTTTGATTTCAGGCTCAGTTGTTTTGTTTTCGTTCTCATTCATTCCTCTCCGGTATGCAGACCTAATGAGAGAGACGTGGTCTATACCATCATCTTCGATGTATCATAAAGCGGAAATTCTGAAATAGCAGACTATATTGTAGAATCCGAAGTCTCAAACTGAGTAAAAGATGATCGTCATGAAGAAACTCATTCCTCCGTTCTTTATGTTTCTTCCGCCACAATATATTATTACTGATTGGGTTTTCCCGTTATTAAATGCCACCGAGAGCATTTCCAAAATTATATGACACATTAAGATGCACATACTGGCCTTCTGATACACCAATGAATAACTTTATGGTACAAAACAAGAAATGGAAAACACTGTCCAATTTATACAAGAAATAATACTGCAGATATAGACATTATTAGCGAACGAAAGAAGAAGAATATGTATATATATATGTATGTACGTTTATATGTATATGTATATACATATGTAATGTATATGTATATACATATGTAATAGAAGTAATAGAAATAAGAATGAACATACTAAAATGTTACATAGAGTCCATACTGTTATATGGTAGTGAAGTACGGACAATTGACAATATTGCAAGAAAACATCTGGAGACCACAGAGATGTGGTTTTATAGAAGAATGTTGAAAATATCATGGGCAGCTAAAAAGAGCAATGCTATAATTCTACAACTGGTCAACTCAAATAGAGAACTTATTAACTGTATTAGAAGACGACAATCACAGTTTCTGGGTCATGTCATGAGAAGAGGTGCCATGGAGAACATCGTAACAATTGGTAAGATCGAGGGTAAGAGAGACAGAGGAAGACAATGTGAGAAAATGTTGGATGGCGTGAAAGCCTGGCATGATGCAGAATCATCAGAAACTATATTACATGTATAACAAACAGAGGACTGTGGAGAGACATGATCGCCTATGTTGGAAGGCATCGTACCAATGAATATATATATATATATATATACATACTTCTTCTTCTTCAGCGTTCATTCTCAGATTCCCACTGGATTTCTCTTGTAACAGGACAATGGCCCTACAAGATTTCCAGTTGGATGTCCAGATAATGGAAATGCGTTGTGTTGCCGTTTTATTTGCGCCAATGGCCCAACGCATCCGTCTTCGGCGGATATACATACATATATATATATATATATATATATATATATATATATAATTTTGTTTTTACATTGGTCCTGTATTATTATAAGAAAAGACAATTTGATCGAAAAGTTATTCTTTTTGTTTCAAACACTGTTTACTATATTTTTTTTCGTGTAATTATGTTTAATGAACCGTGTAACTTATTACTTTTCTGCTAAAACTGGTGTCTTTTTTAGCAGTTATTCTCAACTCACACACTGGATCTCTGTAACAAGACAATGGTCCTACTAGATATCTCTTGTAAAAAAGAAAGTGGTCCTACTAGATCTCTCTTATATCAAGACAATGGTCCCACTAGATCTTTTGTAACAAGACGATAATCCTACTATATTTTCAGCAGGATCTAGTTAAAATAAACAGAGATGCAGGTCGTAGTTATTTCTTCGGTACGGGGATGGGGGGTCAAGCTTACATTAGAAAAGACTTTCTTCTTTCTTTTGTAGGATTGTCTGACCTGTTTCGGAGAAATCATTTGGAGTGAAGTTGAGCAAGAGGAGCGCGGTAGCCTAGTTGATAGTAGCTTGCTTGATATCACTGGGTTACATCGTGTCTGGTTCGAAACCACGTCCAGACAAACAAAAAAGTCCGGGTCGTGATTTCTAACTTGACACTACCACTCCTCCAGTAGACTCAGCTGTGAATGAGTACCTGACGCATGAGTTATGGGAGGTAAAGACAGCATGGAAGGGAACCTGGCAACCCCACCTAATAGTTGCTGCGGCTTAGTACATGAAGATATATCTTAATGTGACTGCAGACTGCTGCCATGGGACTTACCTTTTACCTTTGGCTTGCTCCCAATACTAAATGTCATGTTTTGATTCCCTACATTCTTGATGAGATGTGTTCAGTTTTATTCCTGCAAATGGTCCCAGATCTGGCTTGGTTTGTGAAACTGGTAATAATGTACTAGGGGCAATGTTTACAAAAAGGCTCTATTGGCTAGAAAATATATACACTGTAAGGTGAGTGTTATCACGTGGCGATTTCTATGATCGTTATTTTGGAAAACCAGTAGACATAAGGAGGGGTGGGGGAGAGTTTCCCTATTCTTAGCATGTTTCCTAGTACATAATGTCATAAAATTAACCTTTTAAAACGAGCAGCACCGCCCACATGCAATTGTTAGTGCTGGAGAGCACTTTTGAACTCGCATGAGAGCACAAAGTTGAGAAAGCTGGCCGAAAGGGAACTTCCATGTTTGTATTTATAACCAATCTTTGGCATGATGTCACAGTCTCCTTAGCATATCCTTATGTCAGAAATGCATACTAACCACGTTGTTAAGCTGTAATAGGCTTGATATGCAAACAACTAGAACTAACAACATACGACTAAATATAAACAAACACCACAATTAGCATAAAGGTTCTTTATTTAACATGTCAAAGCAATTTCTATGAAACAATACAAATCAATTGTCTCATAAAACTGAGTGACAATTATTAAAAACAACAATAAGACAACACATAGAAATTACAATCAGCAAGGTCATATACACAAATTTAGTTATTTCTAAAAAGGTAGGGGGGAGGGAAGGGGGAGAGAATGTTATCTTTTTTTTTTAAAAGTCAGTTTCCATGGAAACTTCTATGATCATTCTTTGGAAAACCAGCAGACATAAAGAGGTGTGGGGATTTCCCTATTTTTGTGCATGCTTCCTAGTACAAAATGTCACGATCCACTTTGCTAAAGGGAAAAAAGAGGGTAGATGTGATGTGGGGGGGGGGGTGTTGAATCCTCTTGACAGTCTGGTCATCATTTATAAATACGAATATGTATGTCTCTTACCATCATTCTCAGGTTCCTATCAAACAGTGTACAACTAAACTATTCATATATTTTGTAACGACAGCCTTCTCTTCACTGTGCGAATATTAATTTAGTATTAGATTAATGACTCATAAAATGGATGCTTTTGTAGCCCAGAATATAACAACTTCCGGCGAAATGGTAGGATATAACAGCTGCATTATTTTGCTTTCCAATAATGGAAGTTTCGGAGAGGAGATATCACTAAGTAAAATTATATTCACTGAAGTTCTTCCATAGAAGTGCCAGCATAAAATATATCATGTTTTTGTATGCTTATGTCTCCAATATTGCACTCCTACCACCTTATTATGTTGTTTACTTTATTATAAAATAACTGGACTAATCAATTAATAACTCATCAAAATAATGCAAGCTCCAGCAGAAAGCTTACAGTGCTGGAAATGAATAGTTCCAAGCAGAAAGTTATCACAAGATGAGTAGCTTTCTGAAATCCATAGATATAGAAAAAGATAAGCAACACACACAGAAAAGAGGTAGAAACAGATGTAGGAGGAATAGGTAAAACATGAAAAGAACTGGAAGGACGAAGATTGGTTTTTTTAAATAGAAACATTTTATTGAAGACAAGCAGATAACTAAAAGGCGAATAGATACATTTCCATCTATTAGAAGTGTTAATAATTATAATTGCCGGTAGATACAAATCTGAAGATTGTACACAAGAATAGAACCCAATACATCCATGGTTCTACCGACCACCATCATTGTGACAAAAACCGCTTTTACTGGAATGGCTAGCAACATTCCTAAATTTAAAAAAAGGATGTTGATTCCAACTTAATAAAAAGAATTTTGTTAAGTACTCCAATATAGTGCCTCATACATGGTGGTGTTCACTGCTTTTAATATTTCTGCAGTCCACATATTCTGTATGGACATCTTCTGGTACTGAAACCATTGAATCCAAAGGGAATTTCTTTTTGAGAGAGGGTGTCTGGTGATAATTTTGTTACATATCTGAATCATTTCATTTGCTTCTTATATTTTGCTTTGGCATAATTCCTCTTAGGAAGTCACTAGAAGAGTATTTAGATTGAGGATTACAGTTAGTCTGCCTTGACTCACCAGAAATTGATAATTGAGGCTGCAATTTTATTTCCAACATTTGTTTAAAAATCTGAACATGCATACACACTACTGATGTTCTCAGTACTTGGTCATCCAATTTTAAAATTAAACCATCAATAATTATCATCACTTTCCATTGTTAGTCCAACTTTGCAATTTGAAGGTATAGAGTGTGTCTCAGACGGGAAAGGTTTAATTTCAGCTGTAGTCAGTTGTGCAGAAAGAAATGAAAAACTGCTGATCCTAAATGTTTCCTATAAAATCACTACAGCCCAAAATGCTGTGTTGATCACTACATCATGAATAGGACATAGGGGCCTACTCCCAACTTTCCAACTGTAATAAGATCCCATATTCTATGCTCATCTGAACCTCAATAAACTAGAGCATCATAATAAAACACACATGCCAAACACAATTCATGGGGAGAAAATCAGACATATCAAAATGCAGAGCATTAAATAATATTAATAAATATACTTCATTATGATATGAATCAAACACAAATGGTCTTATTATGTTTATGTATGAAATAATGAAGTTCTGAAATTGAAGCCTTTTAACTTAAAGAAACAAATAATAACAATTATAATAATAACTAAAATGCTTATGCCAAAGTGAATTAGTTCAAGTACCTTCCTCACTACTGACAGGAAGTCATTCTTAAACTTGTATATCCTGATTGAACTGGCATGTTTACACATTATCAAGCTAGCAGCTCACTAACTTTAGGATTAAACTATCTAATATTATCAAACTGTAAACATAATATTAATATATGACTTCCAGAAAACAGGAGTGTATAACACCTCTTAGAAATTTTTAAGAAATGCTTTTGGTAACAAGAATCTCTTTTTGAGAGCGTTCATTTAATTACTGAAGATGTATCAAAAAAGTGGTGACTCTGTGCAGTACAGTTAAGAACTGTCACTGTAAAATTATTTTCAGCAACAACAAATTTCCCAGTAATATTTTCAATGACCACTTCACAATTCTGTTTTACTATGTCTATTTCGGTGATAAAATAGATAAATATTTTTCTTTTTACACAGATGTCTTAATAATTTGTACATCTTTCTTAAACACAGAAACTTAACATGAAAGATAGTTTACTTGGCACATTAGTTCTATTTACACATTTTCAATTAATTATTGAAATATACATTGTATTATTTCTTTTCTTAAGTTTTCGTTTTAGATTGTGTCATGTGATTTTAGAACATGATGAAACAGCTACTAGTATAAATAAAAATTTCTGACAGAAATGGACAACACAGATGAGATATCAGACAGCTTAACATCACAGAACTACAGATCTGATAAACCACTTTTGCTAGGAAACTTGACATAAACATATTGGAGCTCTGACTCCGATAGATGAACATGCTCTTGTTTTAGCTTTATTTACATGTAGCTTTATTTAATGTCTCAAGTGCTTAAAACATCAACATTTATTCATTGTCATTGTAGATGGTTTTAACATAATCTTTTTTCTTCTTCATTCCAACACCTCCTTGTTAGCAGGATGTAGTCCAGAGAACAGAATACATTGTGGGGTAGTTTACACCTTGATTACTATATTTATATTTTGGCCTGACAAATCTGACTTCAGCATACTTTTCTATCATAAGTCACCTCTTATGATATTTATAGTAGGTCAATGTTACTATATGCACCAATTTTGGATCCTGACAACACATTTGGGCAGACAAAACAAAAGTTACTGTTTAATATAGCAGAAATAACTCGATGAGTGCAAACTGCAGTGAAATATAAATAACCCTATGTTCTAACAGATACTTGAATAAGAACCACAGCATATGAAACAATTTAACACAAACATCCAACAATAATACATTTTACAACAAAATTAAAATGAAATTTATAATACAAATCATGTGTGTAAACTTAAACAAATGGCTGCTGACAATGTAAATGTTTATGTCAAATGTACAACAAAACCCATATTTTCACATAGAAATCTATGCACAACACTAAACAGAGTATACATATTTACAGGGTTTTTCAGTATATTCCTTCAAATAACAGCATTCAGGTATATTCATGCACTTGCTTGCGTGTGTGTGCACAAATACATACAAAATGAGAAAGCAAGTAGTCAACTTTGATGAATGACAGAAGATTGTAGTGGTATCAGGAAGGTTATTGTGGTATTAAGATAAGGTCACAGTGTATCACTGTATTTAATTAATACATATTAAAAATTTTCTGACCAATATAATAAAAGAGTGTATGTATCTACATGACCGTTCACAAATTTTTGAGCAGATGTGTCTTAAAAAGTTGAAAATCAAAATGTCAACATAGAACTTTGTAATTTTTAATGTCTCATAGTGAATATGCTATCTGAGGGAAATTTAAAGCCCTAGAGAGCTTCTTAATTTCAAATATTTCCTATTTTATTGGGGGGTGCGAGGAAGGAGAATATGAACACCCCAAAATGAAAAAAATCCAATGTACAGCACTGTTCATTTGTTATTATTTCTGGGTGGCTGACCTGGTATGTTTCAATTCCAATAACATAAACATGTTTTATTACAGATAAAAGAAAACATAAATAGCACATCACAACATTAATATTAATAATGTATCCTAGTTGTTACATTCAAACCAAAACTGCACAAACATACACTTTTATCACTTCTATATTTGAGTTGTGACAGAGATCCAAAAAATACATATCTACACACAAAAACAGAAAGATATTTCTATGTAACTGCGGACCATACCTTATAAATACACAATATTCATGAACATTGTACTAATTTATGTTTTTCACGGTAACCTAAAATTTCTTTGTTCATATCCTGACAAATGTTTCAGTAAATAAATAATGCATATTTATTTTTGGTGCACAAAATAACATACCTCAAATTAAAATACTGTTCATGTGTTGCAGTGGCCTGAAAGAAGAGCAAAGAATAGCGACACTTATCTGATAGCATGCCATGAAAGCAAGTTTTTTTTTGGGGGGTTTGTCCCATACTATAGAAGTTCAAGTGACCCAGAAGCCATGCTGCAGTTGAATGTTTCAGGCCAGAAGGACTAGATATTATGACACAAAGCATTCCGTTCTCTGGAATACATCCTGCTAAACTGCAGAAGTTTGAGAAAGAATGCATAAAAACTGAAAAAATTCACAAATGTCACAAGAAAGTATTGAAATCATATATGAATAATGCATGTGACGGATGAAATAACAATACAGCACTGGAATATGCTAAGAAAATGAATGTTTTCCACATCTATTTCCCAAACAAAAATCTAAACTCTTCGTCTCTGTAATGGTTTTTCTGCTGTGCCAAAACCAAATTCTTAATTTTTTCTTTTTTCTCTCTCTCTAATTTATGATGAAAGTGAAGATTTTCATTTTCTATACTATTGACATACTGGGGAATTCAGAATTTGTATTTTTAATGACCAACGACATATCTAGGGATGGTGTTTTCTACATCAACCCTGCTGCTTTTACTTTATTTATTTCTTTACTAAACTTATGGTAACATTTATATTTTCACCATTGCTTCCTAGCTACTTTGTCTAAATGAACAAGACTGACATCAATATATTCAGAAATGGATGGCAATACGAATAATTTTACTATGTTCAAGTATGTATATGTATTAGCTATTTAAATATAAAGCCAGGCAAAACAATAAAATTGAAAAGAATAATGTGTATATACCCAAACCCGCTGAAGACAGATGTGTTGGGCCATTCATGCAAATAAAACGGCAACACAACGCATTTCCATTCTTTGGACTACATCCTACTGGAAATCTAGCAGGACCATGGTCCTGCTACAAGGGAGATACAGCGAGAGTTTGAAAATGAACGCTGAAGAAGAAGATATACCCAAACTTTCATTCTGATAATAATTCAAGATTGTCCTCAAACTAATGTCAATATTATCCCCTAATGGGTTCTGTAATAATTCACAGGCATGGTTAGCTGCCAAGGTAATACATACGTTTGGGGTACCAGGTATTGGGATCTAGCCACTGAATTTGTACATATTCGTAGCATAGCGGAAGGGGAGAGAAGAGATATTGCTTACATGTAGACCTGATTATGAACTAAGTTTTCAGATGGCATGCACAAAATTTAATGAAGTATATTTTCGTGAATGATATGGAGTCACACAAACACTATCTTTGGATAGAATTAAAGGGTTTTATGATAAGCATAAATGGTTCATTACGGGGAAATGTATCCACACGCATTCCAACTTTTTAATATTAGGCTTGATTTCATACAGCTTCCGTGACGCAGAGATAAAACAATATGCAGCATCTGCTACCGATCATTCGATCTGTGCGCAATACACTGAAAGCGCCTCCCCACTCCCAGGGGGGGCTTCTCAGTGCATTGTGCACAGGTCGATGGGTGTTCCGTTGTATTCGCATTTAGCGAAAGTTCGTTTCGTTAAATAATGTGGACATATCTCCCATAATGTACAGAATATACTATATGTCTATGTGTGTGGACAAAAGAAAATAGAAGATTATTGAATGCTAAAATGCATATTGTAAAATGCAAAGATGGTTGTACATGGTGCTAGAAAACATAAATGTAACTTGAAACAGAAGTAACCGCTGCAAGAGCACAAGAACACTTTAACATAATTCTTCTGCAAATAGTTCCACTACAATGTTTGTTCCATGCTTCAAATGCAGTGGGAAAAAATGAAGGTTGATGATACAAAATAATTTTGCATAGGACATAATATAGTGTTGATATTGGGGCAAATAATGACAGTAAAATATGTACCGTCATTATAAAGGTGGTACTACATCTGTTCCACGTGTCTTGAAATTTAAATATTCTAAATCTTACCTATGTTATGTTT
The DNA here is from genome assembly GCA_034231615.1 of Meghimatium bilineatum. NCBI lineage: Eukaryota > Metazoa > Mollusca > Gastropoda > Stylommatophora > Philomycidae > Meghimatium > Meghimatium bilineatum. Next base: position 73,208,757 of record CM067322.1, read on the forward strand.
TTCTACATTAAAACAAAAAGGCTCAAATGGCATAGAGGATTAATTTCACGGTAATCGGATTTCCCCATATGTACTCTGCTCCTCTCAATGAAGAAGCATGCCATTTGCCAATAATGCTACTGTAGCTTCAGATGATGATCCCAGAGATCTCTGAAAACATTCACTGAAAAAAAACAACCAAATTCAAACCCCCAATCTCTTGTTAAGGCGAAAGCTTAACCACTATGCTACGGAGATCCCTGCAAATCTAAACAATTGGTGGTTACCATTAAAACAAAATAAAATAGTGGAAAATTTACTTTTACCTCCAAGACATTTCCAGCACTCCTATTATAATAATCATATTTTTTTCAGTTAAAATTAATTGCAGATGAAATACTTTGAAAACAATTTTAACCTAAAAGTGCCATCTAGATCATTACAACACACATGTACAGTTCTATAGTTATTTTATTTCATTTATTGTAAGGAAGCTAACATACAAATGTGTCTGTAAACAATATAACAATAAAAATGTATTGTTATAGTCTTCTAAAGTAAATAACACTCAGTACCTTCAGAGGAACAAGAAAACAATTTCCCTCTTAAATGTACAAACCTTAAAGAGGACATGATCTTTTAGGTTCAGTGTTATGCAGTATAATAAATTGATTAACTCAGTCAAGAGCAAACTGCTTATCATTTAGAGAGGATCTTGGTCCACTCTGAGGTAGTCACACTCCCATTGACCCATCTGTACAACATGGTAACCATCTCGCACAGATGAGAAAGGTAAACAGGGAATACAATAATTGGCCTTCACACATGTATGGCATAATATACTATGGGACTGATTTTATCTTTAAGTTAATAACATATTATGAACTTATCTACTCAATAATGATGTTGAAAATAATTAAACATACAAAAATTAAAATATACACATTGGCAAAATTACTTTGCTAAGATAATACATATGCTGTGTGTCTGAAAGTCACATTTTTAAAAATATCACAATATTAATATTTTAACCATTTCATCACAGTCTTAAATGAACAAAAGGAATACAATTTTTCCAAAAGATATTGAATTTCACATTATTCTGTAAATGTATCATGTTAATTTGCTTACAGTCCTTTTGATGACTGCACTGTATCTACTTTACTTGATCTTTTACTTTCAGGCTCAATATCTTTTGGTGTAACTTTACTAGCAGAAATGTCAGACTGTTTGTGCTGTGGTGAGGAAACAGAATCCTTTGCAATATTCTTCTTTACGGAGTGTTTGGAATTTGATGAGGAGGGCATGTGCAAGGTAGACTCTGGATGTGTTGCAGTTGCCCTCCTTTTCCTTTTAGATTGAGTATGTTCACCAAGTTTACTCTCAATTGTTGATGCTTGAGTAGGGTAATCTATAGAAGCTATACAGTGTTTTTTTCCTTTTGAACTAGACTTAGCCAAATGTTTGAACATATCGACCTGCGGATCTGTACCACCATCTGTAGTCAAGGATTCTCTAATTTTTTTCTCTGTTGAACAACTTTCAAAATGATCTGTTTGAAGTTGTTGTCCAGTAGAATCAACATGATCTACACTACCAACAGATTCATTTAGACTAACTGCTGTAAACACTTCTTCAGTTTCCTTTATCAAGTCACAAGGTACTCTACATGTAATCTCTTTTTCCTTTGGCTGTGATTCTTTTTTCACAGAATGGCCTTTATGATCAGATTTGCATGTAGCACTGGGCTCCTTTTGCTGATATCTTGAAAAAGATGAACGCCTTTTACGCACAGGCGTGTTCTCACTATGAGTTAACTCAGCAGCCTGTTTCCTGTCTACTGTTGATGTTTGGTGAACTTTTGTATCTTTATCATAATCAGATTTGGATAATCCCCTGGAGTGCTTTCTTGAAGGGTGACTCTTCTCTTTTCTTTCACCTTCATTAGCTGACATTCTTCTTATATTAAGCACTGATGAATCTAATTGTGGATGTGCTACCAATACATGTGTATTCCATGTCATGGTACTACCAAAAATCTTGCTGCAGAAATTGCAGGGTATTTCTCGTGAAAATCTTTCAAATGAATCATCATCTTCAGAACTGGCTGAATCTTCATGCATATAACTGACTTCAAAAATACAGTCCAGCAGACCCTTCATCCCAACAACACCCCCACCACTACTACTCACTGACCCATCATCACTTTCACTTTCTTCACTCTTTAGCATAATCTTGTCTGCTACCTCTTTCAATATTTTCTGAGATGGCATATTAGGATCACGCAGAATTGTTGCCAACTCACTAAGGTTGATGGAAGGTAGACATGGCATCATACCTTTACTTTCACCTCTGTGTCTGATTGGCTCTGGGAGCTCCTGTTCTTTCACATGTATCTCACTGCTTCTTTCACATATATCATTCTGTCTTACATCATTTCTGCCTGCCACTACTGCATCAATTTCTGGTATAACTTGTGATCTTTCAGTCATTATTTTACCATCATGATCCTCTGCAACTGTTTTTTTAGTGTCCGCCATAATGTATTTAAGAACAAGTCTGTACAATTACACTTAAGCACACTCAGCTAATCACAGGTAACTTGATGTAAGAAAATGATCTCTATATGTGATCTAGATGATTGGCAACAACTGATTCAAGCACAACAAATCCATGAATGTCCCAATTCACCAGATACATAACAAGGTAGTCTTTGTTATTTTCCTGAAAAGATACAATATTTTTCTTTAATCATACAGAGTAAAGCAATGGAATTTTAAATATATAGGTACAATAGTTATTTATTACTTACTTTCGATACTTAAGTTGACCTTTCCAGAGAACATAAATAATTGTTTAACTCTTTCCTGACTTTTAACTGATAGAACAGATCGTGGATGAAACCATACCAGGTTTTTAATCAATATTTTTTGTAGAGCAGTAAAGGTTTTATGTTAACCAAAACTTACTGTTACACTTATAATAGTTCTGCAGTATTAACATGATTTCACCAAACACAGGTTTTATTGTTAAAGATGCAATTTTTTTTCACTATGAATTACTTTAAAGTCTATTTCAGACAAGTTTTGACCACAAAACTCTACTGAGTGTCCAAAGTAAAGATGTGAAAGCTCTGTTGTTAACCAAGATAATGTCAATAAACCATATTGTGTTTGAAGGTGTGTAGATAATTGGAATTTGTTGGGAAGTAAGAAAAGTGATTTAGGATAGTATTACTGAACACTGAAGTTTAACTCTATGATGGGCCTGAGCCTTCATTGTCACTCTTCTAGGGAGACTGCCATCCACCTATTCTAAGGAATTAGCTTACGATAAACAGAAATCACTATTTTAGCTTCCAATAGAAAAATAAAGTACTATACAGATGTAGTTAAAGATGTCACTCCCCCTGCAACCAATATTTATTTTTGGATATGTTTGTTCTCATTTGATAAAGACATTTTGGTTTAAATGCTAAATATTTAAATATGATGCTAAAATGTATCATTATCAGTTAGCATATCCTGAAACAGGATGTAACAACAGTCATAACAGCTTTTTGATAGTTATGTTGATCTGAAGCCAGTCTTCCTGCTTATGTTATTGTCCTGTTCAGGATGTCTTTGATGTCTTACGTCCATCTTCTTGGTCTGCATATTGTTCGCCTCCCTGGCATCATCCCCTCCATTATGCATTACCATTTATAACTATGTATATTTGTTTTATTTATACAAATTATTGAGTGTATTTTTGTATATAATCATTTGCCAGATTGTAAGTCAAAATAAATTAACTGCTGCCTCAAATTCTATAAACAGCAGAATAGCATCACATATAGGCCCTACTGCATACTACCGGTAGTCATAATTGATAACCATGGCCTGGAAGATATCATGAATTTTGAATATTTAGGTACAAGCATACATCTAAGAGGGTTAGCTCTCAAACAGCATTATAACCCAAATAACTGAGGTTTATTAGCTTTATAAAGAGATAACAGTATGGACAAATTAATAATGGATATCCTGGTTGCTGGTAATGGGTAAGTGCAGCATGTCTAAGGAAAAGATGTATAAGGAAAATAGAAATCTCAGATTGTTTAAACATACCCTTGGCTGTGGCATGTCAATTCACCCAGAATCATGAGCAAGAAGTTCTGAAAATTCATAAAGAAGATTATGTAGTAGAAAGAATGTCACCTACGAAGATATTGTATTTTTTGTGAGCTTAATTTGAAATGTGTTATCAGTTCAGGCCAGTTCCATATTCTGGATATGTTCAATGTTATAACATTGCCATAGATAGTATAATACTGCCATAGAATCAATTTCAATTGATTTATGATGTCCAGTTCATAGTAGATGGCAGATAAAAGATTAGTTAGTTATTCCTCTAGGGTCAAAGACAGTAGATAGGGCGGATGTCATAGATTTCCATGTCTCTCGCTTTAGGTCTTCATTAGATAAAAGATACATGGTCTATAATGGCAGGAACAAGTTCAGCTCATTCCTTTGTCGTGATTCCTTTGTAAATGTTTTTATTTCAATCTCCAGGAATAATTCCATTGGGTGCAGATTGGGAGGTGGGGTATCTACTTTTATTTAAAACCAAGAAGTCCAACTCTAAGTGGTATGCAATGCTTTGAGTAAGAAGCCTACTTAGAATGGTTAGTTATAGCCTAAGCCTTGTGTAGAAGGCATCTTCCTCCATTGCAGACATCAATTACATTTAAGCCTGCAACCATTTCGTGACAAAAATGTTGGCCACTTTTTACCACATACAAACTGGATGGCTTCAATACAGCAGGAATTTCTATTTCAAGAAAATCATCATTGACTCTATACTCTGCAGGTAGTGTGTACTATTAGTCAATTGGTAATAGATGGCTCATAGTCATTTATGCCCCAATATCACAAACATATTCTAGATCGACCCAGCTTAAGAAAAAATGGGTACCAGATCTACTTAGGCCTATCCATCTATAAACCCGTAACCATCAGGGTTATAGCGGAATCACATTGGATGCTTCAGCACACAGATTCCTCCAGCGCTATCCTATATATGTCGGTACCAGATATGGAAAAGTAAAGGCGACGGGCTTGATGCTAACCATTTCATCCCCAGGCATGCTGGGTCAATGAAAAATACGGGCCTAACACCGTGCTCCCCAATACGCCTCAATGGCATGAAAAGGGAAAAACTTTTTTTTTCAGTGTCTTCTTCTCCAGTGTTCATTCTCAAACTCCAGCTGCATCTCCCTTGTAGCAGGACCATGGTCCTACTTGATGTCCAGCAGGATGTAGTCCAGAGAATAGAAATGCGTTATGTCGCCGTTTTATTTGTGCCAATGGTCCGACACATCCGTCTTCTGCAGATTTTTTCAGTGTAAAAACACTATAATGGGGTATAATCCGCGAGGGACCCTACTAATAGTACTATAGGATATTAGTATAGACTAATAATAATAATAACGTTTATATTTCTTGTGATTACTGATTACTTATTATTTGCACTATCAATAAGTATCATGCTATGCTACTTATTTTAATTTAATTCACTTAAATATAAGTACTGGGAAGCGAACAAGAGGTAGGCAGAGATACAAGTAGGAGAGTAACATCCCATGAAGGACAGTTTACAGTCTAGCAGAGTGCACCACCAAAACAAGAGACAGGGGATGTCGAAAGTCTATTGTAGCCATCCTTCGTTGCGGAGACGGCACTTAATGATGATGAAATGTAAGAACTAAATCTCCTAGTCATATGATAATAGTTGACCTTAAGTGTGGTAGCCGGCCTTGACATTACAAAGTTCACTTAGAATACGGTCAGATTCTTGAGCATCAAGAACTACTTTACCAAGACAATTTGTTTCTAATGCAGCAATTGTTTTTAAATAAGAGTAAAAATAATTGGATTGATATATATTACACAATACTTTACAGTAATAAACAATGCATAGACTGATATTTATCAGATCTTACACTTCGAAATTGAATATAGTACGATCAATCCCAAAACCCCATGCTCAATAATGTTCGACAGTTGACCGAATTAAATATTTTATTTAACCCAGTTATAATAAATATTTTTTCGTGCCACGTTACATTAATAAACAAAACTTAAAAACTGCACTGTATGCACGACTTTACAAGTACTAATTACTTTAAACACTAGTTTCTGAGAAATATATTTGTAATATTGAATTACTGTACTCAACTGTACTGTAAAGTAAAAATTTGCATCTGGTGAACATGAGTTTTCTCCTTCAAAATATTCAAATATGTCATCTTAGTAATATAATTTCGATAAAAAATATGTTATAGTATATGAAACTTCTATAACAAAACTAAAAGTCTACACTTACCAACTGTACACAAGTTCAACACTTGAAAACTACGTGCTAAGAACTGCAAGAGTATATAATTGTTACAGTTGTTGGAACAGTGCATACAACTTTGTTTAGGTTTTGTGCCGACCGGCTATTACTGTATTTAACATGCTCCAATCAATAATGAGCTACAAAGGAGGAGCATTGTACGGATTGGTCAAAAGTTAAGAGGGTGTGTTTAACCTATTTTTGCAAATGTCTGAAAATAAAACGAATGTATTGTTCCATTCCCCACCCTAACAGTGTCAATATGGGAAAACGGATACATATGAATAAACAGTAGCAGCTATGATTATGGTATACATTATAAACGACTATCTGCATATTACCCACGAGTATGTGTAACTTATGGGTAATGTTTCACTACGACACTCATTCTTTCTGTATAAACTTGACCGGTATTTATTATATGCCAGTTTTGGGAAATTCAGTATTAAATGGAGTAACATATTAAAGTAGAACAACACTTCTACGTGGCAGAAAGTCGACGAGCGAGCTACGTGTAGGCCTATATGCCTATCAATGTGTATATCCTTTGACATTTACTAGAGGAGACTGATCGCATATGCGCCTACACACAGTGCAGGATTTACCTATAAGCTAAACAAGATATAGCTTAGGGCCCCCACTTTTTTTGTGGGGCCCGCCTGCACTGGGTGCAGTGATTTCAGTTCATAATCAATAACATAAGCATATGTGCCAATTTCAAAATACCTTTAAATTGAGAAAGAGACAATACATTATACCACGCGAGAAACTAAACTCATGATGAAAAAAAGGTTCTTGCTTGACAAATCCATATTTTGAGTATTTCCCTTGACATTTTGTGTCAGTAAAGTTTATCATGTATAATTTTAATATAAATTTATTTTGTGGTTAGTGATAGAAGAGATGTGGTTTAAATAAATAATCCAAAATAAATTTATATTATAATTATCAACAAACATTGCCAAGAGAAATAATGAACTAGGGAAACACGCATTCCAAACAAGAACCAAACAAATAATGATCAGAAGAGCACAGGTCAACATTGCGTTTTATATTGATTCCCAAATAAAATTATATTGACACTAAACAATGTATATAAAGAACATAATACTCACGTGGAAGACAGGTAATGGACTTCTACTTGATGACGACTAACACACTATCACTGACGGATGTTTACATGAATTAATATGGTAACAAAACATAAAATTAATCTCACTAGTTTTCTTGACCATACTTCAAATATCTCACGACTAAGACATGGTTTGACTGTGGATGCAATGTCAGTTTATAAGACACTCGCTGCAGATGAGCCATTAGGCAGGGATGGGATCCACTCAAGGTAAAGATGTTCATCATCACCCTTCAGGATACTTGGAGTGGTCGTCGAGATTAGACAAGAAAACACGGTAGACAAGAAAAGAGAAAGAATGAGAGACCTGGTAATACCGTCAATCATCAGATCGCTCCCATAGTAAGTTTTGTTTGAAAAGGCCTATATGCTAGATGCTCACTATTATACCGAGCAGTATCTTCCGCTTCGATCAGTGTGAAACACCACAAAACTCAAGTTGTTTAACTCCAACATCATCCCTATTCTATCATATGGGTGCGAAAGTTGGAAAGCCACAAAAGCCACAGATAAGAGACTCGACTCCTTTGAAAACAAATGCCTACATACCATTCTGAATGTTAAGTGGAGTTACTTTAAATCTAACACTACTATAAGAGAGGAAAGCAAATAAACCTATATATCTTCCTTCATTAGACAAAGGCGTTGGACTTACATCAGCCATGTTCTCAGAATGAACAGCCTAAGAATTCCCCATCAGTCACTATATTGGGTGCCACCTGGAGTAAGAAGAAGAGGGAGACCTAGAGAAACTCTACGAAGAACCATTAATAGAGAAGGCATGTCAATGAACCTAAACAACACGCAACAATTGAAAGACCTGGCAACACAAAGACAGAAATGGAAGGCTATGGTTTCTGCCCTATGCGCCGCCTATGGCCCTGGAGGAACATAACATAACAGACATACGTGGCACATTTTCACTGGATGTTTTTTTTGGTGAGAAAAACATGCCCTAGTCATTCCAATTTTGAAATATTTTCATGTTTTTTTAAATTGTTATGTGTTTCTGGTCATTAACTTCTCGTGGTTACCTGGATTGTACTCACTTCATTATTCCCGAGGTCATGAAAGAGGTCAAGGACAAAACAATATTTTTGGCAATAACTCCGGACAGGTTCATGAGAATCCAGTGCAACTTACTGAACACAGAACTCTCTGACCATATTATTTAATGCGTATAAAAGATTGACAGTCCTCGAAAAAAATTCAGTTGAAAATTCAATGCGCAAGTATGGCTCATAGCCTATCACTACGTAACAACGATACATCATCATTGGACACTCACATACTGGACAGTCACAAAGTGTAGTGGCCAGACAATGTAATGTGGTTAGATGCACCATTAGTCGCCTTTGGAGACGATTGCAAAAACCTGGCTCAGTGTCAGACCGGCCGCACAAATTGGAGACACAGAATCACAACTCCTGACGAAGACCGCTTCATACAGCGGCGTCACCTCAGGAGTCGATTTGCATCTACGTCCTCCACAGTCCAGTCAATGCCAGCAAGCTCGTCGAATTTCAGATCAAACGGTCAGGAACCGGCTGCACGACGCTAGTCTTTGATGTAGAAGACAATTCAGAGGTCCTGTTCTTACAGACATGAATCGCCAGAACCGACTGCGGTTGGCGAATCAGCATCGTCAATGGACCATTGGAAATGACAGGAGACTGATTTGGTTTAGTTAAAGTATCAACATTTCTTCATGCCAAGATTGAAACATTAATTCTGTAAAATAAAATGTTGGTACATGTTTGAAATAATGTCGAGTTTTTTTTAACAAGTAGGCCTACATAAGGCCGTAAATACTTGTTTTTGGTGAGAAAATAAGGGAGTGGGAAGAGCTACCTCTTACTTAAAATAGGTGACACGGCGTCCCCACTCTAAAATTCTCGCCACACCACTGGGAGTTATAACATCAGAAAGAGATAACCTTTCTTATGTGGACACGTTTTGGGACAGGAATATCTCCACGATCGCTTACGCCAGTCGTCACGGCACTTGATGACAATCTAATTTCGTACCAGTTTATAAAGGTCGCAAAAGGATAAACATCAACACTTCGGCCCCAATGTAACCATCATAGACTATTTTCTTAGAATGAAAGGGCATGATTCGGCAAATAAATTCCTTAATCACTGAATTAATTAACATAGTTAATTACACCTTTTATTATGTCGTAGAAATAAATTTTGTTAGGATTATTTGGCGGGGCAAAAAAAAACCTGCCCAACAACACAAATAATAATATTAATTTTTCGATGGCAGATATAACTAAGTGCAGTTTGTCATCACCCTTTCTGAAATTTGAGAATGCCGTCGTCCCCGAGCCTTCTGAGCTTCCACCTTTTATGGTACAGTACAGTATACATGACTAACTAATTGTAAAACTTAAGAAAATTCAAAGCTAGATTTTATGAGTCAAGACGTTTTAGTTTTATTAACTTCAGGACTTGATTATTTTTTTTAGGTTTGGACCAAATTAATTTTCAGGTGTAGGGAAAATTGACTACTCACTATATGTTTTTCATTGTTGTATCACTTGACATACTAGGTAAAAGTAAAGAATAAGTCTTCACTGTGCTATAAATTAAAATAGCCAATGTTTACATTTTTAAATACCTAACGTCACGGATTTCCGTGTATCAGACAAATTCGAAATTATGCATAATCAATAATCTAGGTATTAGCACTAAATTTTCAAATTGGGTTTATAACATTATAAACACCACAGTTAGATAGCCCTTGAAATTTGCAATTCAACGATACCTCAACCAAGTCTGTAGGTCGATTCTGTGAAAAGTTATGAATTTCTTTTGTCGAAATTTCAGGAAAAGATAATTACATGGGAACATATAATAAAATATGAACGGACTGATGATGAAAGTTGTGACCAAGAATTGAAGCAGAACTTGCATTTTATGAAATATTTCAGTTATTTATGATAATATATGCATAAAACTATACATTTTTGTGTTCGAGAAGGCAAGACCCATCTGTTGAATATACTGTACCAATTGTCAGGCATAATTGGAGCTAATTAATATTCAAAATGGTGGCTAATTTGCATAATTTACTTGTAATTTAATTGTCTAATTATTAATTATTTCACTTATTTATGATAAAACACCATACAAATTATACTTTTTTGTGTTCGGGAAGGCAAGACGCATCTGTTGAATATACTGTACCAAATAATTAATATTCAAAATGGTGGCTAATTTGCATAATTTACTTGTAATTTAATTGTCTAATTATTAACTATTTCACTTATTTATGATAAAACACCATACAAATTATACTTTTTTGTGTTCGGGAAGGCAAGACGCATCTGTTGAATATACTGTACCAATTGCCAGGCATAATTGGGGCTAATTAATAAGAAAATTCTGGAGGTAAGGTAAGACATAGCGAATGCCAACTGACTAGAGTACAGGAACTGTATGGCGAATAAGTAAGTGGGAGGTTTGGAACAGAGGATGAAAAAATGCAGAGGTGGAGAATACAAGAGGAAAAAAGAAAAGAAGAAAATATGTGGTGGATAGACGGAAGCCCCGAGACGGAGATACGCCACGCAAGAAAGTAAAGTGTGGGTGGGAGGGATGAGGGAACCCAGATGCCTAAAGCCTTATGCATTAGGTCTCCAGCCATAACATCAGACTGCAGACCCATTTCATAGGACATCCGTGAAACTGTAGTGTAATGAGGTGCAGTAGACAAGACTTTACCAAATAATACTCTACCTACATAATTAATTAGAGAGGAACAATGCTTAACACTGACATGACTCTGTAGAAACTTGTATATGCACATGCGTAATGGCGAACCATATTGCCGCATGTTCATCTTCACGTCTACAGTGCTGCTCACTATCAGAATTAAATAGAATATCCAATAATGCATCTTAAAAATTATCTTTACGGTAATTCTAATTTATACCTAGACCTACTAATAATGTTTGAATAGAAGCTATCTGAGTTCGATTACAGTGACAGTGAGACACAAACACTTGTCATCGTCATGGTAACATGGGCTGCAAGCATTCTGACGCGCTGACATGTTTTTTTTATCTGTACCCTTGAATAATTTAATATAATACTGTTTGAAGACATTTCAATAAAAACTAGTACATAGTGTCACATTAAATTAACTAAAGAATGATAAGATGTAGAAATTCATTAAACTGTAACTTAAATTTTTAACATTATACACGTATATCGATAATTAACGGCACGGCAACATTGAACAGCCGAAAACGAACTCTAAAGTTAGTAGCGTGGTCGGTCGATCACCATAGCATTTTTAAAATTTAATAATAATTACAAGGTATTTCTAGAAATGTTAAAATTTGGTACATAAAGAGAGAAATGGTTGCTGAATATGTTAGACATGGTTTCACATATAACTTAAATCAAAACTAAAAAATATATGTGTGCAAAGAGAAAAAACACCTACCTCGTCTTGTTTAATTGCTTGGTGTTAATTGTAGATAAGGTATCTCCAACATTTATAATCTTAATACACTGAACAAATGGATGATAAATAGTATACAGTTCACTTTTATATGAACTAAAGCTGCGTGGCGTCACTAAATGACAATTCCATTGGATAGTGCACACGTGGTCCATGAAAAAATGAAAATGTCGGCAAATGGCATGTTTATCAAGGGACATTACTCTAAATATCTTTTTGCGGAAATATTTCGATTAGTGCTAATGCCTAAATAATCTGTTTGAAGTTTCTTTTCCAATTTACATAATTAAAATTTTTTCCTATGATTTGGGTGAAAGTACAGAATAGTTCTCTGCTGTGAGCACATTGTTGACAATTTTAACTATCCAACGTCATGGATTCCCGTGTAACACCAATCAAAATAATTGCTGCCGTGACGTCACATCCTGACAATCCCACAGTTCAACTCTAGACACAGATGAACTTATGCATAATCTGTTTGTTTTACAATTTACACATTTTTTACAATTTCCTATTATTTGTGGTGAAGGATCAGTATTTCTGCCCGCTATACACGGAGTGAGGTGTGCGCACACATTAGAAATATTATTTCTAATCCTAACCTTACTCTAAGTACTTACCCGTAAGCTTGCCAAATCACACAACAAAGGTCAGGTAACACCTCAAAACTAGAGCAAAGGTTACAGCAGAGAACTATAATGTACTTCAGCCATGATTTGTACTGCGCGCTCATTATTTTGGCGCGCTACACACTGAGAGAGGTGTGCGCACACAGAAATATTATTTCTAATCCTAGCCGTACTCTTAAGTACTTACACTTAAGCTTGCCAAATCACACAACAAAGGTTAAGGAATACCTCGAAATCAGAACAAAGGTCACAGTGTACACACGAAAGCAAAATACGCCACTTACCCAAATGTATCCATAATAGTTAGAGTTTTGGGGAAAAACTATGGATCAACTCTTCACTGTGCTATTTATAGCACACATTGTTTACATTTTTTACGAAGCTGACATCACAGATTTTCCACTGCGCATGCCCAGGAAACTATTAGCCAAGTGGCAATGAACTTTCAAACTAATAAAATTACAACTTATTTATTTACTACTTTATAACAAATCCTAACACTTACCCCTCTTCCTAATCTAAATGCTAATGCCAAATTAATATTCCGTTTCAAATAACATACTTTAATTTTAATTGCGACTTCTGCAATCACACTGCAAAGGTTAGGTAATACCTTGAAACTAAAATAAAGGTCACAGTGAAGAGTTGATCTGTAGTTGCGCCAATTTTTGATATCCATTTTTCAAGAATGTTTACACAAGAGTATCCAATTGGCTTCACTATGCAGTTTATTTGATGAATTTATATTAATAAGCGTTAAAGTTATGTACATTTCTCTGAATGATACCAGAAGCAATGAAAATATTTACATCCAGTCATGGCTTGATTATTTGCAAGTTTTTATTTGCTACAAATGAGCTCATCTTGTGTGGTATTCCGTAAAGCATGATTTAGCACACAGATGTAGCTTATGTGAACATCCTATGCAGTAGTAGCTACTTTGCTTTCATGCTTACTTAGTAGCAGGATGAGTACATTGCCTGTCTTTTCCACCAAACTCAATGAGATGGATGGTCCCCTGATACCTCTCAAGCTCTGTATTTACTGGCTTTCTTCCTGGCTTGGACAATAAAGCAGCATCAAGGTAGTTATGTGCCTCTGTTTCTAATAAACTGCATAGTTCTTCTATCAATATGTTCTTGCAATTTTTTTTATCTTTGTAGCTGACACATAACTTGATCTTCATCATTTATGAACCATTTTGGTACATTGACAGTTATTTTCTTATTCATTATTTCTGGTGGAAACCCTTGTCCGTTCGCATTGAGAGTTCCAGTATAACAGTGTTTTCTCTGCCACAGAAACTGGACAAAAGGTAAGGAAGAATAATAACTTATCAGCAAACAAATGGTGATGTCCTGTGATAAATTCTAGTAGTTTTTCAAAGATTTTAACAGCTTGGGTAGTCTGCACCAAAATATACAAGCAGGTTGAAAACATATACAGAAACTTCATAAAAATATTTCGGTGAAACGAAGTCCATTTCGAACAGGTAGAATATCCTTCATAGTGTATTCATTTTCAATTTCTGCTGGACATAAGAATTGACATTTGTTTTTAGATTGTCAATTATTGCTTCTGTCATCAAGGATAGAAAATACTGGAGAGGTGAGGCAATGTCAGGAAGTCGAATTTTACTGCCAGAATGTATCTGTCTGAAGTGAGACACCCCTATACTCTCTCCTTCTAGTGCTTCATACCATACAGCATCAATCCTAGGCCTAACTTGTCCATTTGTAGTAGTTTGATGCATAGGCCTACCTGTAGCATTAGTGTCTTAGAAGTACCAGCTAAATCCTCTAAATCAGAAGATTCATCACTACTATTTGATGCTTCTTCAAAGGAACTTAATTCCTTGATCGAATGCAAACAGTTGCTAAATTTCTAATAAAACCTAAACCAGACTGCTTTGATTTCTTATTTTTCAGCACATCCACATTAGGCCTATAATCGCTATCTGAATCGTCCTTTTCCAATTTACTAATTAGCAAACTCTGAGATATTACCATAGCTTATTCTGCATTGTATCTGGAAGATGTGGGCGTTGTCATTTTTTGTCAGAAATAAACAATACAAGTTAGAATTGAAAAAAACATGCTCCTACATCACACCAACTTCATCCTACGATTAAAATGGAAGTGATAGTGTCTACAATGTTTTTGGGTTAACATAAAAACCTCTACTGGCCAAAATGAAATATAACTGATCAATATATGATTGAAAATCAAAAACCAATAATCTAGCAATTGGTCCTGTAGAGCTAATATTGAGCTGTTATATCGTGGATTAGTCCGGAATGAGTTACGCCTAAGAAGTATGTTCCAAGCTTAGACTATCAGTTGTGGCTGCATTATTTTGTGTGTGTGGAAACATCTACAAAATATAATTGTTTCTTATATTTAAAGGTACTTGATCTCAAACGTTACTACCCAGAGCCACACTCTAGAAAGCTTTTTGGTATAGATGTCTGCCATTTCTGGGATGTCTTTGATATTACTTTAAGTGATGGACTATATAAGATGAAATTTGTGCTGACATCTGATGGTTTTCTGAAAAAAAAGGTATCTATTCTTTGTGGAATTAACAATCAACAAACACCTCACCTGTGGAATATGTACGCAGGCGTATGTATTCATTGCTGTCTGTTTCTCAATTTATAATAATCTGGGGGGGATGGAGGACATGAGTGTGTAGGGATAGGACATCATTGTGAGTGACAACCACTTCCCTTGGGAAGGCCAGGATCCTATTTGGTTCCCCCACTCCTGTCTAGCTCACATATGGCTCTGTGAATCTGCTTATGTACAGCAGCACCATCTCCAGGGCAACAACCTTGGCTAGCCGGCTGAACTATGTGAAGCTACTCAGCAAGGGGATATCCTCT
Organism: Meghimatium bilineatum; assembly: GCA_034231615.1. Taxonomy (NCBI): domain Eukaryota; kingdom Metazoa; phylum Mollusca; class Gastropoda; order Stylommatophora; family Philomycidae; genus Meghimatium; species Meghimatium bilineatum. Next base: position 73,224,235 of record CM067322.1, read on the forward strand.
ACAGTACACACAATTGCTAGTGGAGAAGGTGGAAGATCGTATTATCAAAAACGGCTTTGAAGCGGGAGTTGGAAAGGCCCTGTATTGGGCCAAGGCACATCAGGAATGGTAAATGATAAGTGACCAAAACCATCTGAGAAAGCAATGGCAAACTACTGAGGTGTACACATGCCAAGAATTTCATGATGATCATTAGATACAAACAACACTGGAGCAATACTAACAGATTACAATGTGGAGGTGAAGAACAAGCTTAGTACATTGATGGCTGTTCAAGATGAGATGACACCAGATGAACTTATAAACAACATCAGAGACTCAATACTATCATCTGGACAGGCTCACATACCCCGGAGAGTGATAAAAAGAAGAGATTACATCAGTCGAAACATTGTACATAATCAATAACCGAAAAAAACTAAAATCACTAAAAGATGACAAATAAAGAGAGGAATGCATGAAACAAACTAAAGAAAAAAGAAGAAAATTTAGATAGGACAAGAAAAAACTACACATACAAGTGTAAAGAAATTTAACAACTCCATGAACATGGGGACACCAGAATAATGTATACAGAAGCAAAAACGCTGACAGCAAAATTTCAACTAGCCACTTGAGCAGTTGAAGCCAAGAAACACTGACAAAAAATAAAGATATTCTGAACAGGTTGGCGGAATACTGTAGGGAAATGTATGCAGATCTAAACATGGACACAGACTAAAACACAAATAGAAAATAAGAACTTGAGCCAGAACCCATCATAGAAGAGGTACGTTGAACAATTAAGAATTTAAAAACTGACAAGTCACCAGGATATGATGAATTGGTTGTTAAATTGATACAAGCAGGTGGAGAACCCAGTGTCATAGTCTACTATGCCGTATGTGTTAAAATCTGGAGAAGCGAAATATGGCCAAAATGGCTAGATAAGATCAGTATATACACAACCCCAAAAAAGGCCAATTTGAAACTGTGCACAAATTATAGAACAATTTCACTGATCAGTCATGCCAGCAAGATACTTCGTAAGATAATCATAAAAATAACGGAACAACATATAAACAGAGAAATAAATATAGTTCAGGCAGGTTTTAGACAGAACAGAGGCACCAGGGAATTAATCTTCAATATGAGAAATATAATAGAGAAATGCAGAGTTTAATGCAGACATACACCTGTTTCATAGACAACTCAAAGGTGTTTGACTGCGTAACACAAGAAATTATGGAATATAATGGGAAACATGAGCTTCCCACACCATCTCATATCGCTCATTAAAATGCTTTATCAGAAACAACAGACTTCTGTTCGTCTTTACAAAGGTTTGACATCTGACTGCTTTGAGGTCCAAAAAGGAGTCAGACAGGGATGCATCCTCTCACCACACCTTTTCAACATTTACGCAGAAAACATGCGAAATATACAAGACCCACGTTATGAACAGTTTCAACCCCTTAATATCGGAGGACATGAAATCCCAGAAATTAGGTATGCAGATGACACCACACTAATATCAAGGAGACACACAGGTTTAGAACGAATGATTATGTCTGTCAAACTTCATAGAGAGGCACCTTTTCCTCAATGCAGAAAAGACACAAATAATGCATGTAAGCAGAGATGAAATTACACCTAAAATAGTCATTGACAAAGAGCAACTAGAAAATGTAAACAACTTTGAATATCTAGGATCAACCATCAACACCACAGGAAATTGCTTGGCAGTGATAAGAAAGAGATTAACAATGGCAATACAAAAAAACATAGATGAGAAATCTATGCAAGGAGCAAACAGAAAACAAAGTTACAACTACTAAGAAGCTATATCTTTCCAGTGGCAACATGGGTTGTGAGATGTGGACAATGACATCGACAGTGGAAAAGAAATTATCTGCATTCGAAATGAAATGCTTTAGAAAGGTCCTAAGAATATTATGGATAGAAAAAAATAACTAACACAGAATGTCTGTGCAAAGATCTGAACATACAAGAAGACTGGCTCCTCAAAACTATTGAAAAACGCAAACTTTTTTATTTCAGACATATAAAAAGACACAATGGTTTGGAAAGATTAATCATGGGGGGAGGGGGAAGAGAACAAAGGCAGACCAAGACTACGATGGACACTTGACATCGAAGACCCTTTGAACATGACACTGGAAGAAGCTGGGCAACACGCACAGAACCGTGAGGACAACGTTTTTCAAAGGGCACGTCACAGAGAGAGAGAGAGAGAGAGAATCTGATAAGATAAATTCTTTTACATCAAATATTTGTGTCTTCCTGTTTATGCCATTTCATGATGATAATCTGATAACTAACTAACACATATAAGCTTTTATATCATGTTATTTGGTTTGTGTTTAAGTCTAACAGTGGAAGCATAAGTTTGGTATAAAGATATAACTTTGGTATGAAGGTATTTGTAATTTGGCTTTTATTTCCATTGGAATAGCAGGATGTTTCATAATTGGTGACAGTTGATTATTGACTTGGTTGAGACATGTTTTGATTATTTTCAGTCTCTCTTATATAAAATTTGTTTTATAATATTTACAAAGCCTCAAGTTGTCCTAATGCTTGAATAATGAGTAAATTATTTACTTCCAGTAGGAAGTCATTATTAGGATAATAAATATTTCAGGAAATTTTTGAATTATACCAAAATAATACAAGTACAGTATGAAACTCCACTAAAGTGTAACTTCTATGAAAGTCCTATAAAGATTAACGAGGACCTAGACAAACAAGTGGATTGATTTCCTTTTCTGAATATCATTTATGAACAGAACTGGAGGACCAGAAAAATACATTAAAGCATTAATGCGATTAAATACATTATACAAATTAATGTATTTTAATTCTTCATTCTCAAACTCTTGCAGGTCAGCAGGATGTAGTATGGAGAAAGGAATGGGCCGTGGGAAGAATTAAAATACATTAATGATACATAAAACCAATGCCAGAGCAGTATTTGTACTTTTAAAAACATGAAGAGTAAAGACTTAAAAACTGCACATCAAACTCAGGATTTTAAATTCAAATATGAAAATGATACTGCTGTATGACTCATAGATGTGGATTACACAAATATCATAGTTAAAAGACACATTATAACTAACTGCCTACGAAGAATCATAAACATTAATTGGCAAGTTAGGATTAGGAATGCAGAAAGGTGCTAGTGGTGGTCATGGTTATATTTAGAGAATTGTTGTGAATTGGAAAATAATATAACAAACTGTGGATTATGGGCAGGGGAAGAGAGAAAGTCGGCAGGGACAGAACAGATGTTATTAAAGTTATGGCAGAGATGCTTTCGTTGAAAGATACTGAGAACATATCCAAGGTTAGAAATGAATGGAGAATCCTTGCTTATGGTCTATACATCTGAGGATATGCACAAGTCTAAATACATCAATATCTTCATTGATCAACAAGACTTTTAGCCTATGCTGAAACACTCAGAAGAACAATACTTAGAGAAAGTAAAACAACCAATATTCATACTATTCAAGAACTGCACAGAATAGCTTTGAACAGACAGAATTGGAGAGATCTGACCTCTGCCCTATGCGCCAACTTCAGCGCAAAAGGAAAATGAATGAATGAAAGACATGAGATGTAGTCCAAATAATTGAATAAGTAATGCAAATCACATTGTAAAAATAGTGACATTCAAAAGGAATAGTAACACTTACTAGACAAAATCTAGACAAAATTAAAAATGATGAAATCAGAAGAATCGGTATAAGACCATGCACAGAATACTTTAAGAAACAACAAATAAAATGGTTTGGACACCTTATGAGAATGAACAATAACCAAGAACATATAACATAAAAAAATCCGGATACAAGGTTTGAGGAAAACCTAGAACAAGATGGATAGAAAAATCAAGACAACACTGAACAAATATGGAGTCAACGCAGCCAAGGTAACTTCTGGCCTTGGATAGACAACTAACGCTTCCAGTCAACATTCCTACGCTTAATGACAAGTGGATATTCTGACCATCATCCACCTGGGAATAGACAATAGTGACACTTGTCAAGCATGTCATAAGAGGTGACAAAGGAAGTTTTAGGATGGAGGTGGCTGTTCCATCCCATATATACCGGTAGTCTAGAAGTGTAGCTGAGGTCAGATGTGCATGGATGAAAAGCACATATATCGCAGTTAATCTGTAAAATAGAACACAGCCCATTCCTTTCTCCATACTACATCCTGCTGACTTGCAAGAGTTTGAGAACGAAGAATTAAAAATAAAATAAAATAACTTGTTGTTATTTGAGTTGGGTTTTATTGAGGTAAATATATTTCAAACACAGTAAACTTTGATCGCATTAAACATAGATCCTATTTTCATAAAAGTTATCTTACAGGTTAGTCCAGAAGGTTGGATAAAATTGAAGAAGTATACACGGTACTGGAACGAGGAACATATTGTTAGAGAAGCTGTGGTTGTCATTCAAGAACTGGAGGTGGTAAACAAGCAGCCAGTGAACATTTCTATAGGTAATGCCTATAGTGCAGTAAAACTGTGTAGCAAAATTGTCTTATAAATGGTATTTTTGTTGAAAGTAGTTGATGTAAAAAGGAACAACTAAAAGTAACAGAAAATAAGGACCTGAAGGGGTCGACATCATCATCATCAAGTGCCGTCTCCCCACGAAGGTTGGCTGCAACAGATCTCCAACACCCCCTGTCTCTTGTTTTGGTGGTACACTCTACTAGATTGTAACCTATCCAACTTGTGATGTTACTCTCCCACTTGTATCTCTGTCTACCTCTTGCTCGATTCCCTTTGACTTTACCCTCAAGTAAGGTCTTCAATAAGGTGTCATTGTCTTTTAATGTGTCCAAAATATTTTATTTGCTTGATCTTCATTTCTCTTAGTAGTTCTTTCTTCATATTAAGTGTTTTTAGCACCTCTTGATTTGTTTTCTTCTCTTTCCAGAATGTTCTCCCTATTCTCCTATATACCCACATCTCAAAGGCATCATTTCTGTCTTCTAATTGTTTATTTAGTGTCCATGTTTCTGATCCATACATTAATATAGAATTGATGTAGCATTTTATAATTCTTCATCTTTTTTATCACCGTTTTGTGTATCCCAGTGTTGATGTTGCTTCTTTACAAATGAAGATGAGCATGGTGTAAAAAGTCTATTAGGTTTGGTATTTGTAGTCTTCAGGTGGCTGAGAAATTCAATCTCAGTTAAGAAAAGTCTGAAGAAAAGTTTGTTGCAGTGTGAACAGGAATGAATAAGGTCTTGAGATGAGGGAAAGATTACTGTCATCGCTTTATGCTTTTGTATTTCTAATTTCAAAACAATAAAAAACCCATCTTTATTCTTCTTCTTCGTTCATTCTCAAACTCCCGCTGGATCACCCTTACAGCAGGACCATGGTCCTAATAGATTTCCAGCAGGATGTAGTCCAGAGAATGGAAATGCGTTGTGTCGCCGTTTTATTTGCGCCAGTGGCCCGACACATCCGTCTTCGGCGGAATCTTTTTCAATGTCATTGCCTTTGTTACTTCTTCCTTTTTTGTATATAGGTCTGTATTTACTGCATATATATTTTTGTTTGTATAAAAAATTATTTTCTTAATAAATTTTTATTTCCATAGATTATGACAATTTGCCATGGGCTGGAGCTCATAATTCAAGACAAAGAGAAAATGTTCCGTTAGCATCTTCTAGATGTTACTTTGTGGATAACTGGACATACAATGTTGCAGTAGAAAGTAGTTCAGAATGTGGAGGTAATCTTAAATAAACTATGTATTGATACTAAGCTGCTCACATGTGGATCTTAATGTGGTCTCTGTTCTTAAAGGGGGCATATCAGACAGACCAGCGTGATACATTATTAATACATATGACTATGTAGTAAAGCTTTTTTTCCAGTGAGAAAGCTCTCCACCATTCACCTTTACGGTTATATGTTTCATGTATGTTTTGTTGTCCTTCACTCATGGGTTGAATGTATGTCATGTCTAAATTTCTTACTTTTGTCTTCTATCTAATAATTCCTATTGATATTGAAGAGATGCATTCCAGTGGACACTGCACTTTTGTTTTTTTGTGGCTGACTTCTAGGTGGTTGCGAATGCCAGATGTACCATCACCACAGGTGGTTAAATAAGTAAATAAGACAAGTCCTATTCTGTGTTTGTTTGTCCCTATCTCAATAAAGGCTTTTTTTGGTTGAAATGTCAATTCTGTGTATTGTTCCATGTAAAACTGCTATTTAACTATTTTTACATTTGTTTCTATATTTGCTTACCATTTGGTGCACAGTTTAACTGCAGTCTAACATTTACTCAATTTGTGCAAATGGTTAACAAATCTGACAGAAGAATGATGAAATAGTTTCTCCAGAAGTATATTCTATGCACCTGGCAAGACATGACGATCCTGGACTGCTGCATGAAGAGGACCTGTTCTTTTATCAGAAAGGTTATGGGCTGTTAAGAGCTACCAGCTCATAGCTAAAAGGATTACTTTGAAGCATATCATGTACAGGACAATGCTTTTCAACTACTGTTGAATTTCTAAAAGCACCTCTTATACGGTTCATTGACCTTGCCAGGACTAAGTAAAATGGTTTGATTTACACTAGATTTTGAAACCCCAACCACGTTTGAACTTAGTAAAAATTGGTTTGACTGAGAGCTACTTTAAAATTTAACATTTGAAGAAAGTGAGCAGACAAAATGTAAATTTTAGTAATTGTAAAATGGAAACTCTAGAAACCATGGACACTGTTATGTAAATAGTAACATATAAACAGTATGGTATAGGCATGGGTACCTACAGTTTAGGTCAAGCGAAATGGCCAAATTCGGACAATCTTTGTTTGTTAGATCTGTAAAAATAACCCAAATATCGGAGGATGACCGACAAAAAAGGAAGTGCCGCAGTAACCATACAAATAGAGGTAAATGCAAATAAAGTAAACAGGTTACTATATCAATATAAAATAATAAAATATAGAAAATAACAATAAATAAAAGGAACAAACACAACAGTTGGAATTGTGTTGCACTGGATCTGGTGTGTCTTTTTGTTGATTTCCTGGTGGGAGAGATCCATTTTCTTTATATTCGTTATGGTCTTTTGTTCTTAACTGTTTGTGTTGTCTTTAAAGGTCCCAATTGGACCTACGTATTGACTGTTGTGTTTGTTCCTTTTATTTATTGTTATTTTCTATATTTTATTATTTTATATTGATATAGTAACCTATTTACATTATTTGCATTTACCTTTGTTAGATCTGCTATCTTTTGAAAGAGGCACTAGCTATGGAATTAACTACATTTTATGAAGTCTGCTATGATAACCAGTAATAACTGGTTGTAAAGTTTTAAAATGTGAAAGATTGACTATTGAGTTCGGGTTTCAGCATATATACTTTGTCCCTTTCAACAGAACTATACAAAAATTATCACATAAAAGCACATAACTCCATATTTTGAGAGATAATCCTCAGGTAGTTTGAAAATCATACTTATGAACCAGGTTGTGTGACAGTTTTGAGATGGAGTCCCTCAAAGATTTACTTGTAACGTTTACTTATATTCATGCTCATAATTGCTAATTGCATGCAATATTATCAACTTTTGTCAACTTCTCTTTTCAGTTCAGCTCTGTAAGGTGAGCTCCATTGACATGGCACAGCTTCATTCAATCAAGGATGTTGTGACAAAAAAATGCTCACAGTATGCCAAACCAACTTTGCTGGTGAAAGTTATGAGAAAGTCTCGACTTATACATTATGTCACTCGCTTTAGAGAAGATAAATGGCCATTCCAGGTACACATATAAGCACTGTTTTCATTGTGTATTGTCAACGATCCAATAACACACATTCCATGCAAGAGAAATATTTGTATCATGCTACATTAGTAGATGGTTTCTTGACATCATCATACCGTAGCAAGAGTATTTGCAAAGACAGATGGAACTGTGTTCTATAATCAGTATACTACAAGAACCATCATTATGCTTACTCTTCACAACTGCTCAAGATAATAACAATAAAACCCATAACTAGTTAGGGTTGTAGGAGTGCCATATTGGAAACAGCACATAAAGTCCACCATACATCCCTATCTTTTGTCATATGGAGTAGTGGAAAATCATGCCACAGCTATTTCTTAATGCCACCAAGCCAGGATCTTCATTTTTCTATTCTTTTTCTTGCAACCTAAATTGTTCCCTGTAGAATAATCTTTGAAAGAGAAAAGTGTCTCATTATATGTTCAAACCATGCAAGCTTATACTGTTTCACCATTATCAACAATGGTTTCTATTGACCTGCAAGTTGTTATTTTGTCTCTGACAATTACATTTATTTTTTGTTCTCAAAAGCAAATTTGTAACATTTGTATTCAAATGATTGAATCCTTCTTTCTATATTTGCAATGAATACCCAGCTTTTACATCCATATAAAAGTATAGATAATATCAGTAACATAAATTATCATTTTTTACTGTTAAACTCCAAACATATAGGCAATAAAATATAAAGAAAGCCCTTGATATTATATTATCTGGTGAAACAAGTATGATCTTGTTTTTCTGGAAATTTTGATACCAGCATACACTTTAATGGTTCTCTGTGTATTTCAAAGATTGACTCAAATAGAAATAATGAAATACTGGCCTAGGTCTAATGAAAAGCAAAATAATCTGGATCAATGTCATTGATCAATATTGACATAGATCAGCTATGTTGGCTATTCTCAATCATTACTAGGTCTAGTGTGTGGTGGTTGTTGGGAGGAAGCACGTCATCAATTATGCCTACATCACAGATCGTAACTACTTTCAATTCATAAATCTTGAACAAATTTCTCATCAATGTCTGATTCATTCTCCTCCTCTAAAACCCCATTAAAAATATTGCCTATCAACATCATCTGAATTATAAGTCAGCCCATTCTGACCAAGTTTTAAAGAAAATTGAAGGTGATAATAAACCTTCTGCTGCTTAGAGACTACAGCTTTTAGACATGATTGGTAAATTTCTAAGTAAACTGCCATTACTGCTAGTCATGTGAGGTATAAATTTAGCATGTCTGGTCACATGGAAACAGTGAAGAAATAAATTTCAATCACTATGTTGAAATCTGGAGTAAACAGCAGCTTTGGGAATGAATCGATAGTGGGCAGTTTAGACCAGTTTGGGATTGAGCTGGTTAAACAATAGCAGCTATTTTTTATGAACAGGCATCATTGCACCTTATACAAACACACAGGGTTCCTGTAGTTTCTATACACTCCTCATTCTTGCACATTAACCTTTAGGCCCCTACGGTCGCAACATTGCGCCTTGCGTGTGCATCCCGTAGTGCCTGTGGTCGCAATCACGCAACATACGATATCACTCAATTCCCGAGTACGGAACTTCACGAAGTTAAAGCTTATATGACGTAGAATTCCCGCAACACGAAGCTAGAAATACGTCACAGTTTAAAGGTCAAATTCCTTTACTCATTACGATTGTAAGAGAGAGAAAGCCGGTTGAATTTGTCAACGCATTTCTAGAGCGACTTTAGCCATTTTCGGCCGTATTTTACTATCAAATTGAGTACCGCGTGGCATGGGTAAGTGATCGTGACTACATGTTCTAATTGTTGTTTTTTGTGTTTAATATGTTGTTATTTGATAAGAATGTGTGTGTATTCATTAAAAAGCACAAAAATAATATGTATCAGAGGTGACACGTGTGTGCATGGACAATAATTACGCTGCGTGTCGGCATAGACCTAGTGTTGACCGGACGGACGTTATATGCAATTTCTTCACGTTTTATTAGTCTTTTTAGTTCATATTATATTAGTTTTGATATAAAACAATACATATACAATAAGTATAGGTATTTATGAGGATTTTATCAATGTTGCCACACATTGCTCATGTATTAGGGTCGTCACGAAGATATATTTGCGATTTTGAAAATGACGTTTTGCGTTTTTTGCCAGAATTTTCAACTTCAAAACGTGCTCACAACTGTCATATCACACATACAACAACAACAAAAACACGATAATATTCACTATTCACTCCTTTATTTAGATGTGCAAAAATTATTTTGATATCTTTTAAAACAAAAAAGTTATGACGTTTTCAAAACACCCACCATCAATAACGCAAATTTTCCAAAAAATAAGTCAGGCCCTGGGGGAAGTTTTGTAATTTTAAGCCAGGGCTCTAAAGGTTAATGACTGTGATTAACAACGGTAATAATCGTTTTATGCCCCATAATGAAAAACCCACCTAGTACATGACGTGGTGACACAGCAGAGGCATTCAGCCATTATCACACAGTCACAAGTACCACCTCCCTGTAACTCCTAAGTAGGAAACATCAGTATTGACAATTATTAAGATCAATACGAGTCTAAAAATGCAGCCATTATAACATGAAAAAACATCTTTATAAATGTTTAACTCATTGTTTGTACCTACGTTCTTCAGATAATTATCAATTACAATTGATAACATCCAAAATTCAGTTTTCAAACTTGTAAGGTGTTATAATCGTTTAGTCACATATAAAACTGACGCTTTATTTTACTTATCATCCTTCTGAAAACTATGGACTACAAATTATACAAGAGCACTGACATTTAAAATACTATCCCCAGCTTCCACTCATGGTTGCAGACCACACTGGTTGGTGTGCTGTTGTTTTGTGGAATAAACTAGGTCTACAAGCTTTAAAACAGTAAGTGTTCTTGACTTGTTTTTGTGAAATGCTGTCATTGCAAGTTAAACTCTGTAACTGTCCGTGTGTTGCCGAAGCCTGAGAGGGCGCAAAGAATAGTAACACTGTTTACCTTCCATGCATATTGTAAGAGGTCACTAAGGAGGTTATGGGATGGAGTCAGTCCAGTCCCATATAGAGTAAAAGTGACTCAAAGCTATACCGAAGTCGGATGTGTCAGGCTCAATGGCATAGTTATCGCAGCAATGCTTTAAACCATAACACAATGCATTCCGTTCTTCGGACTACATCTTGCTAATCTGCAGGAGTTTGAGAACGAACACAGAAGAAATTCTGTAACTGTAGTAATATTTAGCAAGGATATCAGAAGGTAGACTGATGTACACACATAATGTGCGATAAAAATCTGAAAGGTGCAGGTTATGTTGTGAACAGGTATGGTGGTAGTGATAATATGAGCAGGTAAGATTACTTGTAAAAGTGATAAGATACTGCACAAATAATCCTGTTACAGTGGAATCCATTTTAACAACTTGGTCACGGCAGATAGAATATGGATATAATAACAGAAATTGACTATATGCAGTACAAATAATATAGAATAAATATAATTAGGGATTTTGAAAAGTGTTGTTTTATAGGGAAATTTTTTACAAAAGAATGAACTATAGACATATTCTATTGTATCATGAGATAGAAAATATATTAATGGACTTACACAAAACACAAGATAGTGAGTTTGGGGAGAGACATAACTGCCAGTGACAGACAATTAACCTTCACCGAGCCGATATGATATCCAGCCGCCGAAAAACAAAATGGCCGCGCGCGCTGATGGCGGGCCGTCCCACCCAGCGAGATTATCGTGAGATTTACACGTACCACAGTCCGTGCACATAGCTGGGGACATGCGCAATCGAAGCCGGTACATCCCCCACTTCCGACATGATCGTTTTTGAGAATGGCTGGCTATTCGTAAAAGTTTAAGAGCAATTAATCTGACCACATCTGTACACCGGTACGATGCCATGATGATGGATCGGTTTTACAGACCTTTATTTCATCGTATTTCGAATAAAATAACATTGAATCGTGGATTGAATCATGGATTATTAGGTTATTTAGTTTCACAGCAGTGAATATACAGAATGCCGTGCTGGTTTGGGGACTTGTACGTTTGATATCGAATATTTTGAAGTGGCAGAAAAAAATAACTCTAGGCCTAAGCTCAAAGAACGATTTTACTGCAAATCTACATGTTTTATACAGTTCCCCCGGCTATATTTTGATAATTTCGCAGTGAAAGAACATAAATACAACAGATTTACGTGATTTAGTTGACAGTGTTGCCAAGGAATTCGATATGTAAGGTAAGTTATTTTTTTTCTTATTTTTTCCCTCTTTATTTGTTATAAAATATATGTTTTTTGTGAAAAACGTTTTTACCACTTTCTCATACGTCTGGTATCACACACACACACGTACATAAATTACACCAATATATGCATAATTCAATTCTTTATTTATATGTGCAAATATTATTTAAATATCTCTAACAACCAAAAAATTATCACATTTTCAAAACAGTCACCATCAATAATGCAAATTTTCAAAAAAGAATCCGGTGGCAGGGAGACGTTTCGTATTTCTTAATCTGGCTTGCTAAAGGTTAAGGGAGCAGAGACTGAAATTTGTGTTTACATTAGGCAATATTTAGAAAGACAAAAACAAAATAGTCATCCTATTACTTATTTTCAATGATTGTTCTGAAGCAGTGAATATTTCTTGAGAAGATTGTACTGAGAAGACTTGTTTTTCTTATTCAAAGTGACTTTCAGACACTTCCTATAGAAACTTTCAACCCTGGTCATATAGCCCCTATAACTACATTTCGCGCTCCTGAGCAGGAGACATATACAAATGACACACTTGTTACTATAGCAAAATAATTTCATTATGTGACTCCAATTGCCAACTCTGATCACCTACACCTAGTCTTGCTTATTGTGTCAGTTCTCTCAGTAAATATATTATGTTATGAATAGATTCTTTTTTGAAGCATTACACACCACTGAGAGTTGGAACCTTCTAAGTATGAAATAAAGTTCTGGAGAAACTGTCCTATTGCATAAAAGGATGCAGGAGCACTATTTTTCGTAATTCCTGTAGGATTTTAAACAAGCAACCATATATAAACTTTAAAATTTTTACATCACAATTGTGTAATCACTTTTTTTGAACAAACCTGCCTTTGTAGGTCATGTTTGAAAAGTCATTGACATGTTTGCTAAATTTATTGCATGCACAAAACAGATATTAATTGTGTATTTTAGTTGTTTCTGATGTGGTATTGATAATATCTATGTTGTGCCTTGGAAGAATACAATTTGGTTCCATTGGAGAGATGATAATCTTGTCCGATACATGAAACTACTGATACACATCATTTTCAATTTCATCTTAGGAGTGTTGTTGGAAACTTTGATTCAACAGTAACTATGATAGTTTTAGTCATGTTATCTTTATTTCATAGTTTTGCCTTGCACCAGCACACCACCATTTACTAGTTTCTTGTTATTGTTTAGAAATGCTAATCAGAATATCCCCTAATCATGTCATTTGTTATCACATCTTTTCTAATAGTATTGTATTTATTATTTATTCATAAATGGTATCTATATGTGTACATTTATTTTTCAGAGTTCAAGAGGGACAATTGCTTCTTCTGAAGAATTTTCGCGTGAAAAATAGTGTGCAGCTGAAAACAAAGTCCTTCTTTAGTCCTCCACAAGGGACAATTGTATTTCCTCATGAACTTAGCTTGGACATTCATCATCCAACTACAGAAGTGAAGCTTGTCACATATGAATCAGATGATGACATTGAAAGTCTCCACTTTCCACTCTTAGAGTCCTGTTTCATGACTAGAAAACAGCTCCTGTGAGTTATTAATTCCATTGGACTTTTCTCTAAATTTATATTAATGAAGGCCTAACTAAAACTAATATAGTAAACACCATCAAAATATGATTGGTTCTTGTTTGCAATTAGTACCTACTTAAGTATTTTATGGTTAATTAATCTAAATATTATATCAATAATTAATTTAAATATTCATTTTTGTATGGTTATTGTTAGTGAGTTGGTTGTTTGCTGTCTGTGGGCTCATGCCCTTGACCTAATAGCATTGTGTGATATATGCATGTGTTTGTGAGCTGTTGTTTTGTTCCATATAAGGTGTTCCATTTATCTGACCCTGGAGGGAGAAGTATTTTCCTGATGTCATTCAGCGCTGGACATTAAAAAATGGTGATGGTCAACAGTTTCATAGGGATGAGTATACAGCAAGCACCCTGGAGTGTGTTGTGGTTGTATTCTGTTCAGGTGATTGTTTAGCTGTGTATGCTGTGTGAAGTCGGAAGATGATACTCTGGTCTTTCCTTCCCAGGAGGTTGATGTTGTCTTTAGGATTTTGGCTGGTCATATATTTATAAATTTTCCGCTCAGTGTTTCCCATGGCCCATCTGTTCATCCAATTCTCTTTGTTCACAGATTTTACATCATTTTAACTGTGTGCATGGTTGTTTGTATAAATGACTGTTCTTGCTGTGCTCCCTTCTTTGCTAGTCTGTCTGCCTTGTCATTGCCAGGTGTGTTTGAGCGGCCAGGAATCTACTGCATAACAATGCAGACTTCATAAGATGTAAGCAGCTGGTTTGCATGGTGATATATTTCAACTAGCTGATACTTGCAATGTCCATCACATTCTAGTGCATGAGGAGCAGACATAGAGCCTGTAAAAATCACAATGTTTTGGACATTTGATGGAAAGGTCTCAAATATGGTCTTAAGGTGGTACAAAGCAACTCTAGTGCTGTTATTTCAGCTTCATAGTTAGAACATATCTCCCCACAGGCATCAAACAACTCATCAGATGTTTTGTCTGGATATTCTATATAGACACCATAACCTGCTTTGATGGTGGTTTTTAAAGCAGACCCATCAGTATAGACATGAATCCATTGTTCTGGGTAGATGTCTGTTGTTTTCTGTGTTTCTTTCATAAGACTTTCTGGCTATGAACTTTTTGTAGCATTATCTCTTAATTGTGTCTTGATTTCTGGCAATTAAAACCTGTGCGGTGGTAAACATTTTTCTACTCTTTATAGTTTTTGTCTGAGAGGTGATAGCTGTCTTTGATTTCATTGACATAGCTAAGGACTGACTTTTATTTTATTCTGTAGTTCAGTTGCAAGTTTTCTACAGATTGTTTATTTGGGTGGTCTTTGTTCATTGTTTTGCTTTCATAAGCCTCCATTGCAGCCATATCTTTCCGTATCTCAAGGGGTTCTACATTTGTATGCATTTCACATGCAGCTGTTGGTGTAGATCTCATTGCTCCACTAATAAGGTGTAAGGCATTGTCCAGCACTCTCTAGGTATTCTACATTTGTCTTGGAACATGTTGTCAGGAGTGTACTGTTGTATTCTGTAGCAGAACATATGTAACAAAGATATTGTCCTCTAAGGGTATCATTGTCTGATCCCCAAGATGTTGCAGTGGTTCTTTTCAGTAGTTGTAATCGTTTAAGGGCATTATTTGTGACATTTTCTACATGCTTCTTGAGGGTAAGATGCAGATAAAGCGTGATTCAAAGATATATGGGATGTTCTTCTCTTGGCATTTTCTGTGTATCAAAAAATTTAAAAAAAACATAGACTCATATTTTCTTTGGCTACTTTATGACTCTTGGTAAAGACGGTATAGACAGTTTTCTCACAGTTTATTTTCAGCTTCCATGTTTGACAGTACTTGTGTGATCTTCTTAAATCTCCATTTATTCTTTTGGCTGCACTTTCAACATTCTCATGGCTCTGCCATATTGTTATGTCATCAGCATAGAGGGCACTTTCAACTTTGACTTGTTTGACAAGGTCATTAATGTAAATGAGAAAGAGGGTGCAGCTCAAAGCAGAACCCTGTGGTAAGCCTTCCTCTAGAACTTCTTTAGATGAAACTGCATCATTTATCTTGGATTGTTCTGTCAATGAGGAAGTATTTTATCCAGTTTTATATTTTTCCACTAATTCCCACCTCAATCATCTTCATCAAGAGACCCTTTCTCCATACTTGATCATAAGCCTGTTGTAAGTCATTGAAGATGGCTACAGTGTGTTTGTTTTTCTGAAATCCATCAGACTTCATGACACTGTGAGCTGAGTTGTGATGCACTCATAATCTCACATACATATAGTTGTATACATATACACACACAGAGATGAAACATGCACACACATGAGAGAGATCTCTCAATATTCGTTAGACATTACCATTTTTTCATGACCATCATGATTGATGGAAGATAAAATATTGAATTAGATTTCCTCCGCCGAAGATGGATGTGTCGGGCCATTGGCGCAAATAAAACAGCGACACAACTCATTTTCATTCTCTGGACTGCATCCTGCTGGAGATCTAGTAGTACTGCTACAGGAGAGATCCAGCAGCAGTTTGAGAATGAACGATGAAGAAGAAGAATTAGATTTCCCATTATTTAAAATTGTTTAACTAGTAATGGCTTAGCCCAAAAGTTTAAATATTGGCTGCCTGCATGTTACTGGATCCCGCATGGAAGCTAAGAATAGTAACATTTCTACTGCCATTCATTTTAGCTACTTCATCCTGTAGATCATCCTCATTATTTTGTTACATCCTTGACACTTAAGACAGTAACAAAAAAATTCCATTCCTCTTTATCTTTAGGTATTTTGACCCGAAAATGTTTTGTTTCATATATTGCCTGCTCCACTATTCTCCATGTACTTTTTGCTCTACCTCATTTTTTTTTCTTAGGTGTCTCTTTCTGAAATTGTGATGGAATTATTCTCCATATGTAGTGGATCAACATAATCCAAAAAGACCATGTTGAAGTCAGATGTGTTGAGTCAATATGTGTAAATATCATGGCCAGACTGTAAACATGTAACACATTCTGTTCTCTGGACTCCGTTCTGCTAATCAGTAGGAGTATCAGAACAAAATGTGCTTTTCTGTCAATAGCAGAATTATTTTCTGATAAAGTATGCAACAGTTGACTGTACTGAAATTGATTTGCTGGTTTACAAGACAGTTGGAAATTAATAGAATTTGCTAGTACTTTGAGTTCAATAAACACTTCACATTTTTACACTCATAAGTTATAGAGTTAACTGGGCCTTGAAATCAAAGGACATACATTAAGAGATACCTTTTAGTGAAAACATGTATACAGTTTGCATATGTTGTATTGTTTAATTTCAGATCAGTTCCAGATTTTACGACAGTGGATGTAGCAGGTCTCATAACTTTTGTTGGACGGGTTGAGAGAGAACCCAGAAAAGGTTTGTGTTAATCTTAATTGTTAACAAGACCATAATTTTCAACCGCATAGAAGAAAATCTTTATGTAAAACAACTATGCAAAGTAAAATAATTAATATATATTGTTATCAGACATATAAAAGATTAATCAATACTTTAGAAATAGCAACAAAATATGCATATCATTATTAATTAAATAAATTACATTTATTCATTGAAGTTTGAAAACAGGTTCCAATTTTATTTTGCATATGACATTTACATATTAAAATACATTTTATGATTACATTCAGTATTCTTTTATCTATTTTCACATTTACATTGAAAACAGTCTTAGAGGTGTTTTTTTTCCACTGGAAAGAGAGTTGTGTCAATAGTGCTGTCTGGGATCTTGTCCTTGTAGTTCTTTTCATTATATTACAGTAGTGGTTTTTATTGAACTATGTTTGACATAACTGCTCAATAATAAGCTTTCTTTAATGTGAACAATTTTGTCAGCATATGTCTAGTTATTAGCTGAACTGACATTACGACACTCCAGGCACACTCATAGGTGCTGTTTCTTTTAGCTGATGGTAAAGTATATGCATACTGATAGTACTTGTAACACGCTTGTACACTTTCCTCCATATTCTTTCTGAATTTCCCGTCCTGCTTCTTCCTTTCAGAACTCCCAAAATCTCATACAAAAAGTTTCTTAAATGTATTGCATCTCAGAGACAGTCATCACTATAATATGATACTTGTGCAGTGTTTACACTGTAATACATATAACATTCTTAGTAATGTCCAGTATTTTGTTTTTGCTCACTAAATTTGACAAGCAGGGTACCTGCATAATTTGAATGTCACACATGTTAAAGGGACCTGATGGGGAGTAAAGAATAGTGATACTGTTATATGCCATACATGTCATAAGAGGTGACTAAGGAGGTTTTGGGGATAGAGTTGACTGATCTATCTCACAGAAGCCATGCTGAAGTCGAGATGTTTCTGGTCAAAAGTCACAGATATCACAGCCAAGCTGTAGCCACAACACACAACATTTTGTTCTCCAGTCCACATACTGTAATCTTCAGGAGTTTAAGAATGAGCACAGAAGAAGAATTTGAATGTTAATGTAAAATGTATATCATTACTAACACTTTTTTGTGTATTTTTTCTTGTACTTTTCTAAAGGTGCAGGAAGCACTCAAGATGATAGTGGGGCTTTTTTCTACAGACGATGGGTACATCTGAGGGATACCTCATTATCTGATCCCATCATAGCACTGATTTATAGTGGAGATCAGGTACCACTATTTCCGTTAATAAGGTATTTCTTAAAATATCCTGTGCATTTGATAATTAGCTTTACCAGTTTCGAGGTCTGGGCAAAAAATATTAGACGTTAACTTTTTGTAGGTTAACTGATAGTGATATTGAAGAGAAGGATGAAACATTCTGCATGTTCAGAGAAAGATAGAAAAAACAGAAAGTACTACCTCCTAAATGGATAGATTAGAAGAACGTATAATAACTGAGCTTATACACCTTTAGTTGGCTGATCTAGTTGACTGATGGATCCGCCAGAGTATTTATGGGAATGCCCACAGTGTCGGGAGGCTGGTTCCTATTCAACAAACGTCAAGGGAGGGGATTGCATTACTTATTGTGCATGGATGAGTTTTGTCATTGTCAGTCAACATTACTTTAGGTATCCATATTTTTAGCCACAATAGCTGAATGTTAGAAGATATTTTGTGTTAAATCTTAAACAATAGAGAAGAGGTTTCTTATCTGGAATTACTCTCTGAATTACAAGAGTTCCGTATGTACAGTATGTGTGGTGGTCGTTGAGTACCTCAGTACTGAATAGGTACACAAGTGATACCTTATAGACAGGCTAGAAACTGTCACAGACTAGAAGTAAACAAACTGCTGAAAATAGATGTGCACAATGTACATACACTCAACTAGCTGAAATCATATAGAATAATCTAACTTATCATACTACAGGAAACAGCGATGTTTATACTTTTCTTGCTTCTTTGTTCAAGATTTCTAAAAATGATGAAGACTATCATATGAAATCATATAAAATCATATGAAAACTTTAAAAAGTAAATAGGACTATCTGCCACGATGCTTTGGATGCTACACAGAATAAATAGCTGTATCATTTCAAAATTATTTTAGAGCAATGAACATTCAGTGAGATCCCCCAACAAGCAGAAATAAATAAACAGTTAATTGGTTACTGCTGATCAGATATCAGAGATTTCATTGAAAAGTGAAAGTGAGAAGAATATTTATGAACAGTGTGATGACATTGTCTTTGATTATTCTTACAAACGACAACAAAAAAGATCAATGTAGTTTTAAAAAAAAGCATGGTACCTCTTTGTAGGCCTTAAAAGTGACCAAAAACATCTGATTTCAACCTGCATCTAGGAGGATACAACTTATCTGGTGTTTTTGCTGTGAAATGTAGTAAATGTGAGTTATTACATCTTTTTTTATTTGCATTGATATTGACAGGTCTACATAATTTATAAGTACAGTACACTTTGACACCACCACATTGTTCAGTTTTTTAATCCCAATTTTTAAATTGTCACTGTGCATGGCAATTCACTGATATTCGTTGCTATAATAACAAATATGGCTGTCACTAACACAAAAATGATGGCTCACACTATCAGTCTGCCACAATACGGGCAGGTTGCGTTTCTACAAAGCAGTACAATACTACCAGTTGAGAAATTTTGTAGTCTACATTTCTTCTACACACTGAGAGGGGGGATCTCATTGTATAGCGCGAAGAAGTATTGATTGGTGTTAGTTTACGAATTATGTAAGCACAATGAAATCATGGTGCTCTTAACATTGAATGACTTTGAGGTTGTGTGAAATGGAGAAATAAGAAATACCGTTGATCATCTCTACACCATCTTGAAAGCTATCATGCAAAATTTATGTGGACATCAAGGCTAACAGGAGCAAACATTGCATTTGATGCTATTCTCGTTGTTATGAAAGATTACTTGTTCCAATAGTGTTCCATTATTTCTGATTTTGTCTCTTGCATTATTTCCTTTAGTGTCCCTTTGTACCCTAGTTATGGTAAAACTTCGTTCTGCTCAATATTGTTCCGTTAAAAAATGTGGTCGTGTCTGCTCGTACTGTACCAATTTTTCAAATATAAAATACTGCAAAGGTATGATTTATGTCTTAAAACGTGAAGTCTGTCGACCACCACTTTTTTGAATGTCCAACGCTGGGTGACCCAGATAAATGAAACACCTTATATGGAACAAAACAACAGCTCACAAAAACATGCATATATCACAATTGAAATTGGTACACAATGATATTGGGTCAAAGGGCATGAGACCATGGGCCGCTGGACCAACAACCACAGTTAATGTAACCACTGATGTCTACAGCGACCTATAGTTGTCCTTTTTTTCCACAATCGCCAAAATGTGGAAATCTTTCACCATGACAACACTAGGCCTCACACTGTTAATGTAACCAGGAATTTCTTAGCCCAGCAATATTTTCTTGTACTGGATTGGCTTGCAAACTCTCCAGACGTGGACCCGATTGAACACACGTGGGATGAACTAAACAGAAGGGTCCAGCAGCAGGACATCAACAATGTGAATTATCTCGAGTGAGTACTCATTGCAGAATGAAATATCATGCCCCAAACATTTCTCTAGAGACTTTGCAACAGCATGAGATGCTGATGCCAAGCTTTTATTGATTCTGCTGGGGAGAGGGGGGGGGGTTGACATGATATTAATGATGGCTGTGACTTGACATTGAGTGAAAAAAAATTATTGCACCAAGGGTAGGCAACTACTTACTATTCAGTTCTGAATTGTTGTATTATTAAAATGCTGCAGATTTGTTTCTGCAAATGGCTCGTAAATGTGAAAAAAATAGTTTAATGTAAATTCACGTGCAAGCGGCTCATGTGGAAACATGCTGATGTGTTTTTAATGGTTGCTAGTATATATAACAACTTTGGTAATGTCAGTTATGTTACAACTATAAGACCTAATTTGAAATATAATGCAATTTTTGCAGATAGATACATTTCTGAGTTTGAAACCTGGACACTACCTACTTTGTAGACACATACTTACCAATCAACGTTTGGGTGACTTGATGTCCTCTAGACAGAAGCGCCATGGATGGTTAACTACAACAGCGTACTCATGGGTAGATTATCTCATTTGTGTTCATTTATCCTTGCACATTTATTTGCTTCACTTGTTCATGCCACTCCTTGTGTGATATGATATAATATTATTTTATCAATATCTTCCTTGAAAGGAAGAAAGTTCGCAACCCAGGGTATCGGATAAGCAAGTAAGTATCTTCCTTGAACTTACTGTGCTATCTCATCGCTGATTAATTCTGTGTTTTCCTACTTCACAGTTTAATTCATTCTTATAATTTTTTTGGCATATAAGGTTGTTTTCATACTTTTGTACTTTGTACCACAATTTCCTGCCTCTTGTGTTCAATCTGTTGACTTTTTCACATGCCTTGATGACAATCCATCTCACAGTTTTTCTCTTTGTCTTCCACTGCCTTTTCTCCCTTTGATTTGTTTGGTGCTCACTAAATGTTTTTAGAAATCTTGAACAAAGAAGCAAGAAAAATATAAACATTGCTGTTTCCTGTAGTATGATAAGTTAGATTATTCTATATGATTTCAGCTAGTTGAGTGTATGTACATTGTGCACATCTATTTTCAGCAGTTTGTTTACTTCTAGTCTGTGACAGTTTCTAGCCTGTCTATAAGGTATCACTTGTGTGTATTCAGTACTGAGGTACTCAACGACCACCACACATACTGTACATATTGAATTCTTGTAATTCAGAGAGTAATTCCAGATAGAAACCTCTTCGCTATTGTTTAAGATATGAGTCAATTAAGCGTGATGTTTTCTTACTATTTAGCACCCTCAAATATCATAAATTATTTCTTTTGGATGGTATTCTGGGTAAGGAAACAGATTTTTATCCTGTAGTAGCCCAGAGAAAAATAATGCATACTTCCTCTGGCACCCGTCATTTTTATGACTTTTGGTTTTTCTGCATGTGTAAAATTTTTATTTTTTATTTATTGAGTTGTTGATTTCAAATTTAAGACAATAGAGATAAGTGGATGCTGGATATGGTGGTGTTGTTTGTGTGTATCAGTGGACTGCAAACATAGACGGTAACAAAACACATGCACATAATGACTTACAGTTTCAGAGACTAGACCTAGTCCACTCACGGAGCCAAGGATGATGATAGCCAGAAAACCCAGTCTACTGACAGCATTTACATCACTATTATTATTATTATTTGTTATCAACATTTCCATTATTATACCTTGATCTACAATAACTAAAACACTGAAGCCTTCAAAATCTTCTTCAATCGAAGCAACACCAAAGAAGAATAGGCCTACACGAACAATGGCTTTCCAAAGTGAAATAAAATATGTGGCTTCCTAACGTTTATTGCTTATTGTTTGTCCCCAGGTGAATGATAGTTGATCATAATCACACTTGCCGTTAAGCGTAGTGGTGAGAGCTTAAACTGTCATTCCAAGGTCAGATGTGTGAATGTGGTTGCATTTAGTCTATGTTTGTTCAAGGCTACCTTGATGTTTTCTGTCCACCTTTTTCTTTGTCTACCTTTGGCTTTACTCCCAGATATTCTTTTGTTATATGCTCTTATTGGTGTTTGGTTTGGGTTCATTCTCATAAGGTGACCGAACCATTTTACTTGCTGTCTTTCAATATGTTCAATACATGATATTATACCAACTCTTTTCCTAATTTTTACATTTCTTATTTTATCTAGTTTAGTAACCATTGTAGCTTTTCTCAGACACTTAATTTCACATGTAACAATTTTCCTCTGCTGCGAGGCTGTTAAAGACCATGTTTTACATTGGTAGCAGTGTGTTTGTATAAAAATTGTAGATATCTTTTTTTTTAAATTTTCATCTTGATGTTTAGGTGAAGAAGTAATGGTGAAAGTTGGTAGGTCACTATGTTTGCTTTCTGGCACCTTGTTTCTATTTCTCTGTCTAGTCTTCCATTTTCGGAAAAAATTCTGCCTAGATATTTAAATTCTTTGGCTTGTTTCACTTTGATGTTATCTATTGTTATATTCATTGGTGTTGCAGACTTAACACCAGAAATTCCTCCAAAACTTTTGATATCCGATCCACGGTGATCAGTCACTATTTTTTTTCACACATTTCTTGTCACTACCAAGGGTAAATGTTTCAAGCCATACATGGTTTTTTTTCCATAATGAAATTTAGAGAAATGAATATCCTAGCGGTTTTCTTCTATTTTGCTGACAATATTCAGGATTTATCATTCATAGCAAATGTCCTAAGTTTGCAATCACAAGAGGTGTGATGAAAATTGTGTGCGATCAATGGCGGTGGATTGCATAATGTGCATTTGTGGTCGTCAGTGAGTTAAAGTCTTGTACAATAGATTCTTCCAGATCCTCACATCATCAAATTTACTGTATAAGTTATCTTTAGAAGATTTATTATCATTTCCAAAAGTGGTCCATCATCAAAAGATCCATAAATATGAAATGGAACTCAACTCACCCATGCAGCCAAAAAGATGATACTATCCACAGACTTGTAGGAAAAGAACAATAATTTTTAGATTGATAACTGGCCACAAAAGCATTTGTACAAGAAGATTGAAGTTGGCAACACCGAAATCTGTCTCCATGGACGATCTCCAGAAAACACAAAACATATTTTGCAGAACTATATACTGTACCACACCAGACAAAGAAAACTATGGCCATCCGAAACAGCTTTGATTGACAAGATCTCCTGCCCTGTCCCAGGGGATGTGAACGCAGTACAGTTCATTGATGAAATCTGTAACAGTGCCTGATTTCGGCTGGAGAATGATAAAGAAGTTATCTGTTACCAATACTTTCAGAAGGCTTCACCTTCACCGAGTACATAATACACTGAGTTTACATCCAGTTTTCAAATCTGTAGTGTTCTTTAATGTTTTACTCATTTAAACAGTGCACTTGTGTATAGAAGAAGCAGCTTGAAAATATATCCATCTCTCTCTTTCAGTTGTATGTGTTTACACCTTCAAATACAAGTAACCTGCCTGAGTCTCTAATGGATATAGTAAAAGCGTGCGTGCCTGACAACCCATCTTACTACAGTGATTTATACAGAGAGGGTGGATTCTTTAGATATCCCCCTTTTCCATGCTCTCTTGAGTCTTTGAAGAAGTTAAATTCTGAAATACAAGAAATGGTGTGTGTAAATTATTTATCTTTCAAATTAGTTACATTAAATATGAATATTGTACCTTTTTGATTATTGTCATCTGTTTGTTACCTGGGTCTAGGAGGAGAACAAAGAATAGTAACACTGTCATCTGTGTTGTAAGAGGTGTTTACAGTATGCTATAGAAAGTGAATGATAAGAAAAACCTAACTACAACCATCCAAAATGGAAGGCCCTGTAAGCAGTGTGCATGCATCAGATACATTACTGAGGAAGCTATGTACAGGTGTGTTGTCAACATATATTTTTACCTCAGATAGCTCCACGATTGACTGCCATAGTCGTAGGCATCTGTGGCTGTATTGATATTGACACATGACAGCAGAAAAAATGTTAAACATGCGTGACCATGGTTAGCTTTGAATTTGGGGACTAATGTGTAAGTACAAGATACTAGTTCTCTTATACAGCTGGCTTACTATACTAATGATATCTACCATTCAATGGAAGTGATAAAACCCTGAATATATTAGCTACCAATGCTGAAGTCAGATGTGTTGGGCCATTGGCACAAATAAAACTGACATAATGCATTTCCATTCTCTGCGCTATATCCTGCTGGAAAGCTAGTAAGACTATTCTCCTGCTATAAGAGAGATCTGGTGGGAGTTTAAGAATGAAAAAAAAATTCTATAGTCCATCCATTAATATTTAACATCTGAAATTTACTATTATCCCAGTAATTACTATGCATGCGGTTGCGTCTGTGCGTCTCACCAATGGTCCACTAGACAAACCACACATGCAACAGAAAAACTTAGTAGATGACATGCCGTTATATTGAGGTTCTCTTCTTATAGAAGCTTCATGGCATGTCATCTATACAATTATCCTTCTCATGCTGGTATTTTGTTGTTGTTACAATGTGTTTTATGCTTTGTTATTTTTATATATGTATGCAGCCTCTGTGGTTTGGAGGGAGCCAGAGATGTACTGCACAGCACTGGGGTGGGGAAAACTGATAACACTGTTTTTCCTATGACTGTTTTTCATGCTTTTGTGGACTCAGAATGCTCTCTGTCTGGTGTCCTTCTGAAAGATCATTGCCTTACTGGGCTAGAGTGTTCTATCTATACTTGATCTCTACCACCTCAACTTATCTGCTATCCAAATATGCCTGGTCTGCAGCATTCATCCCCGTAGCCACAGTTAATTTTACACTATAGTGATATGTATTATAAATCTTTCTCGAGTATAACATCTCTCTGCATCATTGCATAATTACGTATAAATATTTTAAAAAGTTAACTGTACTGCTAAACTACAGCATATAAATTAAATACAATATTATTTGCCTGAGTGTTGCCTTGGCCCAAAAAGAGAGTAGAAAATAGCAGCACTGTGACCAAAGCATGCATGGCTAAGGAGGTTTTGGAGGTGGAGTTATCTATCCCATTTCATAAAGATTCACTGACCCTAAAATCATGCTAGGTGATATGTTGACCAATGGGTAGAGATATCGCAGCATTTAGCTATAGATAGCTACAGATATCACAGTCGTACGCAGATATGGGTACAGTAAACCATGACCATATATTCCATTCTCTTGACTCCATGCTGCTAACCTGCAGGAGATTTAGAATGATTGCAGAAAAAAAACACCATGTGAAGTGTAATATCTATCATTCTTTTTCTTTTGCTGGCTATAGATTGCAATATAAACAATAACTGACAGCAAATTTTGAATCCAATGGACTCTTATGAAATAACTTAGCCTAGATTTTGCAGACAGCCATACATTGCTGTTCCACAACTACACATAGAAGAAATAAAATAGGAATATTCTAACTGGCAGGAGTAAAACGCTATTGCGTACTTTCTTGTCTAGCTGGCATTAAAAGTTAAAACAAATTGTAATGTGAAATATAACACAACAAGGGGGAACAACCAAGAATACAGAAAAAACAAGGTGCAGAAATCATTTCTGAGAGCAACTAGCTTTTTAATACAACTGAGAGTCGCTTTTGATGATTATACATGGTACTTTCCCACCAGATTCTATCATTATGTGTAGTGGATATTCATGAGGTGACCAAGGCTGCAAAACATCATGAATGAGAGTATTTCTATAGCTTTAAGCTGACATACAGCCTCCTTCTATGTGCATGTAATGCTCACAACATTAATGATGCCATATGATCAAATAAAACTAAGATAAATATTTGCGAAGTCATGGTAATTGGTTTACCAGAACTACGACCTCCACTATTTATGATGGTTAAAAGCTCTGATGTATCCAATTTGAACTGGCGTTTACGGTTGAAAGAAGCATATTTCACTATAATTCATTTGACTTAACCAAAAGAACAGGTTCATATTGACATGCACTGTCAATAATAAGTTCTGTCTTAAAAATATGGCTTTATAGTAACATAAAAACACAAATTATATGCCTGCTTTAGAGGAAAGTACCCAATGTTGAATATATTTATGAGAAATAACTATCATCAGATAATTCCAAGTAACCAATGGCAGGAAAGGTTTAGCAAAATGACATGGAGAGAATGTAACCAGATTGCTGTTCATGCATCATTTGTTTCTGTCACACTAACTCAAGTGAAACAAGAGAAAGCTGTGAGGTAACTGATATTTAATCAATTGTAAATGGCATGTGGAAAAAACTTCTAATTTCTCAGCAGGCCTGTAGATAAGGAGGTTTGAAACACACGTATACATCCCCCACCCCCACTAAGCAAATCAGAACATAACTTTTAGTACTCGGAACTTAGTCAAAAGGCGGGTAAAAATACCCCAACAAAACCCTCCTATTGCTATTTCTCATAATAAGGTTATCAAATCACAAAAATTTGACACACTGTCTTCTTTTTTTCAACCTGCCCCCCTCCTCCCCCAAGGGAAACTTATATATGGCGCTGTTTCTCAGTGTCTCTCCATTCATGTGTGTTAATAGAGCATATAATATGTATACTTATTTCACATGCATTCATCATTTTGTTCTTGTTTACTCCATTTTAGGGAGGTGTTAGCCTAGTTGATAGTGTTACTGTCACCGAGTTATAGCATACTAGGTTCGAAATCACACCCTGACACGACCGCTCCTCCAGTCAACCCAGCTGTAAATGGATATCCTAAAGCATGAGTTATGGAAAGTAAACACAGCAAGGAAGGGAACTGGCCACCCCACCTAATAGTTACTGTGGCTTAGTACATGAAGAGTTATCTTCATTCTGAATGACGTTCCTTTACCACTTTTACCCCAATTTTTCTGGAGTCGAGATTGCAAGACACAGTTTTTATGCTATGTAACAGGTCACATGATCAAGCATGGGCACCTGAAGCAATATAATTATTGTACCATTATATTCTTCTGATGTGTTCGTTCTCAGTTTCCTGCAAATATATAATATAACATAATATATAAGCATCAAGGATTTATTATTATTAAAGAAAAATCATAATGCAGCAAAGAGGATTGCTGACCAGGTCTGCTCAGATGTCACCTACTCACAACTTGAGTCAACACTATAAAACATGGGGCTCAAGTTACAAGATGAGTAGGTGCCATCTGAGTGGATTTGGTTCAAATCATGTTTGCTGCATTATGTTTTTTATGCAAATTAACAGGTTGTGGTTTGGAGAATGAGATTCATTGTTTTGCAATTTTTAATTGCAATATCTGTGCCTTTCAGTCTGAAATATCCAATTTCAGTATGGCTTCTGAGTCACTGCGACCAAATATGTGATGGAACATTCAACCCTACCACTAAAACCTTAGTCGCCTCTTATGACATTTGTGGCAGGTAACAGTGTCAATATTCTTTGCTTCTTTTTTGAGCCTTAGCAACACACAGACGGTATCATGAATATTACTGGTAATAATTAAACCTGTAATCTGTTAGGTTCATAGAGGTGCCTCATTGGAGCTATCAGCATAAAAAAACTTGCTGCACTTCTCTATCTCCGCCATACTAACAAGTGTGGATAATTACAGCCTGAAGGTATGATTTGACACAGCTTATTCTTTTTACCAGGAACAGTTCCCTGTAGAATAATCTTTGAAAGTGAGCGGTGTCTTACTGCATGTCCAATCCACATAAACTTATACCATTTCACCACCATCAACAGTGCTTCATGTCAACCTGCAAGCTGTTATTTTGTTTCTGACAAAATAATTATAACTGTTATTCAGCTTATGTTCTTCAAAAAATTGGCTGTATCCTTCAAACACCGGAATCCTTTCTGTAGTTGCAGTGAGTGTCAATCTCTCACATTCATATACAAGAATAGATAATACTATTTATTTGTATAAATGGATCTTGATTAAGGTCCTGATTTTACTATTCATATCGCTTTCAACCTTGCTATGGTAGCAATAGCCATATTGAGTCTTTTTTTCTTGATTTTACATTAGAGGCAATCATGTAAAGGTGAAAGCTTCAAACTTGTGTTGGAGTTAGTTGATCTTAGACGGTACTTCTATTCACTAGTATTTTATTCTTTTCTGTGTTTCTTTATGCTGTATTTTCTACTACCTCTAATCTTGAGATGACTTTTTGAAGTTCAACTTAGAAAAATGAGGGAAAATTTATTGACAAAGCAAAAATTCAATGCGAATTAGAGGCTACAGAGATGTGGTTTCTGAGAAGAATGATGAAAATATCATGGACAGCTAAGAATACTAATGCAGAGGTTCTCCTTGATGCTGGCGTAAAAAATCAATCATATCAAACATTATGGGCAGATAGTCAAGATTTCTAGGGCACATGCTGAGAAAAACACAGCTTGAACACTTAATAACCAATGGAAAGATCAAGGGGAGAAGAGATAGGAGATGACAAAGAGAAAAGTTGCTAGATAGACTGGTATTGTGGCACGGTAGAAGTTCACCAACCGAACTTACTGACAACACAAGAGACAGAGGGTCGTGGATATGCAAAGAGTGATCACAGATAAAAGATCTTCAAAGATATGATCACCTACACCATTCGGCATGGCACTTGATTGATTGATTGAAAGATTATAATGAGGTAAACCTCCAATAGTTTGTAGTCTTCTTGTGCTTCACACATAATGTTATTCTAGATAAATATTGATGTCTTGTAGACACTATCCAGTTATGTCATACTGTAAACATCTTTTATTGGTAATATATTATGACATTGATATTTGCATATCTGTTCTCTATTTGCACATCTGTTCTCTTATCGGAAGTGACAGTATGCCTAAGCTATGATATAACTTCCTATCAACAACTCTACAACCTTATATAACAAAATCCCCAAATAGTTTATATCTATTTCATTGATCCAGACCAATTTGTTATATAGGGTTTCCACAATACGAACATTATAGAATGTGAAAATGTTCACAACCCATAGTAACACCCCTTGACCTTGAGTTTTGTCAATGAAAGACTTACCACCAGAATTCAAGCAAGTCTTTTGGGTCTTGATTCCGATTATTCCCATGCATTTCATTGACAGTATTAGCAGGTGACACAAAGTATGCAAATAGTGACCAACAAAAATCACAGTAATATTAAAAATTATTACCCAAAACGCTTATTTGAATTCATTTTTATACTGGTGATTGGTCACGCCTTGACCTTTCTTTGCAGGATATATTAACTGGTACAGTGGAATCCCATTATTACAGCTTAGACTCGGCTGACAAAATATGTATGTAATAACAGAAATTCGCTATATACAATACCAACAATTATATAGAATAAATATGATTGGGGATTTTGAAAAATGTTGTTATATAGAGAAATTTGTTATAAAAGTATACGCTATAGAGAAATCCCACTACATTTATTATTCTTTATTATTAGATGTTCTCCAAGAAAGAAGATTCATTTAGATGAAAGTGTTTCACAAGGCTCAGGAGACACAGGTACCAGTCACCTTGGTTCTACACAGTCTGTGGATATTTCTGAGTTGTGGCCATCAACACCAATTGGTATGTTTGTTTTATGCATGCACATCATGTACTGTACTTCTACATTCCTTAATGTGAGCAGGTGTCATTGGGACACTAATTAGGGGGGGTTATTTGTGAGCCTATAGGTCTGCCTATTGTGAGCTTTCTTCTGAATTACTGAGTGTCATCTATATTGAGGTCTGTTCATTATTTTATGGGGGTTTTTTTCTGACTCATTTTTTTCAGCACGGCTCCATGAATGATAACATTTTTTTTTAAAAGTCACATGATCTATTGATAGTTCCATTCTGCTAGTTGTTTTGGTTAATTCAAATAATTCATTGATAATAATTCGTTGTAAGGTTCAGATCTCGCAACAAGTTTACAGATTTCTGAGGTTATTTTTAAAAACTTGGCACTGTACATACATGACATATTCTGCAGTGATTTAATTACTGTATCTTAGTTTTTCTTCTCATACTTGAAGATCATACTTGTTAGCTAGAAATAGGTTCTCATACTGAAGAAAAACTGTTATCCAACAATAATAAAGAATAGATATATTTAGGGGTTTTGAAAAGTGTTGTTAAATAGGGAAATGTGTTATAAAAGGATGTGTCATAGAGGGATTTCACTGTACCTATTTGAGAAACAAAATTGAAATAAAAGGGAGGAAGAGATTAGGATGTTGGCAACAGAATTAATAAGAACAGGTTGCTTTTAAAAACTCTTTGCACAGTATGGAATTCTTCAGCATTGTCACAGAGAAACAAGGTTAGATTGTTTATTACAAATGTGAAGTCTGTAGTCCTTTATGGCTCAGAAACATTGCATGAAACCCAGAAAATCATATCCAATTTGCAGATAAGGAATAAGATGTCTTAGTCATTTATTTTACATTAGATGGCCATAGTTGATTTGAAATGATGAGCTGTGGAAAGAGAAAACATCAGTGCCAGGTGGAGGCAGAGATAAAGTAGAGCATGGAGTTGGATAGGACACACCCTCAGAAAACAGCCTGACAACACAACCAGAGGCTCTGGAACTCACAAGGAAAACAGAAATCATTGAAGAGTGACAGTTGCAATTCTATGTTCCACAGTGAACTCAAAGAAAATAGATAACGGTAGATAGAAACCACTGTCTGATCTGCATATGCAGAACATATTTTAGAAACATAAGTCTTAATGTCCTATGCTTATCTTATGAATTCTGTTGTATTATTATTTTAATTGTTGAAGTAGATTTTCACCATTGTGTTATGTTGTAGAGAGGAATAAACTTCCTACACTTATTTGAAATGTGTAAATGTTTTGTAAATAAAATAAAAAGTAAGTCAATAAGTCTTGTGTGTGTTGCATTTCAGGAAGCCGTTCAAAGTCACATCCAGCGCTGCTAATTAAATGGCAGGGATTAGGTGATCATGTAATCATGAATACCATCAAACCATTGGCTCTAAATACCCTTGATAAAATTGACAACTTTAGTCCCCTTGTCAGTGGAGTGTATGACTCTGATCTGGGGTTGATAAATTCTGTTAGATCAGAACTGACTAGAGAAGAAATATTAGCAGTAAAAGAGTCAGCTCAACTTCTGGTGAACTGCAAGTTTTTTCTGTCTTTGGATGTGTACACAAACAGTGACATCAGGCAGCTGGTTGTACTCAACAGAGCGTTTCAAACATGAAAAGTAGTAAGTAACTGCTCCACTTCTTTTTAAACAAAAAAAAATTAAGTTCACCCACAAAGAATTGCAGAGAATAGCAATACTGTAACCTACCATGCATGTTGTATTACCAGAGTTATAGATATGTCATCAGTAAAGAAGGTTCAGCAGAGTTTACATTAATAACAAACAAACATTGGGTTAATAACACAAAAAAACAAGTCAGCTCCATGTTTAAATTCTATCTTCTTCTTCTTCTTCTGCGTTCATTCTCAAACTCCAACTGGATCAAGCTGGATCATGGTCCTGCTAGATTTCCAGCAGGATGTAGTCCAGAAAATGGAAATGCGTTGTGTCGCCGTTTTATTTGCGCCAATGGCCCGACACATCCATCTTCGGCGGGAAATTCTATCTTTTTCATGAGAATATTGATGACTTCTTTTTGTAGAAAATTGTAAGAGGGGAGGTTGGTTGGTTCCCGGCACTGTGTTGAACATACTTTTATAACAAATAATCCTATATAAAAAACACTTGTCAAAATCCCCAATTATTTTAATTCTTTTTTGTTTATACTGTATATAGTGAATTTATGTTATTACATATATATTTTATTTGTCCGAACCAAGTTGTTAAAATGAGATTTGGCTACTTGGAATGGTTAAAAACAGACTGCCACTACAAGCATTAAAATGGGTACCCGATGGAAAAAGAAAAAGAGGAAGTCCAAGAATCTTTTCGCAGAACAACTATCAAAGAGGGTATGACTGTTACAACAACATGTAACAATTACAGTAGCACCACATTGGTCAAAATGGAGAGAACTAGTTTCTGCACTGTGCACTGTATTTTGTGCTGAAGGAACATAGATAGATAAATTGGTTAGTAATAGCTTGTTGCTTGCAAAAACATAAAAATATTCTTACCGTCATTTATGTATAGTCACTACATAATATACATACAATCAGGTAATATGAACGTTATTCATAAAATAACATCATGCCAATGGACTTTCAAAATAATGACTTATACTTCATCACAATTAGGTAAACTATGTAAATGTCTATGCAAGCATTTACCACTGTGCATATGTAAGTACTTCCGGTCACAATGGTGTAGACTAACAACAGTGTTTATCTGTATGCCGATAAGCCAAGTTTCAGAGATGATGTGGGCGTCACCAAGTAAAATTCTGCCCATTGAAAAGCTACACTGGAGTATCAGCACAAATGACCAATATTCTTAATTGTTCTAGACTGAAATGTGTTATTGAAATGTGTGTACATTGCATGCGTGCGGCAAGATCAAGGAACTAACATATAAACTTGATAGATACAACTGGGATGTCCAAGGTCTGGCTGAAATGAGATGGATGTGGATAGGTGAAACTTTACTTTTTTACAGTGGCAAATGCTGTTTTGTTATTACTTTGCATCATACCCTTTGCATCTGGTGTCGAGATACGGGAGCAGTGGTTAATCCGTCTAAGGCATTTGTGACGTGGTTTTCCTTGAACAATCACATGGTAAAGACACCCATGCCACAAGTTTCGTTGTCCGGGAAAAGTTTAGAAAGAACTAGCACAATGAGATATCTGGGTGTGTTTTTTGACAGAAGCCTGAGCTTCAGGGAACATGTTGACCACATTATCATAAGGGCAGGCAAAGGCTTAGCAGCAATGAAGGTTATGGCTGCTGCGCAATGTGAGCAAAGATTGTTATTTCTTTTGTACCAGGGTTTGGTAGTGGCTGTGGTGGAATATGCACTGGCAATTCTGACTCTTAGCCAAACTCAGATCGAAAGACTGGATAGAGTCCAGAATGCAGCAATGCGTATCATTCTGGGATGCACAAGAGACACATCGACAAGAGCTATGCGATACCTACTTGACTGCCCAACAGCTGAGCATAGATTACAGTATTGCCGTGCACGGGCGTACCTTCAAATACATGCAGATAAGGAACTTAACATATAAATGTGAAGTTATTCCAGACTCAAGTATTCATTGGCATTGTGTTTAATCGTTTGGCAACTACAGTTGTAACACGTTGCCTTTATTGGTAGAACATGTCATTTTTTTTATTTGTTTCTCTAAGATCCATATCCTTTTTTAGTCTGCCCAGTGGGATGCAAAGGGTACCGCATTGCTCTCCATGGACCAAGAGTTAGCAGATAACCAAGATCCAAAAAGTACCTCCTCGTAGTGCACCCTGGAAACAGAAATACAGCAACTTGTTCTGCTTTCCTGGCCTACACTTTTGAGATCGTATCCATGAATGTAAAGGCAACAGATAAAATGAGTGTTGACTGCAAAAATACAGGCAATATCTCAGATACCTCTACACCAACACATATAGCCTTAGGTGTCAACTAGCATGAATTTTCCGTATTGATACGGTTTTACAGTGATGTGTATCTCACACATGTATTGATGGGCCTTTAAAAAAATTGAAACAAATATTTGCAGATTACAGTACCAAACTTAGAGACCAAAAATTAAAAGCATGATACATGGTTCCAACACAGGCACATCAACATTGGGAAGGTTTCTTACAAAGAGAATTCAACTTTACACAGACATTGTTGAAGCATGTAAAGTTGGATCCATTTCATCCAAGTTTTTTGTAAAATCTGCAGCTGCGTTGCCAGATTAAAATGTGATTTTAAGTCAAACTAAAGAAAAAAGCTAGAAAAAATGTCAACTTTGAACTTCATTTTTTGTACTGCTTCACATTGAAAAGCACAAAACTCTGATCATGCTTATAACTCTACTACATGCTTTGATTTTATAACATTTTGAGAATTTTATATCTAATACTCTTTATTAATTAAAAATTACACTAAAATATTGGTTTAAATATTATCAACATGAGGGGCAGTTAGTGCAAACATGCACAATTACTTTACAGTATGTCGCGTATGTTTGCACCACTAGATGTGCGCAACCTAACCCCAAATCACAGTGTTAACAACTTTTATAAAATGTCATGAAAAAACAAAATAGCGTGCCAATGTAACGTGCTGAATAATTTAACAATACAATATATATTCAAATTTAATCATTTCAAACAAAATTACAGTAATGATAACAACAGACGAGTGGTGAGAAGTGCAAAAACATTACATCAAGAATAGAGAACAATGTCTTTACCTCATGGTTGCAAAACGTCCTGTCCTTGTACTTCCGAACTTCGTTGTGTGATGGAATGGAAAGTTAGCATCTGACGTAGTCACGTGATTTGCAGCAAAAACCCATAGTTCAGAGAAAGAAAGTTTGCTGCACGTTTTTGCTCCGACCTACCCTATATAATGTTTTTGAAAATGACATGACAAAGGTAGCAATAGAACTGTCTCCCATGTGGTCAATAAAAAAATGGATAATATTCAGTTTTACAAATAAAACAAATACACACAATTGACATTTTGACCATAGGGCTTATAATATATCAAGATAATTTTTTACACACAATTTATGCATACAAAAATGTTAATAATTCATGCTTGCTTTCATCTGCAGAGATAATTGAAGGAAAGTTTCTGTCTAGTCAAAGAAATAAAGACAACCGATATTGATAGGAATTCTTCCTATCACTGAAAATGTGCCAAGACCATATCATGGAATTTTAAATATTTTAATATATATAATTATATATATATATATATATATATATATATATATATATATATATATATATGATTCTTTCCTAGGAGACAGTTTACAAATTTAGTGAAATAAGGGAGATGAACTATATAGAAAAAAAGGAGAATAAAATTGTGCTTTTCATATTTTTATGGATTATTTGCATTATTTCACTGATGTAATATAAAAATGTCCGGCTCTGTGGCGAAATGGTACAGAGTTCGATCCTAGCCACAGACAATTGTGCATCCAGACCGTTCAGAAAGCAATGGCAACCTACTGAACATATTTATATTGCCTAGAAAATAACGTCCACAAATGCTGGGTTCATAGCTACATCCTGAAAAAGATATGCTACCAATACCAATATGCAAATACTAACACCAACCCTGTGATTATTATTATTATTACCCCTTCCAAGATAGGATGCCTTCCAAGATAAGAAACTGGTACTAGCAGCATGGATAGACCTCAGAAAAGCATTTGACAAGGTTTGGAAAGAAATTATAAAAGAAATTGTAAAATAGCAAGGTTAACTCAAGAATATACAAATGTGTAAAAGCATACCTGCATAATAGAAGAGCCAGGGTACAATTGGATGACCGCAAGAGCAAGAAAGTCCTACTGCATCATGGAGTCCCCCGGGGAGGAGTCCTTCCACCCACACTTTTCTTGGTTTACATCAATGACCTAGTCGCTGAACTACCACACGGAATCAAAGTGGCAATGTATGCTGACGACCTGGTGATCTGGTGCAAGGAGGAACATGCGACCTTGGCCACTAAACAAATACAAAGAGCTATCGATGCCCTAACCTTATGGGCAAATAAATGATATGTCAGCATTAACACAAATAAGTGCAGCACTACACTCTTTACCCTCTCACCAAAACAAAAAGCCTGTGTTATCAAGATAGATGGAGAGCTTTTGAAAGAAGACAAACCACCATACAAGAAGACATACCTTGTAGTTACTTTTGATAATAAGCCGATATGGAAGCAGCACATAAACAAAGTAACAGCAAAAGTCATTAGGAAGTTAGCTATCCTGAGAAAACTAAGTGGAACCACATTGGGACCCAGTAGGAATATATTCCGTAAAGTTTACCAATAAGATTTCCGGCGTTTAGGATAATATTGAGAGCAATGAAATAAACACCCATAGTAAAGATGCAGAAAATTGGGAGAATGCAAACACAGAGACACAAAGGTAATAATACAAGCAGAAAAGTTTCAGTGTATGCCAAGTCATCCAATGAAGGAAAGATTCCAAAATCTAGCAATGGAGTAACTGAAAAGAAGCAGCTTTTTCCACCAAGCTAAATGACTCTGTAGACAACTTACAGACCTACCTGAAGTTGACAGCCCCTTTAGGTCTGTATCAGAACAAACCCTTTGAAAGGTATTGAATACCAATATACTTACAGACCCATATGAAAGGAATACTAAGCGAAGATGAACAGAACAGTGTGCAGTGAGAGACAGTCACCCTCAGTGTCCTGGATGATGAATATCCACAAGACATATGGGTCAGTCAGCACAGAACGCAAAGAGGAATATGGAGGTGCAGGTGTATATATAGAATATCCACACAAGCTTAGAGATGCGACCAGAACTCCAACACAAATTCTGCAATAATTATAATGCAGAAATCCAGGCAATTAGGGTGGCAACTTAAAAACTGCTGAATGCCATCCCTGGCCCACAACCCATAGTATTCTAGACAGATGCAAGGTCAGTGCTTCAAAAAGTCTCTCCAGTCTGGAAAACTAACAGACGTACAAAAACTACTCAATGAACTGTCTTACCAGTATAGGGTAACCATGCAGTGGATACCCTCTCACTGTAGAATACCAGGAAATGAAAAAGCAGACCAACTGGCTAAGGAAGGTGCTGTCAAAGACCAACAAGAAGTACCAATCACCTACCATCAGATGATCAAGTCAATAAGAAAATCACAAATACCAACACAAGATGACTATCACATTATGAACAGATCAGAACAAGTTAATATTCTACGCCTCAGAACAGGACAGAGCCGACTCCGCTGTCACATGTACACAAAGTTCAAAACTGGCAACACGGCCATATGCACATGTGGACAGGCAGCACAAAGTGCCAAACATATACTTCAAGAGTGTTCTGAGTATGAAATGCTGTAGGCAGACATATTGGCCAGAGGAAACAACACTGGAATTGAAGCTCTATGCGCCACTGCATGAACTACAAAAGACAGTGAGTTTTATTAAGGAGACAGAATTACAGATATAGACTTTTCAAGTGACTTTTCAAGAAAATCACAAATACCAACACAAGATGACTATCACATTATGAACAGATCAGAACACGTTAATATTCTACGCCTCAG
The DNA here is from genome assembly GCA_034231615.1 of Meghimatium bilineatum. NCBI lineage: Eukaryota > Metazoa > Mollusca > Gastropoda > Stylommatophora > Philomycidae > Meghimatium > Meghimatium bilineatum. Next base: position 73,262,236 of record CM067322.1, read on the forward strand.
AACAGGACAGAGCCGACTCCGCTGTCACATGTACACAAAGTTCAAAACTGGCAACACGGCCATATGCACATGTGGACAGGCAGCACAAAGTGCCAAACATATACTTCAAGAGTGTTCTGAGTATGAAATGCTGTAGGCAGACATATTGGCCAGAGGAAACAACACTGGAATTGAAGCTCTATGCGCCACTGCATGAACTACAAAAGACAGTGAGTTTTATTAAGGAGACAGAATTACAGATATAGACTTTTCAAGTGACCGAAAGAAGAAGAATATGTTTCAAGTGACCGAAAGAAGAAGATTCATTGAACACCATAAGTAAGAATGAATGGGGTAGAGTTTGAATGTTACCATGTAGAGGGTGATGTATTTATATCATGAATAGTGACGTGACGAACTGTGGTGTCACCACTTTGAGTTATACAGCCAACATGCAATGGAAACTTCCTGGATAACCAAATAGCAAAAATTTCAAATCACAAATTTCTGCAGAAAAGGTTATGCTTACTGCATATTTTTAAACCAAGAGGCACTCTTGTTGGTGATGTTTAAAGAGCCAAGTGTGAGCATCAATGCTATCGGCTACAAGAACATACTAGACATGCTACATAGAGTCATCAAAAATAAGTGGTCTGGCATGCTGTCGTGCAGTGTTATTCTGTTGTGCAACAATGTTTGCCTACATGTTGTGAAAGTTCGGTGTTCTGTCACAATATCCCCCTGACCCGGCTGCGGAAGATCTTTTATTATCTGTTGCACTTCCCAAAATATTCTTTCCCAACCTTTCAGTTTTCTTCAAAATACATTTTCCACCATACTCCTCCTGCATTCTTTGATAAATGTTGGTTGGTTGAATCCTTCAGCTGTAAGAAACTCAATCATTGGTAAAATTTGGACGGATTCATTTATCACGCTGACCATGTTGTCAACTGCATGCACAAGACACAAAGCATGTTAAGAGAATCACAATGTGACCATTAGTTCATCGATGTTTACATATTACATCAGCGATGACGTCTTCAAATTCCTTACATGCTGGCATAGGTGACACAGCATGGGCGAATTTCATTTGAACACACCTCATATTACTAAATTTATGGTCAACATTATTTAATAATACTGTAGGACCAAAAAGGTCACCAATATAGCCATCCTGAGAGAATTTAATGTAAAAGAGAACTGGCTAAACAGCACAGTTCTTTCCAGAAACCTTCAATATTTTGGCCACCTCAAATGCAATGACAGCCTAGAGAAGACCATAATGGAGCGGATGATACCAGGGAGATGAACAAAAGGCCGACCAAGAGGAAGATGGACGCAAGATATCAAAGAACACCTGAACATGATACTAACAGAAGCAGGAAGACTGGCTGAAGATGGACAGAAGTTTCAAAGGCTGTGATGACTTACATCCTGTTCAAGATATGCTACCTAATGATGTGATGATGATTATGGGTATAAACTGATGTCAACAATAATCATTTTCAGAACTAATGTTGGCATGTGATGTGAATGATTACTTTCACCAACACTATTTAACATTTGTCTACAAGCAATCGTGAGAGAAGTGTTAGAGGATTCAACAATATGGATCAGAGATAGTCAAATTTCTAATCTCGACTTCACTGATGATATCAATCTGATGGCGACAACAGAAACACAACAACATGACTCTGGAACTATCTAGCAAAAATATGTGTGTGGAGATCAACGCAGATAAGGGTACAATTTTGGTGAATGTAAGTACTGTACTAAAGTACTCTTGAGGGTTGAGGGGGGTAGGACAGGAGTGTGCAGGGACGGTAAGACCCTTTGAAAGGCCAGGATTCTATTTGTTTCCCCCACTCCTGTTTGTTGCAATTATTGGTTTAATGTGGTTTATTCAAAAAATGTTACACATTCCTTGGACAGCAAAGATTACTAATGAATGTCAAATGATGGATGTTAAAAGATGCATTATTGATAATATAAGAACAAGATATTCAACATTTATTGTGCATATAATGAGAAGAGGCACTGAGAATATAGTGACAACAGGAAAGATAAAAGATCAAAGGGAAGACCTAGAGAAAAGATATTGGACAGTTTGGCTAAATGACTTCGTCTGAGACTCCAACAAAGATGATGACATATATGGGAGATCGATGTACATGGAGAAATATGATCGTCATTCGACACGACACTTGATGATGATTACTCTGTCCAGCGGCGTACCTAGGGTAATTGCAGCCCGGTGCGGTGAATATTTTGATGCCCCTCCCCCGCCCGAATTTGATAAAAAAATTTTTTACAAGTTTATTATTATTATCGATGTGATCCACATTTGACAAAAATAGAAATAAATTTTAAAATGTAAATTTAAAAATTCACTTTACGAGATTTTTAACTAACGAAGTCATTAATGACTGTGCCGAAGTTCACATCATTGACCAGCTCATGTTCGATTGACATAATTGCGAGGTTGTTCAATCTCAAGTTGCTCATAGTTGACATGATATAGTTTGTGATTAATTTGAGTTTGGAAAAACTCCTTTCACATATAGGTATACTAACTCCTAGAGTTGGGAACACACGCAGTAAGATGACAATATTGGGTACTGCATGTGAAAGCTGATATTTCTGAATGAAGGCAAGTAATTCCATAGGCCCTTAGTCCTTTAAGTTCAAGGCCGAAGATGCTGCAACAAAATTGATTAGTTGCTTTCTCTCCAGTAAAAATTCATCCTTGTTGATGTCATCATCAGGAGCGTTGTGAAGATCAATGTCGACTCGATCGTCTAACAGTTGCTTTGGAGAAAGAAAGCCAAACTTGTCAGCAACCTCATGCGGTTGTGCAATTCTTGTTGAAATATCCTGATTCACTCTGTCCATGGAATCGCATATTTCCAACCAAAGTTCATTTTTGTAGCTTAACCCGGCATCGGCGGCTTCTTCTCCAGGCATCTTCTTTTTACGACGCATTCGCCGACTGCGCATAGCTCAAACTCGCATCGGCTACTTTTTCCCTCGAAGTTGTGAGGAAGTTTCAAAGCTTTCGTTTTTGCTGCACAATCCTGAACGCTCAAGCCCTTCTGCATATATGCATGCTCGTCGTTTATTTCGTTAACACTGGAGCCAAGAACAGACAGAACCCTAGATACGCCAAGAACGTGAATGAATGCATCACCACCAGCAAGCTATCAGCCGCCGATCTCGTTTCAGAATTTTCGGTTCTCTCAGTTAAAATTTCAAGTGTTTCCAGAATCTTCAGAAAATGGCTTTTAACCATTTTGACCACTTCGCCTCTCGCGCTCCAGCGTGTTTCGGCTAATCGTTTGAGACTCATTCCAGTAGTTTTCATCAGCACTTCACAACGGTGAGTGGAATTGGAGAAGAAGGTGTGCAGACGATCAAGCGTGTCGAAGAAGGTCACATAGTTTATTTCTTCTCGTGCCGTATGGATCCCAGCTAGATTTGAACTATGGTTCGAACATGCAATATACTGGGCTTTTGGATTTATATCGCAAATCCGTTTCTGAACTCCCGAATGTTCCCTTTTCATCACAACAGCGTTATCGTACCCTTGACCTCACAGTTCATGATGTCGAAGTCGTCCGTCTCTAGCTTCTTCAAAATCATTCTTGCAATCACACGGCATTATTTTCCCGTGTCAATAAAGTCAATAAAAGACTCTTCCACATGGCCAAATGTGCTTAACAAGAAACAAAAATATGATTTTGTTAACGGTGCGGGGCATCAACTTTGGCACGGTAAAGACACTTAAACCCCATTTCAAAGTTTTCCTTATTTTGATGCCTCTCAAGTCGTGATGCCCGGTGCGACCGCACCCCCCCCCCCCCGCACCCCCCTTGGTATGCCTCTGCTCCTGTCTAGCTCACGCATAGCTCCTCGAGGCTGCGTGTGTACAGCAGTGCCACCCTTCGGCAACGATCTTGGCTGAACTACATGAAGCTACTGTACACACATCCACTGACACAGAAGTTGGAAGATCATATTATCGAAGGCTGGAGTTGGAAAGGCTCCGTATTGGGCTGATTGCGCATCAAAGACGGTAACTGATAAGCGACCATAACCAGCTCAGAAAGTAATGACGAACTACGGTGGCGTATACAATGTCAAGAAGCTCATGTTGACCACAATGACATTACAGATATTCTGAACATGACACTGGAAGAAGCTGGACAGTTTGACAGAACTGAAAGGCTTACAGAATGGCAGTCAGGACAACGTTCAGTAAAGGACACATCACATAGAGAGAGAGAGAGAGAGAGAGAGAGAGAGAGAGCGAGAGGAAGTACTAAAGTAGGCACATAAAGCTGAACAATTGAAGGCTTGTGGTGTTTAATTATCTGGGAGCCCATATTAGTGGTGATGGTGAATCAACAGCTGATGTTAAGAAAAGATTGACAATAACAGTGACAAGATTAACCACAATTTCGAAAAGCAAGATCATCACTCGTGCTAACTTATATAAAATAAATCTTTGGTTTTCTCGTGCTAACTTATATAAAATAAATCTGTGGTTTTGTCAGTATTTATATATATATATATATATATATATATATATATATATATATATATATATATATATATATATATATATATATATATATATATATATATATATATATGTATTTCCGGACAGAGAGAAGAATCAAGGTGTTTGATAACAAATGTTATAGACATGTGTTGGGTATATATTACTGTGAACATAAGACCAATGTGTTTGTGCATGTTAGAATTAATGTAATAGCAGGTCAGCAAGAACCACTGTTCACAGTCGTGAAACTTCATAAATTCTAATTGTATTTGATTAGACACAATCATCTTTGACACAAAAAAATGTACAGTGGAGGGTTGAAGAAGACGTGACTGGATAATATTAAGGACTGAACAGGGTGTGACCACATCAGGATGGTTAATGATAGAGATGCATGGAGATGATTCTGCATCAAATGTCTCATTGTAACACCCTTAGGAACCTGACAGGTTATGAGTTGTCTTATTATTATTATTACTAAATTATGTATATCATTTGAAGTGAGTCTAAAATGACACTACTTCATAAACTGTACTGCAGTAATTCTTCTTCTTATTTTGCGTTCGTTCTCAAACTCCTGCAGATTAGCAGGATGTAATCCGGAGAAGGCAATGCGTTGTGTCATGGTTTACAGCGTTGCTGCGATATCTGCACCTTTCGGCCTGACACATCCAACTTCAGCATGACTTTGGGTGACTGATCCTATATGGGATGGGACAACCAACTCCATCCCATAACCTCCTTAGTCGCCTTTTACGACATGAGTGGAAGGTAAATAGCGTTGCTATTCTTTGCTCCCATTTCGTGCCCCGGCAACACACGGGCGACTGCAGTAATATTAAACAGATATTTATATAAATGGCATTGAGTTCGGTAACTGAAAGTGATTCATCATGGCTAATATTATATGGAATAGGACACTAAAGTGTTTGTATCACAAAATATTCATTTTTTTAATGCGGGAAGTGGGTGGGGGGGGGGGGGCACTCATGCTAAAATATAGACTGTCCACTTCAGTAAACATCATATGTCTACCTTTTTAGTAGGAGTAATTGCGGTAGATTACCTCAATATGATGAACTTCTTTGAAATGCTGTTCGTATAAATTGTTGAATGGTTCAAATTATATTTTGATTTCGCTGCTTATGCCGTCTCCTTACGGTGCCATCTGATGGTGCCGCCTCCTTGCATCATTGCATGGCACATTCCTGCATCTATTCTACACTGACGTATGGCACAGAAGCATAAACAAACAACCAAAAGATAGAATCGACACCTGTGAGATACAGATATATAGAAGAATAGGGAGAACTTCTTAGAAAGAAAGCAACAGACAAAAAAGTTCTGATAACATCATCATCAAGTGCCGTCTCCGCAACGAAGGTTGGCTGCAACAGATCCCCAACATCCACTGCCTCTTGTTTTGGTGGTGCACTCTGCTAGATTGAAACCTATCCATCTTGTGATATTAATCTCCCACTTGTATCTCTGTTTACCTCTTGCTCGCTTCCCTTTGACTTTACCCTCAATTAAGGTCTTCAATAAGGTGTCATGCCTTTGAATTTCATAATAAAACTAGGTATAACACTAGGTATCGCCCGTGTGTTGTCGGGGTCCGAAAGGGAAGCAAAGAATAGCAACACTGTTTACCTTCCATGCATGTCGTACGAGGCGACTAAGGAGGTTATGGGATGGAGTTGGCTGTCCCATCCCATATAGGGTCAGTGACCCAAAACCATGCTGAAGTCGGATGTGTCAGGCCGAAAGGCGCAGATATATCAGCAATGCTGTAAACTATGACACAACGCGTTCCGTTCTTTGGACTACATCCTGCTTATCTGCAGGAGTTTGAGAACGAACACAGAAGAAGAAGAAGACACTAGGTATAATAATCAATCAAATAATTTATATGGGAGTACTAAAAGACATGACACCTTGTTGAAGACCTTACTTGAAGGTAGTATCAAGGCGGAGAATAAGAGATATGCAGAAATAAAAATGGGATGTACACTTCATGAGATAACAGGATACAGCCTAACAGAGTGCACTGCCACCTAGCAGAGTGCACTGCCACGAAAAGCCGTCGGAGGTACGTTGGAGGCAATTTGCCATGCGGAGACAGCAGCAGCTGAGGTGTTGGGGGTGGGGAATGGTGTGTGTGTGGAAGTAAACAATACTATTTTTATATTTCAATCAAATAGTTATAGTTTGGATTTTGCTTCTGTATAGCTGAACAAATAATTTAGTATTTCTTCGTACCATTTGTGGTAAACTTTGGGGGGGGGGGGTGGAATATTTTGGCATAATTATGGAAAGGGTCGGTCACTGGATTATTGACAGTTGTCGACAAAGGGAAAGGATGGAATCAGAAATTAGCAAATAATTGTTGACATAATTTATGCACAGCCCGGGAGGATTCTGTTTGAGCATGTTCCTTTGTTTGTCTATGTCTTACATTTATTTTCTTTAGTTCGTCTAAGTATTATATATTTTTTCCTTAGTTTGTCTAAGTGTTATATATTTTTTTTCGTTATTTTGTCTGTTATATATATATATATATATATATATTTAATTTGTGTATGCGTTATATTTATTTTCCGTAGTCTGTATCCCGTGTTATATTTACATATATTGGAGGGAGGTTCACTTCCTTCCTTATCTACGGTTGGATATTTGCTGTATTTTATTGAGTCACAAATGCAATGAGTAAGACAGCAGAGTAAAAATGCAGTTCAGTAATTATGTAGAATTGTATAAATCTACGTCTGTGAATAATCATAAGAAAGAGCAGGCTGGCAAGTAGACTTGGCACTAATACGAATGAACATATAGTTGTGTATTTTGTTAATTAGGATAATGATATTTCTTCAGCTACAAACCCTATGTCATTTGTTTATTTAGTGACTTTTTTATATTCTAATTTGGGAAGGAAAATCAAGAAGAGCTAAACTAAAAAGTAACAGAAAATAACACGAGAAATTTAAAAAAAATGTGCACATGAGAAAAAAGACCTGGTGCATGCCTGGATTTAGTTTTATGGCGCATGTGCAGAGATAATATATCAAACAATTCTTTTTAATGTCAAGACAGTTTTCGACTTTATTTAAAATTAAAAAAACTTAAGTTAAAGATTTTGTGTGCGATATTGTTGACATTATAAGGTTATTTTAAAATTTGACACCGAAAGAAAACCTTTGGTAATTAAACCTGACAGCTAAGGAAAACCAGTGTTGACTAAACCAATCATGAAAACATCAATGTTTCTTCTTAGTTCTCTCATATTGTCTATTGTTTTTTCCCAGGTGGTTTGTTATCCACTCTTGCCGTTAAGCGTAGGGGTGATTGGAGCTCGAGCTTGCGGTCTAAAGTCAGATGCGTGGCCTCGGCTGTGCTATGACCGTGTTTGTTCAGGATATCCCTGATGTTTTATATCCATCTTTTCCGTAGTCTTCCTCTGACTTTGTACCCTAATCTCATTTGGTTATATGCCTGTATGAGCAACTTGTGATGGATTCTCATAATGTGACCAAACTACTTGATCTGCTGCCTTTCTATGTATTCTGTGCAAGGTATTACACGTATTCTTTCCCTGACAACAGAGAAATATTCTTTCAAATATGGCAATAGGTGAAAAAGCAATTCAAAAGAACGATAGATAAGACAATTCAGGATTGTTTAAAAATTTCATTGGCTAGGGCAGGTAACCTCGCCCATAATTGTCAGGAGTTCAGAACATTGATAAGGAAGACTACTCTCTCGAAAGAATATGCTTTCTGAAGAGACATAAGAAAGAAAAAAGGCACCTTCATGTATTAATAAGTATTAAGTTATTGATTTTCCCCATACTTTTGCAGGCGCCTCTCAATTAAATAGCGATCTGTTTAGGATCTGTTTATAGAATATTTGGTTTCTTGATATGCAGACATGGTGTGCCATCTCAGGGCGTCGGGAACTTCTTAAATCCATCGTGCTGTTGGTCTTCCTCTGTCTCTTGATTGTTTTTCGTTCTCATGTTGTATGTTCTTGCTGCTGGACAATATTGGTTTATTCTCATTAACTGCTCGAACCATTTCAGTCGTGTTTTTAAAAATATATTTGAGCACAGTCGCTGCTTCAAAAGTTCTTGTAATCTCTTCATTTCTCACATTGTCTGTTTTCTTTTCTCCCCATTTGCACCACTGTCTTCTTTCCGCACATATCATAGGAGGCGAGTACAGAAATATTGGAGGGGGGGGGGGGAGGAATAGACTACAACCTGTCACTTGTGAAAAAATCCTGCAAGTCTCCGTGCTCTACCGGGAGGCCATATAACAGAGAAAGGCATAGATTGACAGTAACAAGAAATGGGCAGAAATTGAATTTTACACAATCGTCTGCACTGTAGATAACAGAAGAAAATGGAAAACTCTGTGTGTTGACACATGCTCCATCAGTGAGCTTAGTGGGTTCTGAGATATGCTTCTACTAATGTGGGATATACAGATGTATGTAATCATTTTCCAGAACACATATAACACAAGAAAATACAACACAAGAACACTTGCAACACAAGAACACACACAAGAACACATACAACACAAGAACACATACAACACAAGAACACTTACAACACAAGAACACTTGCAACACATGCAACACAAGAACACACACAAGAACACATACAACACAAGAACACATACAACACAAGAACACATATACCACAAGAACACACACAACACATGAACATATATAGTGTTATAGTGTAGTAGTAGTGTTGTTCGTCCATCACAAGTGATGATGACCATTTGTTACATCCACTTTTGAAAATTCAATTTTAGTTATGTCCTTGATTATGAGTTCGTAGATGGCTAATGAGCCCTATTCAAGCTGTAAATGTCCTTGGACAGTTTGGACATGGAATAACGACTGTAGACGGATCTTGGTCTATCCGTGACTTTCTAGCTGCTCTCCGCTGTTGAGCTGCTGCATTTCTCTTCTTTTCACAAGATGATGCGCTCTTTTTTATTTTAGAACGCCATGTAGATCTATTTTGTGCAAGTTCTTCCCATGTATCGTGGTCTATTTCAAAGGCTTTCAGTGAGTCCTTTAACGAGTCCTTGTAGCGCTTCCTTTGGCCACCTTGAGATCGTATACCCTTCTCTAGCTCACCATAGAGAAGTATCTTTGGCAGACGATGGTCTGGCATACGCACCAAATGACCTGCCCAACGAATCTGTGTCTGCATCAGGATCGTGTCAATGCTTGGGATACCAGCTCTATCAAGGACAGTGGTATCTGGAATCTTGTCTTGCCATCTGATGTTCAAAACTTTTCTGAGACAATTTGTATGAAAATGATTGAGTTTTTTCACATGACGTCTATACACAGTCCATGTTTCACTAGCGTAAAGCAGCACTGGAAGTACCACTGCTCTGTAAACTTTCAGCTTAAACATATATTACACAAGAACACATTCAATACAATAACACATACAACACAAGAACACATGTAACACAAGAACACATACAACACAACAGCATATATAACACAAGAACACATACAACACAAGAACACATACAAGACAAGAGCACATGTAACACAAGAGCACATTAACACAAGAATACAAGAACACATACAACACAAGAACACGTATAATACAAGAACACATATAACACAAGAATACCTACACAACAGGAACACCTATAACACAAAACACAAGAACACATGCAACACAAGAATAAATGCAGCACAAGAAGACATACAACACAAGAGCACATGTAGAACAAGAATACATGCAACACAAGAACACGTATAATACAAGAACACATATAACACAAGAATACCTACACAACAGGAACACCTATAACACAAAACACAAGAACACATGCAACACAAGAATAAATGCAGCACAAGAAGACATACAACACACGAACACATGTAGAACAAGAATACATGCAACACAAGAATACATGCAACACAAGAACACATACAACACAAGACCACTTAGAACACAAGAACACATGTAACACACGAGCACCTACAACACAAGAACACGCGTAACACAAGAACACATACAACACAATAACACGCGTAACACAAGAACACATACAACACAAGAACACATGTAACACAAGAACACATACAACACAAGAACACATACTACACAAGAACACATGTAACACAAGAGCACTTGTAACACACAACCACATACAACACAAGAACACATACAACACAGGAACACATACAACACAAGAACACATGTAACACACAACCACATACAACACAAGAACACATGTAACACACAACCACATACAACACAAGAACACATGTAACACACAACCACATACAACACAAGAACACATGTAACACACAACCACATACAACACAAGAACACATGTAACACAAGAACACTTGTAACACACAACCACATACAACACAAGAACACATACAACACAAGAACACATACAACACAAGAACACATGTAACACAAGAACACATACAACACAAGAACACATACTACACAAGAACACATGTAACACAAGAGCACTTGTAACACACAACCACATACTACACAAGAACACATGTAACACAAGAGCACTTGTAACACACAACCACATACAACACAAGAACACATACAACACAGGAACACATACAACACAAGAACACATACAATACAAGAACACATGTAACACAAGAACACATACAATACAAGAACACATGTAACACAAGAACACATACAACACAAGAACACATGTAACACAAGAACACATACAATACAAGAACACATGTAACACAAGAACACATACAACACAAGAACACATACTACACAAGAACACATGTAACACAAGAGCACTTGTAACACACAACCACATACAACACAAGAACACATACAACACAGGAACACATACAACACAAGAACACATACAACACAAGAACACATACAACACAGGAACACATACAACACAAGAACACAATTCATTGCTCTGACTACATCCTGCTAACCAGACGTGGTTTGAGATTGAGCATAGAATCGGATTAATATTTGTTGCCCAGTGAAATGCCATCAATTTCAGCAATATAACCCAACCAAGCTGGAAGATGGGGAAGGTGGGGGAGGGTTGGAAACCCCACAATGACGTACTACTCAGACATATACAATGCTAAGAAGCTCATGGTGACCACAATGACACTGAATACTGTCTGAACATGACACTGGAAGCTGGACAACCTGCACAGAACTGAAACACTAAGAAATCAGAACATGGTATTTAGTAGGGAGCAAGACCAACACAAAAAAAAGCGAGTTAAACACACCAATCCCTACTGGTTTTCCCAAAAAGCGTCACACCAAAAATCATATCAAGAGGAAAATTGCTCTCAAAGAGGAAGAAATCAAATATTTTAGGGTAATTCTACACCATTTTACCGAAGATGTATCAAAGACCCCGAATACAAGCAAACGTCAAGATCGAAGACGTATCTCCGAATCTAAACAAATGTAAACATTGAAGACGTATCTACAGCACCGAATCCAAGCAAACGTCAACAATAATAGTATCGAATTATGAGACTGGCTGACTTTCTCTGGGTACATCACATCCTATGCTAGTTTTGAGGGCCCTCGCTTACCGTCGTCTGTTTGTCAGTATCTGTCTGAATGAGAACAAACTAAAGACACATGAATGGCAACAGACGTCAGAAGGCCTGTGAGTGCAGAAACTGACAGAGAAAGATACACGACAAAATTGCAAAAATCCCTCAGGTGTATGTTATATAGAAGACAGGTGAACTCTGGTGTAATTGACAGGTCGTCTGTGCATGAGTTCTGCGGTTCCAGAGGGCGTTCACGGATAGTTAGAATAGCGCTTACCATAGCACGCCTGTTTTGCACGTTTGTGTATCCTTTTTTTGTTTTAATGAGGATGCTAATTTTGCTAGAGTTACCTCATCTTCTTTGTTTATTGTCATGAGAATACTGTGTGAAGAAAGCAAAAAATCTTTATTTGAAGCAAGATTAAAATGTAGAAAAGAAAGAGCACATAAAGAGATAAAGAAAGAAGGAAAGATAGAATGAATGATAGAGGAGAATATATGTCGGTATATAATATTCATGAATAAATGAATTTACAGTTTGCTTCGTGCCGTCCAAGTTTTGTCTAAAGGGTAATAATTATTATATTGCATAAATTGGGAGTAGGAATCAGCGTGACCCGTAGATAATGCCTAACACGAATTTAAAAAAAACAAACACTCAAAATCAACACAGAGCCGGGACCATCGGACACAGAGAAATTTACTGAAGCGGAGATCTGAATTATATATGACATGCCATGTTTGTGAAGACGATATTCAACACATATACACTTAAAATCTAAATTATATAAACCTAAACCTAAATTATATTTTATACGAAATACATGCATACGTGTAGGTGTAGTTTGTGGCTATATATGTAGGTATATGTAGCTATATGTGTAGGTGTATGTGACTATATGAAACACCAAGCTAAAGCTGTTTAACTCCTGTATTGTTTCAGTATTAAAGTATGGAAGTGAAAGCTGGAAATCAACTCAAGCAACAAATAAAAAATTAAATAGCTTTGAAAACAAATGTCTCCGGAAACTGATAATATAAAATGGAGCGATTTCATCACAAATATTGATTTAAGAAACAAAACATATCAAAAATATGTTTAAAACGTCATAAGAAAACACAGATGAAATACCTGGGTCACATTTTAACTCTAGATGAAAACAGAATAAACAACGAAGTCCTTACGTGGACACCTGAGGGTTAAAGAAAACTAGAAAGGCCTAAAGCAACCCTAAAGAAAACACCATACTTAAAGAAGGGGAAATAATAAACTGCAAGACCATACAAGAACTAAAACTAGGCAGCCGACCGCAACACATGGAAAATCAAAACTTCTGCCGTTTGTGCCGCCTGCGGCACGAAAGGAACAAACTAATGTGACTATATATGTAGGCGTATGTGACTATGTTGATAACGACCCAGAAAGTCAAGTAAGTTTGACATTGTTTGGAGTTTTCGGCTGGTAACCAGCGTGTAGTGCGGGAAACAGGTTGCAACGTACTGCTGTCCTACTAGCGATAATCTACAGACGTTCGCAGTTCAGTAGAAGTGATCAACCATTAAATGCTACCATAATGTTAATTATTTACCAGCACCGAAGTATGATGTGTCGGGCGAATAGCGCAAATAAAAAGGCGACACAGTACATTTCCAGTACCTTGACTACGTCCTGCGGGAAATCTAGTGGGACTACACTGTATATAATTCTACAAGAAATATCCAGTGTAAATGTGAGAGTAAGCGAACAAATCCACCAAATACATAAATCCAAAATATGTTGCTTGAATAAATAGATTCACTAATAAAATATATAAGCAACATATTTTTTGGGGGGTGTTTTATGAAGTACATACACATACACTGGCAACTATGCACATACACTGGTAACTATGCACATACACATACACTGGCAACTATGCACATACAGATATTCAGCATAGGCTCTCGTTATCAACTCCTGGTATTCTCTTCTTCTTCTACATTCGTTCTCAAACTCCTGATGATTAACTGGATCTATTCCAACGAGCGGAAACGAAATATGTTATAGTTTACAACTTTACTGTAATAGTGATAACTGCTCAGTATATATATATCCTTTCCTGAAGGTCATTATGACAGGATTACAAGAACTTCGACCTCCACATTAAGTGTAGTAATATATACTGATATAACCAAGATTGACTCTAATCCCCAACCCACCAACCACCATCAATTTTAGTAAAGGTACATAATTATTTGTAGTGATTTACTACAATCTTTTCTCCTGTTCGTCGTTTTAATCTCGTTCTTACATCTCCAGTATAAAAGTGTGCAGAAAAGTGCCATATAAGAATCTTGTAACATCAATAAAAGTGGGAGCGTACAATGTGCAGAAAAGTGTGCAGAAAAGTGCCATATAAGAATCGTGTAACAGCAATAAAAGTGGGAGCGTAAAATCACAAGATGAACATGTCACAGTCTAGCAGAGTGCCACACCAAGACAAGAGACAGGGGATGTTGGAGGTCTGTTGCAGCCAAACTTCGTTGCGGAGACGACACTCGATGATGTACAGCAATAGTGAAATTACTACTGCTACCGAATAGTATTTCAATTATATAATATGAAAGTCATTTTGAGGAATATTTCAATAGTAACTAATGTGTGTTTATTTTGCAGCATATACCAAAATTTGTGAAACATTTAAATAGTATTGAACGCGTGTTTGTCTTGTAGTATACCAACATTTGTGAAACATCTGAAGAGTATTGAATGTGAGTTTGTCTTGTAGTATACCAACATTTGTGAAACATCTGAAGAGTATTGAATGTGAGTTTGTCTTGTAGTAGGCATATCACAAGTTTTGCCCGAAAGGTCTAGGGGCTGTCAATATATTGCGTCAACAATTGATTGTCATTTTTGTACCCCCCCCCCCCCCCCATGTGTCAGTAGTAAACGACTCCCGCTTGCTTATTGTTTTAACCTCCTACCCCTCCACCTAAATACATTTTAAACAGAAAAAGTAGGAACACACTACAATACATGATTGTTTCAGATTAAAAAAAAAAAGCTTACAATTTAATTGTAGTATACAAAACGTTATTTTAATACGTCAATTTTTGGTCAAACACCCATTCCCCTTATTAACAACTGACACAATTTTTCATGTCGATAAGTCTACCCACAGATTTCGATACTTGAGAGTAGTAATATCACTCAGCAGGGGATGCAGAGAATGGTGTCCCACAGCTGTGGAGAAAGAAGTGCAGGCTTTGGTCAGTGAGAATACCAAAGAGGGGGATGTGATCATATATACTGATGGATCTGTGATTAGACTTGTTCACAGTGCTTGGGCCTTCACAGCTCAGTGCGCAGGTAAAACGATCAGGGAGGAGAGTGGTGCCTTTGCGGTCACTACGAGTAGTATGACCATGGAGACTATGGCGGTGACCAGGGCATTTGAGTGGGTATGCACACAGAAGGTAAAGCAGGTCTGCATCTTGAGTGACTCTATGAGTATGATTAAGAAGGAACAAGTGGGTCTCGTTCGCGAACAGTGGATTGAGGCATTGAGAAAAGCGAGGCTGAAAGTGGTTATATTTATTTTCGTGCCGGGACATGTGGGTGTTCGAGGCAATGAAAGATCGGATCAACTGACATCATGTGCAATTGTGGCACAGGGCGATGGGGCAATGGATCGAACTGACGTTTTGAAGTCCTTAAGAGATATAGCACGCGAAAGTGAGACTAATGTGGACGATGATTCCTTTTCAATGGCCAGGATTAAAGATCAGGGATTGAAATGCGGTATTGCTAGAAGTGAACATTTTGGAGGGCGCAGAAGAATGATGATCAACCAGCATAGGACCGGTCTGTCAGCAGAAGTGTAATGACGGATACACTCAATGATAGATCGGAGTAACTATTTACGTGTCCAGTTTGCAGTGATGTTGATCCGACGACTAAATAACTGTCTAACTAACTAACTGACTAACTGACTAACTGACTGACTGACTGACTGACTGACTGACTGGCTGACTGACTGACTGACTAACTAACAAACAATTTTTCAGACACCCCTCCCCACCTCCAATTGTTGAGGTAATGTTTGGACAGCCCCTTACCGCATGTTATTGAGTGTAGATTGTGTGTGAATACCCTTGTCAAACTCTATATTTTAGCCCCCCCCAATCCTATGAATATTTTAAAGAAATTTCGAACTAACTAGTATGCCCTACTTAATTTGTTTTAAGAAACACTTGTTGACATAGAGTCAGGCAAGAATTGACATTGACAGTTTGAAACAGTAATGCAAGAAATTATACAATATAAAATATAATTTGTCCTACCAGCTAGTTTGAGTTCTGTTTGTTTCCACGATTTATTCATGGAAGTTTAAGAATCGTATGGATGTGAATTATTTGAGAGTCGCTGTACTGAAATATAAGGAATACAGGGAAATGGAAATGATGATAAGAGATGACCTGATGATCAGTTAAATTGTTTGCATGATTTATAAGTGTAAAAAACTTGTACAAGTAATTGAGACCACATTTCTCGTTCTAAATCTTGTGTAATGTTCTATTTTTGTTTGTCTTGTTTGATATGTTTCCCTCGTTCAAGACTACTTTCATTTCAAGAATTTTTATTTTGATGTAACGGATGGAGGATTCTTTATTGAAAGCATTTCAAGACAGTTCTCACCCAACGTTTTATTTTAACAGCCGCTTCAGATTCTTGTGTGGATGTACTCATTAAACCACTACAAAAATTGACAAATATGCGTATTATTTGTATTTTATACTTTGAATTTAGAGATGGCTTCTATGTGCATTTGACCCATGCCGAGCTTTGTGCTCTAGACCACTTTTTTGTCGTTTTGAGTGACAATGAGTGAGTAGCTAAGCGCGTGCGCATTGGGGAATTGGGCGTTGGAGTGAGATGAGCTGTGAATTAATGTGGCGTTAAAGACAGCGATGACTTTTTAATGGCGTCAATACGTCTCTATATGTTAGTGAGATAGAGACTGCACTAGAGTTACCTGCCCCTTTTTCATCTATGGTATCCATTTCACTGTTTTCATAACCTCATCCACAAACACTCACACACACAAACACGCACAATTTAACACACGCATATGCATGTACACGCACTCACGCACGCTCACAAATGTACACACATTAACAAGTTCATGTACATCAGTCTATTTAACATCTACACAAAGGCAATATTCAAATAAATTACAGAAGTATCAATGAAAGATAATCTTGGATGTCTCGATCATACAGTATTTATTGTTAGACGAAACCCCATACCCTCTTTTCTAAACACCCCTCACAATAATCAAGAATGTCTATAGAAACTAGACAATTAGCTTTTATAAGGTAACATCCCCTCCCAATAATCAAGAATGTCTATAGAAACTAGACAATTCGCTTTTATAAGGTAACATCCCCTCCCAATAATCAAGAATGACTATAGAAACCAGACAATTAGCTTTTATAAGGTAACATCCCCTCCATAAATAAAATATTTTGGACACATTAAAAGTCAATACCTCCTTATTGAAGAATTTACTTGAAGGTAAAGTCAAAGGGAAGCGAGCAAGAGGTAGACAGAGATACAAGTATACAAGAATATATTCAAGATAAAAGATACAAGAATAACATCACAAGATGGGCAGGTTACAGTCCATCAGAGTGCACCACCAAAACAAGAGACAGGTATGTTGGAGATCTGTTTAAGAAAACCTTGGCTGCGGAGACGGAACTTGATGATGATGATGATCCCCTCTCCACCACTATCACAGTCTAAGAGATGTAGACCAGCGGGCATTGCACATTTCTCCTTTTGTGGCAGTCTCCTATGGGATGGAGAATGCTAGATGTACCATCACTGCGGAAGTGGGGCAGACCCCTAGTTGATGGTGGTTGCTAGATGTATCATCACTGCGGATGTTTGGCAGACCCCTAGTTGATGGAGATTGCTAGATGTACCATCACTTCAGATGGGTCAATAAATATGACAGGAGAATGATGAGTTATTTGACCCAGATGTATGTGCTATGTCCCTGGCAGGATGTGGTAATCTTCGGATACTGGCACACTGTAATCTTCCTTCGGTAACCAAACATACGTCCGTAAACTCTCCTTACACAACCATAAATAATACGAGTCAGGATGTCGCCTCAGTGATACAATTAAGAAGAACATTTTGTCGGAAACGCTATAAGCTGACAAGAGCTGCCAGATAACAGCTAAAGGAGTTATTTCATCATCATCATCATCATCATCATCATCATCACCTTCGGATTTTTAACACACACACACGCACACACACACGCACGCACGCACGCACACACTCACACATATATATATATTTGTATTCATATTATATGTATATATTTTGTCTTCTTCTTCTTCTTCTGCGTTCGTTCTCAAACTCCTGCAGATCAACAGGATGTAGTCCGGAGAACGGAATGAGTTGTGTCATGTTTACATGGCTGCGATATCTGCGCCTTTCGGCCGGACACATCCGACTTCAGCATGGCTTTGGGTCACTGACCCTATATGGGATGCGGCAGCCAACTCCATCCCATAACCTCCTTAGTCGCCTCGTACGACATGCATGGAAGGTAAACAGTGTTGCTATTATTTGCTCCCCTTTCGGGCCTCGCCAACACAAGTGCGATATATTTTATATATATATATATATATATATGTATATATATATATATATATATATATATATATATTTAATGTATTTTACATATAAATACCATCTTTGTGATATCAGGGCGAGTTATCCTCAAAAAGTCACATTAGTTAGTTAATCATTGGATCATCGTCACTGCACTCCGGACAAGTCCATAGGTGCTCAGATCTCTCCTTGAATATATCCACTATTACACGTTGACTGACGGTCCCAGTACGCCGTTGATTGGCCAACATTTTTCTCCCCTGCGAAACCTCTCATTTCTAGCGACACATTTCAAATCATGCTGCTTTATTCTAGCCACGGAACAAGAGTCATCGTCACTTATACAGTAATTTGTTCCTGCGTTTTCCCATAGGACGTTCAAGATGTCTGCTAGATCCATCGCTCCACCAACAGCCGTAGCAGTGTGCGGCCAACCTATCTGCTCTCTCATTACCACGGACTCCTGCATGTCCCGGAACAAAAATAAAAGTCACTTTACGCACACAAAAAGTCACATAAGATTAGATAATGCATGTGGTCTGCTGGGAAGAATGGGCCCTTCATAAATTACATCAACATTTAGGGGGAGGGGGTACGAAAATGTTTGACAGTTACTGAGAATGGGAATAAAAGTTACAGTCAACAATACCATTTTTTAAATAACAATTAATAGTTAGAACTAGAAATATATTTGTCGTGAATCATATTTGTAAAAATCTGAAACAAATCATGTAGATTTGTCGTATTTTAAATCAGCTAAAAAATAAATTCTCATTTTTAGACATATATACGTGGGAGGGGGGGGGGAGAAGGGGGGGAAATGGAGAAGTTTGAATTGTTGACATTTTCAACGAGGGATGAGAGGAGAATAAATAAGTGGCACAGCATTAAGACGTAATTTATGCACAGCCCATAAGCTAAGTTAGGAACATGACTTCACACTCTGAAACAGATCTTTCACAGGAATCTCTCGAAGAACTTCTAAGTATTTCCTACATGAAATATCAGTCGGTACCCTGTTTACCTTTAAGCGAATATCTTTGTCTGATGATGGATTCTAGTTAGGAAATCGTATAGTTGCTACTGAAAAGTCTAACAGATGCTATGCTTGTAATCTTGTAAGTGGTTGGTTGGAATTCCTTTGAAGAGCTGCGCTGTCGCAGTGCATCTGAATATCGTAGACTAATCTGAATAGCATCTCTGATAACTTGTCAACTAGTAGTCTGCAATACTATTTGTAGTATAGAATAAAATTGTATGTGTTAGGTAGCAGCCTATATCGTCTAAAATATAGCAACATATATCATCTAAAACAGGTGATGAAACAGACAAAACACATATTGTTTTATAAATATTGATATAACAGGAAACCAGGAAACAGGAACAAATGTTTTTATCTACCTACCTACCTACCTACCTACATACCAACCTACATACATACCTACCTACCTACCATCACATACCCACATATCTACTTACTTACCTATCTACTATCTTTCTATCTATCTATCTTACTATACATTTATACATCTATCAATCTTCCCATCCATCCATCCATCCATCCATACATACATCCATCCATACATCCATACATCCATCCATCAATCTACCTATCTGTCTGTCTGTCTCTCTGTCTGTCTGTCAGTCCGTCTCTCTGTCCGTCTCTCAGTCCATCTCTCTTTCCATCCATCCATCCATCCATCCATCCATTCATTCATTCATCCATCCATCCATCCATTCATCCATCCATCCATTCATCCATTATAGTTTCCATAGTTGCTTCGATCTCTCTCTCTCTCTTTGAGTGCATCCGCCATTACACGTCTGTTAACAGTGCCAGTCCTCTGTTGGTTGACTGGCGCCTTTGAAAATGTTCACTTCTAGAAATGCCTCATTTCAAACTCCTGGCCATCGAAAAGAAATCATCACCCATACTAGTCTCAATTTCGCGTGCTATATCTCTTATGGAGCTCAAAACCTCAGCTCGATCCATTTCCACATCGCCCTGTACCACAATCGCGCATGCCACTAGTTGATCTGCTCTTTCAATGCCTCAAACACCCCCTTGTCCAGGCACGAACATAAATAAATTACTTTCAACGTCGCCTTTCTCAAGGCCCCAATCCACTTTTCGCGACGAGACTCACTTGTATCTTCCTAATAATACCCAAGATGCATCAAAAAGGTAAGACCTGTATTACGTTCTGTGTGTGTACGCATTCAAATCTAATGTTTAGTACTTACGTAAAATACGAGGTCTTTCAGCTTTATAATGAACTCACAGACTATCAGACTACAGTCTGATAGGGTATGGATATGAACAAATACATATGCCAGTATACAAGGCAGTTTCAACGTTTCAACCTTACGGACTTTTTCAAGAAAATACAAGACAAACAATGAACAGACAATTTAAAAAAAAACACAATCACAAATACATTAGAAGTCAGAAATTTTCAGCGGAGACATCCAAGGTAACAATTAGATACGCATACAAAGTCTTGTCCTAGAGACGCGCATGGAAAATATAAGGGGAACGAGAACAAAATAAAACAACTTTGCCTAAAAACAACATGAACGACAATACAACAAAAGTCCCACCACTGACATCTAAATAAATGAATGATCTGTATTAAGACCAAATGGTTTAAAGATACCAAACTGCAATATGTAGCGATTTTCAATGACGCACCTTATGCTCTACTCCACTGATTTGTAACATATGTATGTAGCCCTTAATTAAAAAAGTCTGGATCTTCCTTTCTGTGTCTGCTTTTAGTGTCTAGCTCTTACGTCTGCATTTAATATCCAGTTCTTACATCCGTGTCTGTGTTTAGTGTCCAGTTCTTACTTCCGTGCCTCAATTTAATATCCAGCTCTTACATTAATGTCTGCGTTTAATATCCAGGTCTTACATCCGTGTCTGTGTGTAGTGTCCAGTTCTTACATCCATGCCTCAATTTAATATTCAGTTCCCACATCAGTGTCTGCGTTTAATATCCAGCTCTTACATCCGTGTCTGCGTTTAATATCCATCTCTTACATCAGTGTCTCCATTTAATGTCCAGCTCTTACATCAGTGTCTCCATTTAATGTCCAGCTCTTACATCAGTGTATCTATTTAATGTCCAGCTCTTACATCCGTGTCTGCGTTTAGTGTCAGCTCTTACATCAGTGTCTCCATTTAATGTCCAGCTCTTACAACAGTGTCTCTATTTAATATCGATCTCTTACATCAGTGTCTCTATTTAATATCCAGCTCTTACATCAGTGTCTCCATTTAATGTCCAGCTCTTACAGCAGTGTCTCTATTTAATATCCATCTCTTACATCAGTGTCTCTATTTAATATCCAGCTCTTACATCAGTGCCTCCATTTAATATCCAGCTCTTACATCAGTGTCTCTATTTAATATCCAGCTCTTACATCAGTGCCTCCATTTAATATCCAGCTCTTACATCAGTGTCTCTATTTAATATCCAGCTCTTACATCAGTGTCTCCATTTAATGTCCAGCTCTTACATCCGTGTCTGCGTTTAGTGTCAGCTCTTACATCAGTGTCTCCATTTAATGTCCAGCTCTTACATCAGTGTCTCCATTTAATATCCATCTCTTACATCAGTGTCTCTATTTAATATCCAGCTCTTACATCAGTGCCTCCATTTAATATTCAGCTCTTACATCAGTGCCTCAATTTAATATCCAGCTCTTACATCAGTGTCTGCGTTTAGTGTCCAGCTCTTCCATCCGAGTCTGCGTCTGATGTCCAGCTCTAACATCCGTATAAAAAGAATATGCGATATGAATAGTGATCTATAGTACAGCACTGATTTTTCAAATCGTATTTAGCCTTTGTTAGCTCCTGTAAATGAACACAACAAACATTATCAATGGAACGTGAGCTGGGAGTTTTATATAACAAACTCTCGAATCTTATCTTGATTTCCTACCTCGAATTATCATCATCACATATTTGGGACCTCACGTTAATATTTTGTAGACAAATGTCTTATTGAATAGTGAGCACGTTATATAGATTGTAAAGAAGAAGAAGAGAGAATGTTTACGACATATGAAGCATCTATGTTTCCCGTGAAATATTATGTTAAACACCGGCAATGTGTCATCGCGACGTTTAATGTGTTGTCCACTTGTGCTCATTGAGTCACGAGTTGTTTCTAAAGGTATGGAAACGTTTGAAAGAAGAGAAAACAACTTTCATTACTGCGTGTTTTCCTGTTAGGAGTGCAGGGAGACTTTTTGGCTGTGGAAATAAAGGCCGCTTTGCCATAGCTGTCCCCGCGACGTGTAGAGGAAGAGTTTTTTATTGCATCTCCGAAAGACAAAAATCCTTGTTCCAAACGTGGATTGAATCCGGGACCTCATGGTTCTGAGACCGGCGTTCTAGTCATACGGTCACGCGCTCCACAAAGAAGAGAATGAAAGCTGTAAAGTGCTACAAGTCCCCAGAGAGAGCAGAAATTGCTCCAAGTCTAGCTGGAACGAATTGGAAGGCAGAAATAGTCTGCACTGCTAGGTAAAATTGGAGCACTGCTAGCTGCTGGCAGAAAATTCCATTTTCTCATGTATCGGAGATTGTGGGAGTGGCTTATTTGTCTTCTGCGAAGATTTATTGGCGATGAATCTGACGTGACAAGACGTTTATGGGATTTCAACCAATAGTAGAGAACTTTTGAATCTGGAACCACCCGAAGAAGAATGAAAAAAGAAAAGAATGACTTTCTTAACAGCTTTCTAGAATGCGAGCGAATAAAGAGCGTAATAAATTAGAGTATTCGAAATGGGTGGAACTATTTGACTGTTTCACACCCCCAGTGGGCAGTGCTAGATAGATCTCTCGCCAAGTGGCGAAAAAATAATGAGCTGGGGCAGCAAACTATGCGAGCAAGGTAGATGTGTGACGAAAGATAGAGAAGGGAGAGAGGATGAGAATTGTAGCAGGCTGTTTAAAAAATAGGTACGTTCCGTTGAAGTCAATTTTCCATGCATGGGCGACGAGTGTACGAGAGACTTGTAGCGCTCACTTTCAACACCGTACCTTTTCTGTCATCCGTGTCCTGCAATGGAGACAGTTACTGGATGCAAGCAAAATTAAGTGAGTTTCCTGATAGTAACAGCGTACAAATCTAAAATCTTCCATTCGCTGTTTTTACAAACATTTATGATTTTCCGTTATGTTGTTTGAAATCTCACACGAGCGTTGTTCTGCTAGGTGTGTTTCCGATACAGCCAATTGATATTTGCTATTTGCAGGGTTTGATATCACTCAAGCGCAGAATTTCTGTTAGCAAAATTAGCAAGTTTAATCAAATGGAATTCTAATAAACTAAAAAGAAAATAGTTTCTCGCGCCAAAGTAAAGAAGTAATTAACTCTGAATGTGTGAAATATTTCGAATTTAGTAACTTTTTGTTTACTAAATTGTTTCACAATTTCCTAATATATGTTGATCGGAAGAATAGTTCATGTGAGAAAACTAATAAAACATGATCTTATATTTCATGGATTTGTGAGGACATGAAATCTACACGAAAAAAATGTGCAGTAAAATCAAGAAATGTGTCGAAATATATCAAGTAATATGTTTGTGTACTCAAGCATTATTTCATGAATAGACCTATTATAAGTAGTTTAGCCCACCATACTCATGTGTTGCTTGGTGTAATTAATTCATACATATCAACGATAATTTCAGCATATTTGTTTCATGTGTTTCTTAATGTGATAAATTTATACATACAGTAATTTCAGTATTTCATACTTATGTGTTGCTTATATGAATAATTCATGTTTATAGAAAATATTTTCTATATTTACTACGGAACTGTGCACATACTCTCCGTACACAATTTTAATTTATGAACAACTATCATGTTTAATTATTGACATTTTCCCATATAAATGGTAGGTCTAATTATTTTTAACAATAATTTGCTGCGGTTATACGTTGAGTTTACAAACCTCTGAATTCTTTGGTGCAGAATTACCTGAACCGCGAAGCATTATTTACATATACATTATTTTTAATAGTTATAAGATCTCATATAACCTAATTAGACCAGCGTTCTTGGTTAAAAAGAGCTAATCTCACCATAGAGGGCTAATTTTTAAAATTAAAAAAAAATGATCTGGAAATTTATGAAACATAATACAACAGCAGTAGTCAGAGGCTAAGATTAATTTACATTAAAATTATCAATCATAAAGGTATACTATATATGCAACTTTTATATACAAATAAAATTATCAATCATAAAGGTATACTATATACGCATAGTTCATATACAAATAAAATTATCAATCATAAAGGTATACTATATGTGCAACTTTTATATGCAAATAAAATTATCAATCATACAGGTATACTATATGTGCAACTTTCATATACAAATAAAATTATCAATCATAAAGGTATACTATATATGCAACTTTCATATACAAATAAAATTATCAATCATAAGGTATACTATATATGCAACTTTTATATGCAAATAAAATTATCAATCATACAGGTATACTATATATGCAACTTTCATACACAAATAAAATTATCAATCATACAGGTATACTATATATGCATCTTTCATATACAAATAAAATTATCAATCATACAGGTATACTATATATGCATCTTTCATATACAAATAAAATTATCAATCATACAGGTATACTATATATGCATTTTTCATATACAAATAAAATTATCAATCATACAGGTATACTATATATGCATCTTTCATATACAAATAAAATTATCAATCATAAAGGTATACTATATGTGCAACTTTCATATACAAATATCTGTGATCTTCAATGATGGTGAGAATGTTATAATGATGTTCTATAGTCTATAGTTACATGCAACATGTCATTTACTGCCTTGTAAATTTGTCATGACCATTTCACATTTCAAATCAAACTTCGATGGTTGGTTTCTAGTTAAACTAAGTTTAGATGTTAAGTTACAGGACTCAAGCTTATTTCATTGAAATAATTTAGCAAGGAACATGAATATGACATGCAGTGTTTCTCATGTATCAATTATAAATTGTATGACATATAACAATATGTGTGACAATTAATATGTTACTTTAAATATGTATTTAAACTGTGTTACTGTAGCTCATGCCCAGTTTGTCAGGTACTCTTGGAAATTCGGTTTATTTGAAATAATGGTGTAATTCTGTACGTCATTGTATCTCACAGCAAAATGAAGGTGTACACAGTATCGACATGTACATTGTGTGGTTTGAATGGTGATATATTCGGTTTGTGAGATACGCGGTGACCGGCTGAGTTTCATATCTTTATTAAATGAAACACAGGAATGTAATATGACATTTAACTTTACCAGCGAGTCGAGAAAATATGAATAATTATGTATTATTTGCTTATATAAATAAGACGTACTTGTTTCTGGTCATCTTGTCCGGCTCTGTGGCAATGTGGTGCAGAGCGCATGTGACGGCAAGGTACCGAATTTAAATCTCGCAAAAGAGAATGGTGCTTCCTAACAGTTAAGACAGCAATGATAAACTACTAAACGCATTTATATCGCCTAGAAAATTATTACTACAGTCATAAAAATGCTGTGCTGGTGGCTACATCCTGAATAAGAAGAACATGTTAGAAATTTGTTGTTATATTCTCCATGATCACGTTTTATTCAGTATTTCTGTACACCAACGTTATTGCTTCAACATAAACTTATGACCATTGGTCATCGTGTGGCAATATAAGCTTCAAAATAAATCTAGGACTACAAGCCATTTGATTCCATTTGATTAAACTTGCAAATTTTGCTAACAGAAACTCTGCGCTTGAGTGATATCAAACCCCGCAAATAGCAAATATAAACCTTTAAACATATACACAAACATATGAACGTGATATTTTATTGTAAGCACGAGGACATGTCTGCTGTGAGATTAGGTGCACACTTATCTACATATAGGGTGTGATAAACTACACATTTGAAACTAACATTTTATAACATTGCAGGAATGAAGCAATTTGGGGAGGGGGGGGGAAGATAATTATTTCAACTCCTATGTTCAAGCCAAGAAATACCAGAATTGTCTTCTTATTAAAATATTTTGTTGAAACATTCAATGTACACAATATGTAGCCACATCAACTGTCAAACCAATTGTTGTTATCAGTCTACAAATTGTTCTCCCGGCTTCCTCTCAACTACCAACAACGCTCTTTCACAATGAAGGCACATTTTCTAGATTTTTAGATTCATAAGTCAAACCATTATAAAGAAGATATAATTTCTGATCAAACTATACATTCAAATAGAACATTGTATAGCGTACAAATAAAACGTATACTGTACAGATGGTTGGTTGCTGATGCAGCAGCGGTCCATCGATTCATGCCCTTTGACCCAATATACTGTACAGATAAAACAGTGTATACTGTACAGATAAAATATTGTATATTGTACAGATAAAACGTTGTATAATGTACAGATAAAACAACGTATACTGTACAGATACAACATTGCCACACGGTGACAAGTGGTTGTTCGTTCAATTACCACACGTGACTGAGCTTCGTTCTCGTGTATGATTGTTTAATCAACAATCATGTTTATTAAGATGTTTATCCCATCAGTTTTATATCTTAACAATTGATTCTTGATCAGATCATGTTTATTAAGATGTTTATCCCATCAGTTTTATATCTTAACAATTGATTCTTGATCAGATCATGTTTATTAAGATGTTTATCCCATCAGTTTTATATCTTAACAATTGATTCTTGATCAGATCATGTTTATTAAGATGTTTATCCCATCAGTTTTATATCTTAACAATTGATTCTTGATCAGATCATGTTTATTAAGATGTTTATCCCATCAGTTTTATATCTTAACAATTGATTCTTGATCAGGATTCAGCAACGCATCACTTGGGATATTCCCATAAATCCACAACTCACCGGTCCATTAGCAACCTATATACGATCATTTAACCAGTCATATTGTGGTTGATCTTTCCATAGAGGATGCAATTTCTTCCCTCTCTCCTGGTTACTCCTATTTCTATCATTCTCTGAACATGAACATTGTCCCTTTCGGCCACTTCATCATCACTTTGTAGTGTGTTCTTAACTGGTCATCTCTTTCGGCCACTTCCTCATCATTTTATAGTGCGTTCTTAACTGGCCATCTCTTTCGGCCACTTCCTCATCATTTTATAGTGCGTTCTTAACTGGCCATCTCTTTCGGCCACTTCATCATCACTTTGTAGTGTGTTCTTAACTTGCCATAATTAACTGAGTTCCGTTTCTTCGTATGACTGACCCGTCCATTATAACTTTGTCTCAGCCAATGCATCAGCTCTATCGTTGCCTTTGACTCCCATATGGCCTGGACAGTAGTTCCATGTAATGCTTGGATCTCAGCACACAACCTTATAGTGATATATCATAATTTATCTATTTAATCCTACAGCGAAGAATAGTGTACATAAGACAGAAGATTTTGCTATCCAGTTCGAGCAGTGTGATGCTGATGTGTGGAGTTTTTGCACGTTGTTGAGACTCGAAGTCCTATCCACTTTGATGTTTGTTCTGAAAATAGGTTCTCTTTATATTGTTCTCTGTTGTCATCTGGTACCTATTTTAAAACTTGTAGTATGTAGCAACAGTCTATTGTCATTCATTCTATGTTGTTGGTAGCATATCATATTCAGAACGTAGCGAACAACACAATATATTTGGCTATATTTATTTTAGGCAATATAAGTTCGTTCAGTAGGTTGTCATTGCTTTCGGAATGTATGCGAATTTGCCTGTGGCGGTGTTTGAACCTTTTACATCGAGAGTTCGAGACATACTCTGTTGCGTGTCACCACAGAACCGGATAATTCATTCTAGTACATGTCCGATATAAGTCTACCGTATTTTTGAGCATTGTACACGCCTTATTTCTGTTTGGTGTCTTGACTTATTTGATTTTTTTTTACTTGAATTCTTTCCAGTCAATATTTAACAGTTTTATAAGAATGTATTTATAAATCAATTAATTTTTGTTCTATTCAGTGTAAAGTTACTAACAGATTTCTTGAATATGCAGACGTGATATGACAACTATTTTTTTAGTAACATTTCTTTCGATCCAACCTTTATCCGCAAAAGCCTCCCGCCCATGTAACTACACAAACCTATAATCATTTAACTGCACAAACTTTTAAACATTTAACTACAAAACACTTTAAACATTTAACTGCACAAACCTTTAAACATTTAACTACATAATACTTTAAACATTTAACTGCACAAACCTTTAAACATTTAACTACAAAACACTTTAAATATTTAACTGCACAAACCTTTAAACATTTAACAATACAAACGTTTGACCATATGACTGCACAAACCTTTAAATATTTAACTATACAAATCTTTCACCATATAACTACCACACATTTTAACATTTAGCTATCTACGGCTTATAATACCCAACTACACAAACCTTCTTACATTTAACTACTCAAGTATTCTAACATTTAACTACTCAAGTATTCTAACATTTAATTACTCAAGTATTCTAACATTTAACTACTCAAGTATTCTAACATTTAATTACTCAAGTATTCTAACATTTAATTACTCAAGTATTCTAACATTTAACTACTCAAGTATTCTAACATTTAATTACTCAAGTATTCTAACATTTAACTACTCAAGTATTCTAACATTTAACTACTCAAGTATTCTAACATTTAATTACTCAAGTATTCTAACATTTAATTACTCAAGTATTCTAACATTTAACTACTCAAGTATTCTAACATTTAATTACTCAAGAATTCTAACATTTAATTACTCAAGTATTCTAACATTTAACTACTCAAGTATTCTAACATTTAATTACTCAAGTATTCTAACATTTAACTACTCAAGTATTCTAACATTTAATTACTCAAGTATTCTAACTTTTAATTACTCAGGTCTTACAATATTTAACTACCGAAATCTTCTAACATTAACTACTCCCGTTTTCTACATGACTCAAGTCTTCTTTCATTAAGCTGCCCAAGACTTCAAACATTTAACTATTTAAGTCTCTAACATTTAACTACACAGCTTTTCTACCATATAATTAACTACTCAAGTCTTCTATCATGGAATTCCTTGAAATTGAGATGGCTTAGCCCAGCCAACAGAGATTGGAAACTCAGATTGGTTGGGCCAGCCAAAATATAAACGGATCACAGTCCTGCACAAGCAAGGACAGGTACAGAAGTCAGAGATACCAGGCCGAGAGACGCACCAGCAACCATAGTATCATGTAACTCGCCTATTTACTGTGTAGACATGTTAAACTGTGAACGAGAAGAAGAAGAAGATAGTGCCTACTACTATATGATGACGTTTACATAGAGTTAAACCTTAGTTTTGATCACAAGGAATTACGAGCGATGAAGCTATTGTTTTCTATGTGCAATATGGTGTTTCTCCAGAGCTCTCTTTCATAGCCACACAATTTCAATTCTCGGTGGTATTTATTGCTTTCAGAAGAACTTCCTACTCAGAGGTGTCTATCTGTATATAAGAAAGTTACTCAACAAGAGTACAGATGCAATAATAATATATATAAACATAAGTCATGTTTGTCATTTAGAGTAAGCTTGCATTTACGGATATACATTATACTATTGTAGATTATATATAGTTTAACAGTGGCTATCAAACTGGATTCAGCGAAAGGAAACTAGGTGTCCCGCGAGAAATAAGCAGGTTGATCATAATTATTTAGTCCAAATTCTAACTTCAGTATACACAACATTCTCGATATGTTTTAGGTTTTATAATAAAGTTTTCAAACTGTTAAATCATTTAAGTCTAATATAAGATAAAACAATTTCAATATTTTGGCCATATCAAACCGCCATGACAGACTAGAGAAGACCATAATGGAGGGGATGATGCCAGGGGGACGAACAAGAGTCAGACCAAGAAGAAGATGGACGCAAGATATCAAAGACCACCTGAACATGACAGCAACAAGTAGGAAGACTGGCTCAAGATCGACAGAAGTTTCGAAAGGCTATGATGTGCTACATTCTGTTCAGGATATTTGGATTACGTAGCAACGCGATGACTGATGATGAATAGGAAGACTAATTTTGTAGCAAATGTTATAAAAAAATGTTTCTGGACACGTTTTGGGTTTTTATGAGAATATTCTTCAATTCATATGAAATATATGAATATATTGCTGCAGTTTTCAAATTCTTACGTGTGCTCAATCAATCAAGTGCCATCACGTAGGCGATCACGCTTCTCCACAACTCTCTGTCTCAGTGTTGTTAAAAAGTTCAGTAGGTGACTGCTATTTTGACACAATGACAACCCATGCAGAAATTTCTCTCTTTGTCTTCCTGTCTTTTCTCCCTTTGATATTTCCGGTGGTTACTACATGTTCAAGATTTTACTTTTCTCATCACATGCCCTAAAAATCTTGATTGTCTGTTTCTAATTTTGGCTATAATTTGTCGTTTTACTTCAGCATTTCTGAGAACTTCTACATGTTTTCTTCGCTGTCCATGGAATTTTTTCATCATTCTTCTTAAAAACCCCATCTCAGTTGCCCCCAACTTATCTTGGGCACTTTTGTTTACTGTCCATGTTTTGCTTCCATGAAGAGTAATTGGCTCAATATAACATTCTAGCACTCGAACTTGATATTATTTCAGTGCATATAATATTTCTTATTATTTGAAATGCTTATTTGGCCTGTGCCATACTTTTCTTGATCTTATTTGTTAGCAAGGTTGTTCTTACTTGTATTTAACAAATATCAAGAACAAAGACAGAAATCATCTTCCTTTTAATTGCAGATGAAATCTGCGTGTCTTTATCTAAAGTTGTATCATGAATTAAATATTTATGTACCAAAAAACAATCTCCTGTGATACGTTAGAAAAGTACATTTTAATAGATAAATTGTAATCACAAATCATATTTTCTTTGACAAACATATTTGTGCATATAACATTGTAACTTGATTTATCTTATTCATTGTATAATAGACGAAGTCTGCTTTCGTTCTGTTTATATGAACTTTAAGCAAATAAGCATATTTATAAAGTTACACTGGTGTTCCGTGAGTATTATTTCTGTTCGGGAAAAAAAATCCATTAGAATATCGATATTGTAAGCACAATTATAAAAACACTGTAAAGTTTTAATATGATTAAAAATGAGTAGACTTACCTGCTATTGTCTATAATATATATCTATATATAATTATTATCACTTTTCAGATTCAAACAAGCTGCTATGTTACTCCTTGACAACACCACTGATAGCTAGCATCTTCTGAAGACAAGTGAGGACTGTTCCATGCACTTATCAGGCATTCGTTGAAGAGATAGTTCTTCTCTACTGGAAACCAAACTTGGTTGAAATGATTATTTATGCAAATAATGCTAATATTTTGACATTTGTTCAAGGAAAAGTTTCACACTTAGAACGGAAGTTGATGACCAAACAAAACAATTTAAGTTACTTGTGACGTAGTAATAAGGGGAAAAAAAGATAAAAGCTGCAGTGGAGAAGTGCAGGAATAGTAACAATTCAGTGACTACATTAAAGTTTCTTGTTTTATTAGGCGTGGTTTCCTGCGTATATTAATTAATATCTATACATTTATCAATATATTCTTCAATTAAATGATGTAAAACAGCAAAATTATAAGATATTCACTATACTGTTCATACAAGAAAATTAAGCAATATTGTTAGGAGTGTGAAACAATTTGTGAATGTTCAGACTTTAGTTAAAAACTAAATACTCAGTGATTGTAACTATTATATCCGTAATCAATAATTTACAATACGTAAGTTAGCAGACAAGATAAAACTAGCTTGAGATTGTCTAGTTATACTGCTATACTTGGAAATAAAATTAGATAAATGATCGTTGTAAAATACAAAAGTCAAGTTTATATAGACTGAGTAGAGACAAGTTTGAATTAGAGATTTCGTCTGTGATAAAAAAAATACGAGTGGCAAATATTATTGGAGACTACGAGCATATTATCCTCAGTCTGAGCATACCCTCACACTGGATACCCTGGCACTTCACGCTGGCCTGCCTCTGGACTTCGGACACACAGCTGTCATGGGTAAGTGAAATTGTTTTCATCTCTGTATCATCGTTGAGATTGTTACTAAGTTTATTTATTTACATTCCTTCAGCGCCGAATACAGTTCATTGTGTAGAAACTAACATCATTTCGTTTGGAAGATGTGATATTGTTTTGCTTAGTTTTTGTACGCTGTTGACACTCATAGTTGACACCCATATGGTTGTTCTTCAAAATCTCTTTGATGGTTGTTCCTGCTTGGTTGACCTCGTCTTCTTCTTCTGCCAGCTGATAGCTATTATAAAGATTGAAGTGTCAGTCTGTTCCCATTAATTTTAAGTATATGTTCAATAGAAATCTACCGATTTTTAACTTTAGTAGAAACAAGTTGTTTGGTGTCTCTTATTTGCTAGGCTTGTTGTACTTAAGTTACTAATATTTAAAGCGTTTTCTAACATTTATTTTCAAACATCACCGAGTCTGATGTGTGGGGCCATTAGTGCAAATACGACAGTAGCACGGCTCATCTTTGTTCTCTGGACTACATCCTGCTAAGGCTGGGAATCAGAGGGATTTTTAGAAGGATTTTTTAGAACGAATTATAAAAAATAATAATTTCAAACAGTTTAATTTCTTGTCCATTGTCTTTGTTATTAGTAACGTTTCACAATCTTATGTTAATACATGTACGAATGTAGCTTAAAAAATTTCACGGAATTAGTGGAGTATATTGAAATAAGTAACAACATAATTATCTATAATCTATATTGCATTTCCTTCAAAGTAGTTCCTGTCGGCAAATACAGACTTTTGCTAACGTGTACACAATTAGTGGGAACATTTGTTGCACCCATTCTTTGAC
This sequence comes from Meghimatium bilineatum, assembly GCA_034231615.1. Lineage (NCBI taxonomy): Eukaryota > Metazoa > Mollusca > Gastropoda > Stylommatophora > Philomycidae > Meghimatium > Meghimatium bilineatum. The sequence goes on from CM067322.1 coordinate 73,296,013, forward strand.
ACCTCTCTAAGCTGTTTGGTAGCATTGGTAATAACGCCATCTGCAACCTTGAATCGCTGTCATTTCAGTACCAATTTCAGTCGATGAAACAAGAAAAAAATCAACCGTTGCGAGGTCGAGAGAATATGCTGACTGCACTAAGGTAATAAAATTATGCTATGCGAAATACCGCTTTACCAATAGGGATCGATATTCTGGCGCATTGTCATGCAGCGTAATCTCTTGTTCTCCTTTTTTCTGATCATTATCTTTATTGTGGTATCATCGTATGCTTTACCTAAGTAATGTTAGTGTCTCTGGAGGTGACTTCTCAAGCAAACCACAGAATTTGATATTTTGTACTTTGTTTAATTAATGACATTTTCAACTCCGAAATTAGCACAGCATACAAATATCTGTACCTTCTCTTGGAGAGTGTATTGTCAAGGCCATTACCAATTTCATCATCATCTTCTTCTTCTTCTTCGTTCGTTCTCAAACTCCTGCAGATTAGCAGGATGTAGTCCGGATAACGGAATACGTTGTGTCATGGTTTGCAGCATTGCTGCGATATCTGCGCCTTTCGGCCTGCCACATCCGACTTCAGCATGGCTTTGGGTCACTGACCCTATATGAAATGGGAAAGCCAACTCCCAACACACGGACGATTACCAACTTCTAAATATAATCTCCATAAAAAATCATCTTTCATTCAAGAACTATTCGAATATTTAGGGAACTGTTTCAAGCTACCTCGTATTATATTAGAGTTAAACATTTAAATTGACAATGTCATAATCCCAGTTATTATATCGCAAGGTCATGACCTACATTATACAAGCATGTGTGCTAATCCGTTTTACGTCGCAGAGTAAGGACAATCTAATTATTGTTAGGATTTTTATTGGCTGGAGGAAGTATAAATAGCAAAGTATAAATAAATGATCAATGAAAATCATGTCAATAATCGGTGTGGCCTAAGGTAATGACACACAGGCACGTATAAAAGAAGTCATGGCTCGGTGTATTGATAAACTTGTGAATAAAGGGCCACTAGTTCATATCACGCAAAATGCAAAAATATGTGACTCTAAAATGATAACATTAGCACATGCTTTCCCATCAATACGAGATATGGAGATCCACTATTAAGTTAGAAGTATACTTCTATTTTGGTTTTATCATCCGCAAACGTAATTCTATTTTGGTTATATCATCCGCAAACGTAATTCTATTTTGATTATATCAACCGTAGACAAAATTATACGAACATTCACGTAATTCTTATTTGGCAATATATGTGAGTGACCGTTTAAAAATTTGGTTGACCAGAGTCCATATATTCAAAAATTAATATACTGCAAGATGGGGGTAAACAAAATTAATAAAACCCAATAAAAAATTAAAAATGATGTGCCAGAACATCGGGATTCAGAAAAACACAAAATAACAAAATGGAACTTGCGGGCAAGAACATCGAGGTTAAGATATGCAAGAAATAACACAATCAAACAGCAGTGCAAGAATAATGGGTTGGAGATGACATTATTACCAATGCTACCAGCAGGACAACCCAACATTTTTTTGGCTGTGGCTGTTTTCTAGGTAATAAATACGTTTAGAAGTTTGCTATTGTTTTCTGAATGGTCCGGATGTACAATTGTCTGTGGCGGTGATCGAATTCGGTACTTTGGCCGTCACAAACGTGCTCTGTACAACTCCGTAACAGAGCCGGACTTGTAATAGTTAAATAATGCACTAGAGTTCTGTAGCAGAAGGGCTAGTGATCTTGTTTCGCAAATACCGCCGAACGCATCCGAACCAGGTCGACGTTTCAGATATTTACCAGATCGAGGTAGCTAGACGTTGTATTAGCAATGCAACTGTAAGTAGGTCTGTCTAAAAAGAAGAGTCAATGCGGCATGTTTTCCGCCTAGGAGATGCTTTCGGCCTGCGTGAGGCTTGTGTGATAAAGGTAGCATGTTTTTACTGTCACCGCGGAAAGTATAAGTGGGGCTTAAGCATTCAATAAAAGCTGAAAACAATGTCCTATACTTGATGTGTTTCTAAAATATATTGTAAAAAATGTTTAACGGGTCTCGTTCTCACACAGGATGAGACACACTGTTATACGAGGCGTGTTCAAATGAAAACGGGACTTGTTACACCACGCGTGATAGAGCGCACTGATATTGATGACATTTTGCACTAGTAATGAGTATCCAATAATTTACATACGGTCACGTGTTCATCTTCCCAGCATGCATATGTGCTGCAGAAGACTGTTAACAATATGGCGGGTGTGATTCCGAACCCGTCCAAAGTGAATCAGCGTGCTGTGATCCAGTTTCTTTCATTTGAAGGATGTCAAGCAGTAGACATTCATCGGAGAATGAAGGCAGCATATGGTGACAAATGTTTGTCGAGGACCAGAGTGATGGAGTGGGTGCGTATGTTTAAAGACGGACGTGAGTTAACGGCAGATCTTGCACGGCCAAGTCAGGCGCATATTGTTGCAACAGAAGAAGACACTTTAGACAAGCTGCATAAGGCCATCAAGGCTAAGCGACCAGGCAGACTTTCTCAAGGTGTGATTCTTCTCCACGACAACGCTCGTCCGCACGTCGCAAAAATTGTGCAGGAAACATTGGCAAAGAAGAATTGGGAAGTTCTTCATCACCCAGCCTATAGTCCCGATTTATCCCCGTGTGATTTCCATTTGTTCGGACCGTTGAAGAAAGCACTAAAGGGACAGCGATTCAACAGCGACGCAGACGTGAAGACAGCGGTGACCACATGGTTCAGAGAACAGCCACGCAACTTTTTCTCGGACGGCATTCGACGTCTACCTAAACAGTGGGATGCTTGCCTAAATGCATACGGAGATTTTTTCTGATGAACCCAGGTGCATTCTTATTCACAAGTGGTTGCTTTGTTCAATTCCGTTGAAAATATTAAATTGCGTATGATACTTTTTAAATAAATCCACAAGTCCCGTTTTCATTTGAACACGCCTCGTATAAAGTAAACTAAAATTATTATTTATATGTGGGAAAATCTGAGACGTGATTTGTATTTGTATTTCTCTTGAAAAACACAGAAAGTAATGATAATCCACGTAATATCAATGAATCTTGAAAACTGGAAGAGGTAAGTTATTGGAAAAGAAAAATGTTGAACGTTTTACTGCTTTTCGTCCTAGAGATATCGTCTCTTATTTCCGTTATCTAGAGTAATGAAAAGTCGATAACAGAGGCACGGACGAAGCTTGGGCACTTGTTTCAATTAGTGACTGGTGCAGTAAACCGTTCTTCATGGGAAATATTTTATTCATTAGCCTTTTCGTGCTTGTCAAAGCTGGTCTACACTGTATCCAAGCAACGCTGAATCCAAAAGAGCATTTTCTGCTATTTCACAAGCCTCGATTTCGTCTCCAGTGATTGCTGCCTAGATTTTCCATATGAATTTCATTGCTTAAACGTTATACAATAGTTTTTTTGGCTCCAGTAGGAGTAGACAGTTATCACTACAGCTAGTCTTAGTAAAGTAAACACTTCATAGCATAGGGCATATGTGCTTTGACAGCATTTATGCGTATTTTACCACACAGTAAAATGTGCTGGTACCGGATGTAATGTTTACACTTAGACAACTAACAGGAAGAGTGACAGAAAACAACAAAGAATTACACATCGCATTCGTCGACCAAGAAAAGGTCTTTGACTGAGAAGACAGACAGCTTTGGAAAACACTATTAATATACGGAATACCAGAACATTTAATCAATATATGTAAGAGTATTTATACTAATAGCCAAAGTGAAGTAAGAACAAATACATGAGTGTCTAAAAAGTTCCAAATCCAATCAGGAGTTCGCCAGGTTTGTGTCGTATCCACTCTACTTTTTATAACATATATGGAGCACATCTGTAAACTAACAAGTACAACGAAGAAGACAAATTGAATGAACTATTTTTTGCAGACGACCAAGTACTAATAGCGACATCAGAAAAACAATTACAAGTACATATGAATAAACTCCACACAACATGTCATAAATTCAACATGAAGAATAATATTGAATAGACCGAAATAATGTCATAAGCAAAGACAGAAAGAAATAGCACTATCTCCATCGATAATAAATACGTTAAACAGGTTAAGGAGTTTACTTACTTAGGAAGCATTATATCGAGTGAAGGGAAAAACAGTAAAGAGATACAAAATAGATGCAACAAAACATACCCGATTTTAGGATAGATAATACGTATTTTAAAGAACAAAAACGTAAACATAGACACAAAAGTTGCATTATTCAAGACTATTATTATCCCATCACTCATGCCAAAATCGGCTGTGCTGGGCCTACAAGCCGCATAACGGTGGAACAACTTAACTCCGTGCTGATTATTATGGAGCGAACACATAACACAGGAGCAAGCTTACAAACAACTCACAAGAAGGCCATCCCAAGAGAACTTTTCTACCCCTTACGCTGCAAGGCAAACAGGGACAACAGCGTATAGATAGACAGATTGTACATAGGCACACATAAATACAATTTATCAGCGATGATCCCTCGTCGATACTAGGTTGACTGTTCATTCTTCATATGATTTTTTTTAGCGTTGCTTTTCAAACCCCAAACTGTATCTCTTTTCTAGCAGGACAATGGTCTTACATGATTTCCAGCAGTATCGCTTTTCAAGCGGGACAATGGTCCTACTTGATTTATAGCTGTATATCTTTTATAGCTGAACAGTGGTCCTACTTTATTTCCAGCAGTATCGCTTTTCTAGTAGGACGATGGTCCTACTTGATTTCTAGCTTCATCTCTGTTCTAGAGAAGCAATGGTCCTACTTGATTTCTAGCTCCATCTCTGTTTTAGAGAAGCAATGGTCCTACTTGATTTTCAGCTGTATCTCCTTTCTAGCAGGACAATGGCCCTACCTGATTTCCAGTTGGATTTAGTCCACGATGATGCATTGTGTTGCAGTTTTATTTGCGTTAATGACAGCCGTATTCGGTTACAGTGATGGTATCTAACACGTTTAGTGTTTTAACAATTCGGTTGTAATGTGAGCATCCGTAACCTATCACTTGTAAATCTGTCATACGCAACAGCTTATTTATCCTGATTGCTCGAATTGCACACTGTTTCGTTTCATCAATCTGAATCCTCACAGCAGTCAAAATTGTTTATACAAGTAAATTCATGTAGGAAGCAAGAGGATAAATTAACAATTCTTGAGACCAACGGGAATTGAACCAGTCCGTTCTAACGGCACCGAATCGCCTGAAACTAGAGTAAACGGTTAGTCGAGTATGGAAAAACCCGTTTACTCTAGTTGTCAGGCGATTCGGTGCCGTTAGAACGGACTGATTCAATTTCCGTTGGTCCTCAAATTGACATTTTGTGTCTTTCTTTATTCTCTATCGAACGAGCCACACATGACCAAATTTGACCGTCTGTTGTTAAACTATGAAAGTTCACTTCAAGTGAAAGAACGTTATTCTGTGTTTTCAAACTTCATCTCTCAGAACTTCTCATAGTTACATCTCTCTGTTTTCAAACTTCATCTTTCAGAACTTCTCATAGTTACATCTCTCTGTTTTCAAACTTCATCTTTCAAAACTTCTAATAGTTACATCTCTCTGTTTTCAAACTTCATCTTTCAGAACTTCTTATAGTTTATCTCTCTGTTTTCAAACTTCATCTTTCAGAACTTCTCATAGTTACATCTCTCTGTTTTCAAACTTCATCTTTCAAAACTTCTCATAGTTACATCTCTCTGTTTTCAAACTTCATCTTTCAGAACTTCTCATAGTTACATCTCTCTGTTTTCAAAATTCATCTTTCAAAACTTCTCATAGTTACATCTCTCTGTTTTCAAACTTCATCTTTCAGAACTTCTCATAGTTACATCTCTCTGTTTTCAAACTTCATCTTTCAGAACTTCTCATAGTTACATCTCTCTGTTTTCAAACTTCATCTTTCAGAACTTCTCATAGTTACATCTCTCTGTTTTCAAACTTCATCTTTCAAAACTTCTAATAGTTACATCTCTCTGTTTTCAAACTTCATCTTTCAGAACTTCTTATAGTTTATCTCTCTGTTTTCAAACTTCATCTTTCAGAACTTCTCATAGTTACATCTCTCTGTTTTCAAACTTCATCTTTCAAAACTTCTCATAGTTACATCTCTCTGTTTTCAAACTTCATCTTTCAGAACTTCTCATAGTTACATCTCTCTGTTTTCAAACTTCATCTTTCAAAACTTCTCATAGTTACATCTCTCTGTTTTCAAACTTCATCTTTCAAAACTTCTCATAGTTACATCTCTCTGTTTTCAAACTTCATCTTTCAGAACTTCTCATAGTTACATCTCTCTGTTTTCAAACTTCATCTTTCAGAACTTCTCATAGTTACATCTCTCTGTTTTCAAACTTCATCTTTCAGAACTTCTCATAGTTACATCTCTCTGTTTTCAAACTTCATCTTTCAGAACTTCTCATAGTTACATCTCTCTGTTTTCAAACTTCATCTTTCAAAACTTCTCATAGTTACATCTCTCTGTTTTCAAACTTCATCTTTCAGAACTTCTCATAGTTACATCTCTCTGTTTTCAAACTTCATCTTTCAGAACTTCTCATAGTTACATCTCTCTGTTTTCAAACTTCATCTTTCAGAACTTCTCATAGTTACATCTCTCTGTTTTCAAACTTCATCTTTCAAAACTTCTAATAGTTACATCTCTCTGTTTTCAAACTTCATCTTTCAGAACTTCTTATAGTTTATCTCTCTGTTTTCAAACTTCATCTTTCAGAACTTCTCATAGTTACATCTCTCTGTTTTCAAACTTCATCTTTCAAAACTTCTCATAGTTACATCTCTCTGTTTTCAAACTTCATCTTTCAGAACTTCTCATAGTTACATCTCTCTGTTTTCAAACTTCATCTTTCAAAACTTCTCATAGTTACATCTCTCTGTTTTCAAACTTCATCTTTCAAAACTTCTCATAGTTACATCTCTCTGTTTTCAAACTTCATCTTTCAGAACTTCTCATAGTTACATCTCTCTGTTTTCAAACTTCATCTTTCAGAACTTCTCATAGTTACATCTCTCTGTTTTCAAACTTCATCTTTCAGAACTTCTCATAGTTACATCTCTCTGTTTTCAAACTTCATCTTTCAGAACTTCTCATAGTTACATCTCTCTGTTTTCAAACTTCATCTTTCAAAACTTCTCATAGTTACATCTCTCTGTTTTCAAACTTCATCTTTCAGAACTTCTCATAGTTACATCTCTCTGTTTTCAAACTTCATCTTTCAGAACTTCTCATAGTTACATCTCTCTGTTTTCAAACTTCATCTTTCAGAACTTCTCATAGTTACATCTCTCTGTTTTCAAACTTCATCTTTCAGAACTTCTCATAGTTACATCTCTCTGTTTTCAAACTTCATCTTTCAGAACTTCTCATAGTTACATCTCTCTGTTTTCAAACTTCATCTTTCAGAACTTCTCATAGTTACATCTCTCTGTTTTCAAACTTCATCTTTCAGAACTTCTCATAGTTACATCTCTCTGTTTTCAAACTTCATCTTTCAGAACTTCTCATAGTTACATCTCTCTGTTTTCAAACTTCATCTTTCAGAACTTCTCATAGTTACATCTCTCTGTTTTCAAACTTCATCTTTCAGAACTTCTCATAGTTACATCTCTCTGTTTTCAAACTTCATCTTTCAGAACTTCTCATAGTTACATCTCTCTGTTTCAAACTTCATCTTTCAGAACTTCTCATAGTTACATCTCTCTGTTTTCAAACTTCATCTTTCAGAACTTCTCATAGTTACATCTCTCTGTTTTCAACTTCATCTTTCAGAACTTCTCATAGTTACATCTCTCTGTTTTCAAACTTCATCATCTATAATGTTCTCTAAATATAATTATTACTATAATTGTTTGTATATATGTTGCCGGATTCGAAAGGGGTGGCAAAAATTAGCAAAACGCGACTTGTCATGCATTTTGTAAGAGGTCACTAAAATGGTTTTGGTGGTGGAAGTGTCTGTTCCATCCCATGGATCCGTCACAGTCATCTGGAAGCCATGCTGAAGTCGATGTGTTGGCTAGAAAAGTACATATATCGCAGTCAAGATATAAACCATGACACAACGCATTCCATTTTTTGGACTATATCCTGCTACCTTGCAGGAGTTTGAGAGCTAAGCAAAATAAGATAAAGAAATTTTATTATCATCAGTTGTTTGTTGTACTTGTTTATTTTGATTCACAATGATAACGAGTGATCAAGCTCACTCACTCACTCACTCACTCACTCACTCACTCACTCACTCACTCACTCACTCACTCACTCACTCACTCACTCACTCACTCACTCATTCACTCACTCACACACTCACTCCCTACTCACTCACTCACTCACTCACTCACTCACTCCCTACTCACTCACTCACTCACTCACTCATTCACTCACTCACACACTCACTCCCTACTCACTCACTCACTCACTCACTCCCTACTCACTCACTCACTCACTCACTCACTCACTCACTCACTCACTCACTCACTCCCTACTCACTCACTCACTCACTCACTCACTCCCTACTCACTCACTCCCTACTCACTCACTCACTCACTCACTCACTCACTCACTCACTCCCTACTCACTCACTCACTCACTCACTCCCTACTCACTCACTCACTCACTCACTCACTCACTCACTCACACACATAATTGATACATAATGTATAACAGCTCTTCAACTATTGCATTCTCAAAGATATTTAAAATTATGTAGGACTGGATATGTTTCTAGATAATTTTCACGAATTTTTCTCGATTAGAACTTTCAATACTAACCACACATTTAGTTTCGTCGGTAAAGATCTGACTATTTGTGTCTGGATTCTCCCGCAGATTGTAGTTTAATCTATATATATATTAAGTTGACAATTGGTTTCTAGAACTCCTGATACTATATTGTGGTATAATTTATAAGAATCTGACTATTTATTTCAAGAATTCCTTGTAGAGTGTAAGAATCGAACTATTTGTTTTCAAGAATTCACTGTAAGTTGTATTCCAATCTATAAGAGTTTGATTATATTTAGAGTTCACTGTATATTGTATAATAATCTATAAGAATCTGACTATTTGTTTCTAGAATTCACTGTGGATTGTATTTTAGTATGTAAGGGTCTGAATGTTTGTCTACAAGTGTGTGATTTCCCCCTCCCCAACTCCGTACAGAATATACTGCCTTGTACTTCTTCACTTATCTGATGGAGGAATCTCGGGGCCATGAGGTTAAGCAAATAGATATAGGGTTACAGTATGCATGTAAGCACAAAGCCACCACTCATTGGTGGGCCTGGAAGTCTGGATTCGTATGTCCGTTTTCTCACATCTTAGTTCTTGGATTCATTCAACAGCTTAACTTGGATGCGCTTTGCAGTTTGACTGTCAAAGAATTCCAACTTACAAACAAATTTACTTTTATTACACCAACTTCTTTCCAAATTTCCGTTCATTCTTTCTTGTGTATATAGTTCATCTTACTTATTTGATGTATTGAAGTAGAACGTGTACTTTTATCCTTCTGTCATACTATATTATATTATATATATATATATATATATATATATATATATATATATATATATATATATATATATATATATATATATATATATATATATATATATATATATATATATACTTTATTTCGCCCGTGGTTGTCAGGGCCCGAATGGGGAGCAAAGAATAGCATTACGTTTTACCTTCCATGCATGTCGTACGAGGCGACTAAGGAGGTTATGGGATGGAGTTGACTGTCCCATCCCATGTAGGGTCAGTGACCCAAAGCCATGCTGAAGTCGGATGTGTCAGGCCGAAATACGCAGATATCGCAGCAACTATGTAAACTATGACACAACGCATTCCATTCTCCGGACTACATCCTGCTGATCTGCAGGAGTTCTAGAACGAACGCAGAAGAAGAAGAAGATACTGTATTTGTTTTATATACTTGGCTTTTTTAGTTCACATGTATGGAGGCACAAATGAATCTCTATTTACAATTTCTCTAATCATTTTGTAAATGTCTAGAATATATTTTGAGAGTAAATATCTAAAAATCAGAAAGTCGTAAGAAGACACGACAAACAATATCATACATGAAAAGACTTAGTTTGTCGATTGCCAACATCATTGATATTATTGATATTTCTAATATGTGTTAATATTACAACAGAAGACGGCAAAATAGATAGAGAAATTGAGATGAGGTGCAAAAAAGCAAACGCTGTAACATACCAACTGTCACCGCTGCTTAAAAACCCAGCGATCAAAATGGCGACCAAAAGACTAATAAACATCATATTTATACCATCGTTATTTTACCAGTGTGAGATATGGCCCCTTGACAAAAATACCTGTGAGAAAGATTACAACATGCGAGATGAATTGCTCGAAAAAGGCTTTAAACGGCGCCAGGAGAGACCGAATGAGAGGGGAAGAGATCAAAAAGATAGCAAAGACCATACCATGCAAATAATATATAGACAGAAAACAGATGAACGGGCACCTTATGCGAATGGAACCATCACAACCAGCCATTCAGGCATACAACAGTAGAAAGAACAGCTACGAAGCAAGAGGAAGACCAAGAATAATATGGGAAGATTCAATCAGAAAGATTGTTAAAAATCACGACCTAACCATGACAGGCGCATGGCGTCAGGCGCTAAATACTCAAAACTTCAACTCCCCACGACGCCTAACAACACTTGTGGAAAAGATAATAGATAGGTAGTTACTATTACACGCATTTCAATGAACCCATTAATATATTTAATACTGTTAGCATTCATTGACAGAGAGACGTCACTTCACAACGGTCAGTACCATATGTGCTGAGTCTCCTCTAGCAGGGGACGATAGTTATCTATACAGATAACTCTAGCAGCATGCACGTTATATACATGGATTTCTTTTGTTAAGACAGTGGTCATTGCTCGATTGTAGAGTGTGAGTCTGACTCACAAACTGAACTCGCTCGATTTTGCAAGTAGTAGGAAATTCGACCATTCATATTGTACTGGCGATGCGATTGGATTTAGTAGTGTTAGTGTTTAAGTAGTGTTTAGTAGTGTTAGTGTTTAGTAGTGTTAGTGGTTAAATAGTGTTTAGTAGTGTTAGTGTTTAAGTAGTGTTTAGTAGTGTTAATGTTTAAATAGTGTTTAGTAGTGTTAGTGGTTAAATAGTGTTTAGTAGTGTTAGTGTTTAAGTAGTGTTTAGTAGTGTTAGTGTTTAAATAGTGTTTAGTAGTGTTAGTGGTTAAATAGTGTTTAGTAGTGTTAGTGTTTAAGTAGTGTTTAGTAGTGTTAGTGTTTAAATAGTGTTTAGTAGTGTTAGTGTTTAAATAGTGTTTAGTAGTGTTAGTGGTTAGTAGTGTTTAGTAGTGTTAGTGTTTAGTAGTGTTAGTGTTTAAGTAGTGTTTAGTAGTGTTAGTGTTTAGTAGTGTTAGTGTTTAAATAGTGTTTAGTAGTGTTAGTGGTTAAATAGTGTTTAGTAGTGTTAGTGGTTAAATAGTGTTTAGTAGTGTTAGTGTTTAAATAGTGTTTAGTAGTGTTAGTGTTTAAATAGTGTTTAGTAGTGTTAGTGTTTAATGGTGTTTAATAGTGTTAGTGGTTAAATAGTGTTTAGTAGTGTTAGTGTTTAAGTAGTGTCTATATGTGTTAAACATGCGGCAATAGTTGCAAAGCAATATTCTACATGATCACCATAATGATGATGATTAAATAATACTTTTAGCTATAAATAGGTAGCTCTTGACAACCCATAACGTTTCTGACAAAACACAGGTTCTTCTCAGTTGTGTAGCCGAGGTTACCCAAGGTCTTATAGAGTTGTCACAAAGACATCATCGTGTAATGGAGTTTTTGTGGATGCATGTATAGTCCTCGATTGAAGGCACTCCGGTGTGCTAGTATCCCATGCTTACAACGGCTGCGCACAGCATACACTTCTGGACCAACTAACTCATTATTCTTCTCTCATAATTGTTGACCCATCCGCAGTGATAGCACATCTAGCTTTTCCCGTTACTAAGGTATATTTGCACGAAGGCCACCTTAAGAAAACCCTTCTCATCCTGACGTTGAAAGGCAACAAAGGGTTTAACGAATAGATAGATAATATAATTTTTTCCACAGATGACAGATTGACAATCAATTCCCCCAAGTTCCGTAGTAGCCTCTTACGATATGCCTGGAAAGAAGACAGTGGCTATATTCTTACACCCTGAACTAGAAGTCCATGTCCCGATTGCCACATGGGCGATATTCATGATATAATATTGTTTAAATTATTAAATGATACATTTCTCAAGATGACATCAAGACATGTAGAACACAAAGAACACCAAGGACAGATACGAAACGTCATATGTATACCTTGAAAGAAGTTACTACAAAAATGAAAGCTGCTCACACGCATCAGAAAGAAACAGTCCATTGTTTTGGACACATCACGAGAAAAAGAAAGATGGAATGTATCTGACAATATGCAAGTTGAAGAGCAAGGGTGGTAAGGGGAAGACCAAGAGAGGAGATTCTAGACAACTTAGCAATGTGGCATGGGAGAATATTGGTATCGGAAATAATTGACAGCACACAAAACAGAAGGTCATTTAAAGTGATGGTAATCAATGCCCCACACGGCAGGGATTATGATGAAGAAAATATCAAAGTCGACGGCCGTGGCAGAATGAGAAGCACGTTCTTCCACAGATCTTAAACTGTTATCCTTAGAGATATGAATGTGTAAATCAGTTTCGAAAATACAAGGAATGAAATCCCTTGCCATATTGATAAGCAGGTTGCCTTGCGTTCAAGAAGTCAAGTGTTGGGTCTAAGATCTAGGGTCGTTACATATTGTTTAAACAGTGTATTTTCAGAAGATCAATGTGGATTATCGGTTGGAACTAATGATGATGATGTTGATGTTCTTCCTTCGCAAGCGAAGATAAGCATGACATGAAAAGCAGTAATTGTGATGAACAAGTAGGAAAAAAAATGTGTGATTGTCTAATTTGGTTTGTGAGTTCGTAGATGCACGATGAGTCCGATTCGTGCCCGTAAAGTTCTATTGCAGTGCATGCAGGAGTGCAGAGGGTTCGGGGTAGTAGTTTTCGGTATTTGTCCTTCTGCTTGCGTTGCTTGCAAATTGCCCGCAGTATTCTTTATTTTTCAAATTTAGTTATGCCTGCAGTGATCTGGGTGCGCCAAGCCGAGAGATCAAGGGCTGTGGTCTTTCTGGAGCTATGATCAATGCTGCAATGCGTGAGAGATTTTTAGGTAATCCTTTAAGCACTTTTCTGCCCTCCGCTTGAACGTTTACCGTCGCACAACTCCCCATAGACTAATCTCTTTGGAAGGCGCTTGTCTGGAATACGGACGATGTGGTCAGTCCAGCGGAGTTGGGACCTTGCCAACAGGGCATGGGTGCTTTGTATACATGACTTTTGAAGGATTTCCATGTCTGGTACTCGATCCTGTCAACGTACACCCATGATATTTCTTAGAATCCAAAGGTGGAAAGAGTTGTCGAGCGTGTCTCGCATAGACAGTTCAGGAAGACGCAGCATAAATCAGTGTTAGTAGAACCACTGCGTGGTGCACGTCCAACTTAGTTGTCAAACTTAGACCACGCCTGATCCAGACGTTGGCACTAAGGCTCCGGAATGCCGCAATGGCGCGATCAATAAGCAGGGCAACATCCTCGTCAATTGTCACAGTTTGCGACAGGGTGCTTCCGAGATATATAAACGTATTGACAGTATTGAGAATGATTCATTTCTAATGATACATCTCTTTAAGCTACGAAGTTACGTGCTGTGAGTGATACTCTTGACAGGTGACATGTTGTTTCATTAATAGGGACGTAATATATATGGTAAAAGAAAAGAAAAAAACATTAACATTTATCCAACAGAAAGATCAAGGGGAGAAGAGACAGGAAGACAAAGAGAGAAATGTATGGATGGGTTGCACTGTGACACAAAAAAAAGATGTCACCCACTAACTTATTAACAACTCAAGAGACAAAGAGTAGAAGCATGATCGCCTACGTCACATGTCGTGGCATTTGATTGATTGATTTATGGTAAAACTCGACTATAGTGAATGCAACTCTAGAGATGCAATTCTGAGCCATTTTGATGATACATGGAGAGAAAGGTAGCTATGTCTATAACATGTTTTTCTCATTTATATATTTCGTGAGCGTTTTTTAAAGCAACTAGTTTAAATATTGTAGCATTTATTAACTTTGAACTTTCACAAAACTTTCCTAAACATATACACACACGATTTCCCATGTATATATATACCCACACATACTCTGTAAAATCCACAAGCATTCTGTTATTTTTTCACCAGAATATATTATTCGCCACCAGAAGTTTCTCACCGTCATTGCATCCATCTCGATCATCGCTAGCAGCACATAAACTTCCAGATCTCTACCAAAAACAAACTCATTTCCTTCATTCTCCGCAAACCGGTTTCAAGTCTGGGAGATTTATTATAAAATAAGCTGAAATCCTTGGACGAACGAGCTCACCCGCTGTGAGTAAGCAGTCCACTTTTGCTAAATACATCACCATCAGTCGCATGCGACGGGCTTCAAAACTTTGTGCATCACTCAGCGATGCCCTCAACACCAATCTCGTTGGTTGTCAGTACGCCCAAGTGGGACAAATTCACTTTACTCGCGGCATACAAAAGCAGAGACTATGATATATGGCATTCCTTGGAGTGCAACAGTTGATTTGAGATCGTAGGAAACAAGGCTGTGATGGAGACGGGTTTAGAAATCGGATGGATCACGTCTATGTTGTGTGTGTGTTTGTGTGCGTGATATAATTAGGTAAACATGTAAGTGTGTGTATTCGGAAATATGCTCATTAATGTAAATATGAATATGTGTGTGTGTGTGTGCATTTTGCTTATATGTATGTATGTATGCATGCAGTCCCTTAGATATGATTACCTTAAGGAGGGAGGTTTACCTAAAAAAAATCTATTCCTCCGTTTTCATGTGTACATTTCACTATGAGGGAAAATTTGAAGACCGTTGTGTAAAAAACTCATAAGGGAGGTATATTTACAGACCTTTTGGCTATGTCCCTTGGCAGTTTGAGAATGATACATTTCTAATGATACATCACCTGAAGCTACGAAGTTACGTGCTATAAGTGGTACTCTTGACAAGTGGCATGCTAATTCGTTAATAGCGACGTAATATATACGGTAAAAGAAAAGCAAAACTTTAACATTTATCCAAAAGAAAGATCAAAGAGAAATGAGACAGAGGAAGACAAAAAAGACACATTTATGGAAGCGTTGCCACTGTGGCACAAAAAAGATGTCACCAACTGAACGTCTTGTTCTGAACATGTCATGTTCAGATTTACTAAGGAGGAGGTTTTAACACCCAAACCCTCCCTTGTCTACGGGTCTATATATATATATATATATATATATATATATATATATATATATATATATATATATATATATATATATATATATATATATATATATATATATATATATGTGTGTGCATGCATGCATGTCCTTAGAAATTGAATAAAAATTCTTCAAATGATCCATAAATATCACTACATAAAGCTTCAAATAAATGATTACATAAATATCCCTACACAAAGCTTCGAATCTATAATTTCAAAAGAGTGATTGCAAAAAAAAGAGGAAGTGCAGTCTTATACTAGCACTTGGTCGCGACTCTGGTTTGGCTTAAACTTTACGGAGTCCTCTTCTTCACAGTTTGACAACTCTACACATGAAGTCCGATTTTTTTAATAAATGATGCTGAATTTTTGACTACAATGCCTTGTCTTGTAGCTCTTGCATTTTAAAGATAGCAATACTTGTTTTCTGACAGCCAAAAAATGGAAGGGTTTACGTTAATATTTAGTATATTTTCTGTCAATGAGGGGAAATGCGTCTTATCTGTTTATTGGTTTGTTTTCTCTTCAACTCTTTATTGGCTTCAGGCAAAGTATAAATATACTGGCCAATTAAAAGCACGATAAAATAGTAAGACGTCATCAGTGAATTATATTTCTGTGAAATGCTTATGTGCGCATCAAATCGATTAATCTTGGAACGGAAATAACGTTTCTCGTGAGTGCGAAATATGTAGATGTTTATTTAGAGACTTCGTTGTTTTATCTTAATAATAGTTGAACTCCAGTTGAATAATAGTTCAACTCCAGTTTACCCAATGGTGTAAAGTATATTCTATGTGCTTTTATTGTGGTGTCTTCGCCATATCAAGTTGTTGTAATTATTTATAGCGTATCATAAAGCAGCACTTACGACAAAAAATATTGTAGATAAATTCGATTAAGAAATTATTAAAAGAGCAATTCATAGACTTTTGGATTGCAAAGAAGCATCGACACTAAAGAAGTTGAAAAAGTATCTCGAAAAGAACAACGACATTAACATTTATATCCAATAGAATTTGTTTCAATTTCAGCAGTAACAAAGAAAAATAAAACCTTCAAACTTCATCATGTTCAGAAAATTGCATATACTATGTTCTCCGATATTGACAAGGAATTCTGGATAAAATATGAAGACCACATATTGAAAGTGGAAGAAGAATATTGGCAGAAAGATGGGTTACGCTTCATTCAATCAACTACAACTATCGATCTTTACGATTCATCGGATTATGAATAGAGAAATAAAAAGACTTAGAAATAAGGCCAGGGGAAGCCCGAGGAGAAGAATGATTTAGATAACATCAAGGTAATAGTGAACACATATGAAAAAACACAGCCGAAATGACACATCTATCATTGTAAAGACATGTGAGATATATAATGTATACCCTTGATGGACAACAAGATCATATTGACAATTGTTAAAAGTAGTAAGCTTGTGTGATTTAGCCATTTGATTAGAGATGAATTTTACTCTAAAATAATCATGTAGAGCAAAGTAGGTGTAAGCATTAGATGTGGCCAATATAAGGTAATGACTGATAATATTCTTCTTCTTCAGCGCTCATTCTCAAATTTCTGCTGGATTTTTCTTGTAGCAGGACTATGGTCCTATAAGATTTCCAGCAGGATGTAGTCCAGAATATGGAAATGCGCAGTGTCGCAGCATTATTTGCGCCATTGGCCTGACACATCCGTCTTCGGTGGACTGATAGTATTAAAGACTGCCAATTTTTTTTAATTTCTCCACATTCTCCACATGAATTCTGAATATAATTTGTCCGAAGTTTCCAGAATGCCTCCACTAGTACTTACAATGTTCATATTAGAACGAAGGTGATAATGACTATGGTAAATACAATGTATGTTTACGTTTATTTAAAATTACAAGAATCAATAATACTACAATTTCATAAAGCTTCAACTGTTCACCTTATATCTTGTTGCATATAATCTCAACACAAAGAAAGAAAAATATTAAATATCAATTACTTATTTTTACCCATGTTACAACAAATGAAGGATACTCACACATCAACAAATATTATAAAATTTCTATTCCACATAAAAAAGAATCAATGCTATCTTTGTAAAGTACGATATTTGTAGCGACTGCTACGATAAACCCGTTCAATTTAGATAATAATTAATCATAAATCTTTAACGTGGTTATAAAACAATGTACTCTTGCAAAATATGAAGTTCATACGCTTAATAATTACGAGATAATAGACAATATCGGTGTTCAACAATTGATGAACCCACTATAATAATTATACTCTCTGATTCAAATACCAACGTGAAAGTGGATTCATGATTCAAAGAGAAGTGGTTAGTCAAAATTATATTTGTAAAGAAATATTTTATCGTTTGTTCTATAACTTTCACTAGAGCTTTCTTATAGCTAGACAAAGAACGAATATACATTTATGATGTCTTTTTGTTTGCTCCATTTGTACGACACAACCAATTAGGCTGTTGCAAATAAAACATTTAGGATTTATACATATTGGACAAGCGTGAGTTTGCCAGATTTCATAATATACAGTTTAGATCTGGATTGGTCAACCTTTTGCATTCGATGCGCCAATGTCTTCACACGTTAGTTCGAATGATCCAATCGACAAATGTAACTACATTCAGTTATTTACAGTATGCTCATATGGACATACGTAGCATTGTTATATAATAACATTATTGATTTATTAAGATAATATGAAATTGACATCCTTTAATGCTATTTATTAGTTAGCTTTAATTTCGTTAAACCCGTAGCGTTTGAAGTTACATTTAATATTGAGAGAAACAGAGAATTCTCAAAATTTGAATAGGACAATCGCAACCTCATTTTTTTTAAAATCAATATGATGGATGAAAATGCTTGTACACATATATACTTTGTTCCTAATCGACATAGATAAATTTGAGTATATTTTCTTGGTTCTGTAAAATGTTCACATGGTAATTATAGCCCAAAATTAATTATACCTGAATCGTTTGCGACTGCAAAAAGCACATACAATTTCATTTTCAATAATGAATTTATTTTCAAATAAATTTTATTTGTTTATTACTATGCATCTTCGAGATGTTTTCATCACTAAGTGAAAATATATTTATAAACGTAAGTTGGGTGTTTTTCTTTTGCAAAGCAATTTAAACGATTTTCAAATGATTATTGCAATAATAATAAGTAAAACACAAGGTAGATCCGCTTTACAATAAACACACAGACTATCAGACTATTGGGTATGGAGATGGGTATGACAAAACAAAAAAAAAGAAGATAATATTATACAAGACAGTTTCAAAGTCTGTGAGTTCACTGTAAACCTGATCGGTCGGGGTTTCTACGTTAAGTACTACTGTTATACACTTATGACTTTCTCGAGAAAGCCCACGAGATGATGGACTTCTTCCGTTCCCGCTCATACCCCGACAGGGTCCTTCAGTCCAAGAAGCCTCTCTCGCCAGGACACCCTCTCTAACACTCGGAGGTCTTCTCCCTCTGACAGTTTCAAACTTGTCCTGACTTTCCACCCGCATAGCGCTGCTATTCGTCATGTTCCTCTCCGTCACCTTCCCCTTCTCCAGTCTGATCCGGAGACACGGTAAGTGTTCTGTACCCCCCCCCCCTTCTGGTTGCGTACAGACGTGACAAGAACCTCAGGGATTTACTTGTTCAGAGTCATCTTAGGTCTGACGTCCCCCTTCATTCTGGTACTATCAGCCGCAATCGCCCTAGATGATACATCTGTCTGTATGTTACCCAGACCCGGTCCGTCACATTCCCCAAGGTCACCTTTTACATTGTGGAAAGTTTCTCTTGTGTGTCCCAGAATGTCATCTTTGCCATCATCTGCAAGCGCTGCACCATGATATACATAGGTGAGACTGGAAGGAGGCTTGCTGGCCGTTTCTGCGAGCACCTGCACAGTATCAAACACCATTCGGGCTATCCTGTGAATGTTTATTTCAACAGCACAGGCATTGGGGAGCACATGATATTTAGGTGAGCGCCATCAAAGCATGCTTCTCCGACGACCGAACCCGTCTGGTGCTTGAGAACCGCTATCTATATGAATCCGGCACTCTGAAACCCTTGGGTATGAATGAGCGCTTGACATATGTATAATTTCGGGTTGTTCCGTCATCTCTCGGTCTTGTTTTAACATGTATTCAGCTTTGTTTTTGTATACTTCCTATTTTTGTTCATTTCCTGTTTGTGTCACTTTTGACCTCATTTCTATCACTTCGATCAACTTATTACATGTGAACGCAAGTTGTGTCGTTCGTACTTGTTGTTTTTGATTTATATGTGTTTGTGATTCTTGATAAAGGCCTTTCGGTCGAAACGTCGATTTGTGTGTGTGTGCCTATGTGTGTTTCGTACAATTAGCAAAACTTTATTACCTTGTTTCAAGCTTTACCTATACAGTTTTACAGCAGTCTCACTTATTAACTATTGCAATAATCTATTTTTCCATATTGTCTGTAAAATTACCCATTAACTGTATCAATTTTACCGTTTCTTTAAATGTGGAAACTGACTGAGATTTATGTTTAAAAAAAACCCACAAAAAACTGAGAGACATAGTTATATCTTATATAGGGTCGGATTTAGCCTTGATAAGGCCCTAAGCTATTTAAAATATGGGTCCCTTTATACGTAATATTTGACAATTGCTCACTAGGACAATTTTTTGAGAGACCCCCAAGGAAGTGGGGGCCCTAAGCTATAGCTTGTGTAGCCTATACGTAAATTCTGCTCCGATCTTATATCGACTAAAATTAAAAAGCCATTTGGTGTCATATAAAAGAGCTCCAAAATATACTGAGAACTTGTCATCTAGAATGCCAGCGCACCTTACAATGAAGAATGAGATGACCGTATTCCAAAACTAACAACAATAATGTAACTTACCATGAGTGTATGTGATTTTCATTCTCATGCTCTGAATAGGTTCTATTTTCACACGTATTCATCATAGGTATGTCCTGCTTCATTTCATCGTCTTGACAAGTTGGAGATTTAATGTGTATCTTTTCATTTCCTTGACCACTTGCTTCGATTATCGACTTTCATATAAAGTTCCAATGTTCCAGGCCTGTATCCTGTTTTTGTGCTTTAATCTTTAGAAAATTTACTTGATGAATAGTTGATAAGTTTTATATAACTGACCTTTTGTTTTTGTTATTAGCACTAATGTGTAATGGTCAACTATTGGTGTTTTGGTCATGTGTTGGTCACTCCTAATCTGTATCGTCATGCGTTATGCAGGTGTGTGTATACGAGGGCATGTATGTAAATATGTGAGTGTGTCACGAATGTAATCCTAGTAGTGTTTATTAAAAGAACAAATCAAGAAAGTAAACAGTACAGAAATAAGAGAAGAATCTGAAGAGTAATTATATAACACAATCAACCAGCTGCTATTTTCTGATGATCAATGTACTATTTTCGAAGATTAACAACAGTTACAAAATCATATTAACGCACTCACGACAACATGCACAGAGTATAACATGAAAATAAATACGCAGACAGAAGCAATGAAGATCAGCATGTCACCAAACCCAGTGAATATAACAATAAGAGAACTAAAATGGAAAAAAGACAACTTCTGAATTTAAATATCTGGGAAGTATTTTCACAGACAAAAAAAATTAGAGTAATTTAGACAAGATGCCAGAAAGCAAACATAGTGACATACTAGCTAGCACCATTACTGCTCAACTCAAACATCAAGATGGAAGTCAAGAGACAGATGATAAGCAGTATTTTTGTGTAAACACTTTGCTACCAATACCAAACATGGCCGCTGACAGTGGTCCAGAAGAGAAAACTTACATTAAAACAAATACACAGAATTAAAGTTCCGACCATAATTCATTTATCAAGCAAGAACATGGCAAACACACATACAAGAATAGAAAATGAAGGAAACTACTTGCAAAGAAAGTGATTATGCATCTATGTTAACATACAGATAAATATCGTTATTCTTGCTCCCTTTTCGGGCCCGTGAGCACAAAGTCGAAGCGATAAGTAACAATCAGGAAAGGGGGTTAAAAACTCCGTCGTCTCAGAAAACCAGCAATGAGAAAGCAGTGGAAAACAGAATTGTTTTCTAGATTCATAATAATGTGTTCCATGTAATTCAAACAGTAGCACATAATCAAATAAGGTCTTTAATTAAAAATTAAGTATAAAAAAGATTAAATTTTTGTTAGTTAGTCGTCATATCGCCATCATGGCGCTCCGGACAAGTCCATAGTTGCTCCGATCACATATTGAGTATGTCTTCATCATGAGGTAACTGTTCTGGTTCCGTGTTGGTTGATAACTCTTCTTTTGATTCCTATATATCGCTCGTTTCTTGCAACACCACGCTTCGCTTTCAGGTCCTAATTATAGCCATATAAAGAAATGGAAGATGATAAAGTCCGCATATCTTCCAAATGGACAAACTCCATGATTGCATTAAAAAATTAGAACGGTCCATTGAACTGCCATTAATCACTGTGTGGCCACGCTTGTAAATGTGTCTGCTCTTTCGGTTCCATCAAGACTCACGTGCTTATGCACAAAAATGAAGGTTTAGACTTCAGGGCAGATTTAGTTATCGATTCAATCCACTGACAGCGCAGAACTTCTAACTAAATCTTTCGAAGCATTCTCATAGAATCAGTAAGACAACATACACTTGTGGCACTAATGATTGAACTCCAGCCATATCTTTGCCTTCGTTACTTCATCACCTCCAGTGTCACACTGTTAGTGTTTAGATAAATAAATATCACATTTCTTTTTTTTTTAAATACACTTTGCTGTGCATTGAACAGTGAATTTCCAGGCACAGAGCATGTGCCGAGACACGAAGCAATCAGTGTAGATAATAATATCTCGAATGGACGAACTCTCACTCCTTCTTCTTCTTTCGTTCACTTGAAAAATGTCTATATCTGTATTTCTCTCTCCTGAATAAAAGTTACTGTCTTTTGTAGTTCGCACAGTAGCACATAGAGCTTTGATTCCAGTGTTGTTTCCTCTAGCCAATATGTCTGCCTCAGGGTTTCATATTCAGAACACTCTTGAAGTATATGTTTTGCACTCTGTGCTGTCTGTCCACATGTACACATGGCCGTGTTGCAAATTTTGTGTACATGTGACTGCGAAGCCGGTATGGTCCGTTCTGAGGCGTAGAAATACAACTTACTTCGGTATTAGAGTAACAATGTATACAAATACACTTTTGGAGATATAATAAATAAGTATTATTTCACTGAAGATACAAGAAACATTAACGGGTGGAATACAATAGAAGGCATATTAACTGATGGAGTGTAATAGAAGAAATATTAACCGATGGAGTACAATAGAAGAAATATTAACTGATGGAGTGTAATAGAAGAAATATTAACCGATGGAGTACAATAGAAGAAATATTAACTGATGGAGTACAATAGAAGAAATATTAACTGATGGAGTACAATAGAAGAAATATTAACGTAGTACAATAGAAGAAATATTAACTGATGGAGTACAATAGAAGAAATATTAACTGATGGAGTACAATAGAAGAAATATTAACGGAGTACAATAGAAGAAATATTAACTGATGGAGTACAATAGAAGAAATATTAACTGATGGAGTACAATAGAAGAAATATTAACTGATGGAGTACAATAGAAGAAATATTAACTGATGGAGTACAATAGAAGAAATATTAACTGATGGAGTACAATAGAAGAAATATTAACTGATGGAGTACAATAGAAGAAATATTAACTGATGGAGTACAATAGAAGAAATATTAACGTAGTACAATAGAAGAAATATTAACTGATGGAGTACAATAGAAGAAATATTAACTGATGGAGTACAATAGAAGAAATATTAACGGAGTACAATAGAAGAAATATTAACTGATGGAGTACAATAGAAGAAATATTAACTGATGGAGTACAATAGAAGAAATATTAACTGATGGAGTACAATAGAAGAAATATTAACTGATGGAGTACAATAGAAGAAATATTAACGTAGTACAATAGAAGAAATATTAACTGATGGAGTACAATAGAAGAAATATTAACGGAGTACAATAGAAGAAATATTAACTGATGGAGTACAATAGAAGAAATATTAACTGATGGAGTACAATAGAAGAAATATTAACGGAGTACAATAGAAGAAATATTAACTGATGGAGTACAATAGAAGAAATATTAACTGATGGAGTACAATAGAAGAAATATTAACGGAGTACAATAGAAGAAATATTAACTGATGGAGTACAATAGAAGAAATATTAACGGAGTACAATAGAAGAAATATTAACTGATGGAGTACAATAGAAGAAATATTAACTGATGGAGTACAATAGAAGAAATATTAACTGATGGAGTACAATAGAAGAAATATTAACTGATGGAGTACAATAGAAGAAATATTAACGGAGTAAAATAGAAGAAATATTAACTGATGGAGTACAATAGAAAAATATTAACTGATGGAGTACAATAGAAGAAATATTAACTGATGGAGTACAATAAAAGAAACATTAAATGATGGGCTACAGCTGTAAAGCTCTGATATAACGAAACTGGACTAACGTCTGCGGTTGACATCAGCGTTCCTCATCATAAGAAGTATCTTTTAATTAATCAAACAACCACCATCAATTGATGGAATACAAAAGAATGTACATCAATACACCAATAGCAAAGATAATCTGTTGCAGATACTACTAAAACCCATCAATCATTGGATCATACAAAATATCCACTGCTTGAGATACAAGTGAGTAACGTTTAAACAACAATATTGCCTGTTCTAAATGTGTGTGCGTGTTGAATATCAAAACTTGTTGATTGGCACAACCGCTTCTCACAGGCCGATGTTGTCAATACGAATGTATCGCACTGGAGACATATCATTCGTGTGGACTTTATACAAATTGGAAGAGTTAACAGCTCGAGCGCAGACTGAGAAAGCGTAGAGAGATGGTTTCTATAGATAAGGAGAAAACGATACATTTGAAAAGGGAACAAAAAACCGCTACACGGAGAAATTCTAGTCCACGCTGGAATCATAATGGGAATAGCAGTCTTCAGCTTTCGCAACATTTCACAGAAATATTTCATTGTAGTAATGAATCTCGATCTGGATTTAAATGAAGGAAGTCAACGTTTTCTCTAAAAACACAAACTCCGTCGAATGTTACTGGCTCACACCGTGGAATCTGTAAGATTTTTACATGAGAGAACTCAGTGTTTACCCAATTGTTACGCTCGTGCTGTTTAGGTAAAGAGTCGGCAATAGGAAAATGCAAACTGGCAATGGCGCAAAACATCAACAAAAATGATAGTTTTCACATGCGTTTAGTTTTGCAAGCCAAAATCAAGCACGAACTTGCTTACAATTAGTCTTGGTAATTTGGCTGTTGTTACCTACCTTTGAAATGAGCAATCATTTTATGACTGGTAGAGGGAATTAAAATACAAGGAAGAATTTGTGTAAAAAAATTTGTAGAATACATATCGTCTGTTTTACTGACAAAAATATCCAAGAAAATATGTTCGAATTAACGTCACTGTACTAATGGCGTTCTTATAGATGTCAAGCCCCTTTCAGTTTCTGTAATGTGCTGCTTGTATATTATTTCTCTCATATCATAAAGTAAGATATTTAATATTTCAATGAGTACCTCGGAGCTTGTGATTCGGCGAACGACAATCTTCCCATATTTTTGATGGTAAACCCGCTCTGATTTAGCCAAGTTTGAATCACGTTTGAAGGTTTCGTACCTCATATTTACATTTTTACTAAATCAATAAAACTAACTAGTGGAACGTATGGTCGTATTGCTAGAACGCCGGCCTCAGAACCCTGAGCTCCCGGGTTCAAGTTACGGTTTAAAATTTGTTTACTCGTAACGGCGACAGCTATGGCAAAACAGCCTTTATTTCCACAGCCAAAAAGCCTCCCTACATTCCTTAACAGGAAAACACACAGTAATGAAAGAAAGTTTAAATAAAAAAATAAAACTAAAGTTAGAGATCACTTTAACAGTGTAGACTAGAGATTCTACCGACAGTAAATGAAATCTTATTATTGTGATCAGTCTAAACTAGGCATCGGCGACTGGGTAGTAGCTCTGGTTGGAAGCGACAAAAGCAATCCCCAGAGCACATCAACAGAAAGGAGCTGTGTGTTTGTAAGGAGGTGAACACTGGAGCAAGAGAGGCCCAGGGTGCCAAAACTCTAATCATTGACACTGACTTTGAGTGTTGAATCTATAGTATTGAAACTCAGATAGTTCGGCTTGTGTTTGTATTGAAACAGATAATTCGGCTTCTAACCCTAAGAAACAAGGTAACGCACATAAATTCGAACACGTCGTTAGGCAGATGATATTCTCTTTTTTGTGTGAGACAAACATTCTCAAATGGGCGCGCCAGTTCATCTTAGTTACATCAGGGTGTATGACCATACAAAAGAAAGGAGATTGTAGTTTAGGTAATTCTGTTATAAGTGACTTACAAGTCACTTGCTGGAGCGACATTCTTCTGTGTTCGTTCCCAAATTCCTGTAGATTAGAAGAGTGCAGTCCAGAGAAAAGAGTGCGTTTTGTCATAGTTCGCAACTTAGCTGCGATATCTGTGCCTTTCCGCTTGATAAATGCGATTTCAGCATGAAATATTAATCAATGTGACCTATGGTATGGGGCAGCCAGTTCCAAACTCCAAAACTTCATCAGTCACCTATGATGACGTGCATAAAATTAACTTTGGCAGTTGTACACGAGAACAAAACTTGCTGTGTTCCAAAGATGAAGATTAAGAACAGAGAACATTTTCAGCAAAGTTATTTTTCATTGAATGTTTACACATTTGCTTGAACTCATCTTATTTGTAATGAATAATGAGTGCATTTCAATTTTGTCGAGCCAACTTGCACACACTTTTCTTCTACGTTCTTCTGCATTCATTCTCACACTCCTGCTAATTAGCAGGATGCAGTCCAGAGAACGGGATGCGTTTGGTTATGGTTTAAAGTTGTTCTGCAATCTCTGCGTCTTTCGGCTTGACACATCCGACTTCAGCATATCTAGATTTTTTTGGATTACATATGAGATTGGGCAGCCAACTACACACCATAACCTTCTAAGTCGTGTCTTACGACATTCATGGAAGGTAAACAGTGTTGCTATTCTTTGCTCCCATTTTGGGTCTCTGCAGACTGGCGCGATTTTTTTATTTAAATGATTTTTTAGGAAAGCAAATGATGAAAATCGTGTAAAATTTTCTCATTTCTTCTTGACTTCATGTTTCGTTCACTAAATATTTCTCATTTCTTCTTGTCTTCAAGCTTCGTTCACTATATTTCTCATTTCTTATTTTCATGTTTCATTCACTAAATATTTCTCCTTTCTTCTTGTCTTCATGTTTCGTTCACTAAATTTTTTTTCATTTCTTCTTGTCTACATGCTTCGTTCACTAAAAATTGCTCATTTCTTCTTGTATTCATGTTTCGTTCACTAAAAATTTCTAATTACTTCTTGTATTCATGTTTCGTTCACTAAATATTACTGGGGTGCAAAGGGAACGCATTGCTCTAGGCTGACCCAGGGTTAGCAAATAACCAAGATCCCAAATGTACCTCCACGCGGTGCACCCTGGAAACAGAAATACAGCAGCTCGAGCTGATTCTGGCCAAATCATTTGGGGATCGTGTCCGAGAATGTGGAGGTAGCAGATGGAAAGAGATTTGACTGCACAAGAGACAGACAATATCTCCGACACCACCAGCATCACCACATATAGCGACACTGTCGACATACAGTGAAGCTAGTCAGTCCAATCCGAACATTGGAGGGGCGGCCAATGTAAAATGCACGTAAAGGTAGATGCATGGCGAGAGACACATGGATTTCATACCGAGTACAATGAAACAATGAAAGGGCAGAACAGCGCTAGAGGGCAGCGCGAACTGCAAATAGAAAGTGAAAAGTCCCTAGGAAAGGGGAACTACAAGCTCCGTCAGCTCGAGACTAGCTTCTAGTTACCTGTGTTCCTTATAGGCAGAGACCCAGACCCATTCATTGGCGTTTGGTAAAGCAAGAAGACCTAATCCAACTCTAATGTCGAGCCTTCCTAAACCGGAAATATGCTCGCAAAGAGAAAGGGTTCTGTACCCGTTGTTATTTGGTAAGAAAGGGACAACGATTTAGCCCTGGCCCAACTCTACTGTCAGGTTTTCCTACACCGGAAATACACTTGAAGAGAGAAAGAGTTCAGTACCTGATGGGCTCAGGCGCTATTGGGACAAGGACGCTCAGCTCCAGAACGCCTTGCTCTCAAACGCGTGTTGTGAGACTCGAACTTGGACAAGGGGTACACGATGTCGGTGAATGACACCTCGGCTAAGAGGGTGAAAGAGCCAGGGTCCAACTCCTCTGTTGAGTTCTTTCCCTAAGGAACCCGGCTCACGGATGAGAAACGGTTCAGTACCCAATGGGCACAGGCACAGCACGTCCAATTACACGAGGCAAGTTCATAGACAGTGGGACACCTCGTGCGAGTCAGACGAGAGCAAAAATCGTCTGGGCAAAGAGTCGCCACTAAGCGTGCCTGGAGACAGATATAGAGGCTGTCACAGGCTAAGGGTAGCAAACCCGAATTGTCAAGGCATGCCGAAATTGGATGTGCTAGGCCTACAATGCGCATAACGGTGGCACAACGTAATCACGCTCCCGGCGAAAATCGCACGGATATCCGTGATGGTTACAATGGAGCGAACGCAAAACAAACTAAATATTGCTCATTTCTTCTTGTATTCATATGTCGTTCACTAAATATTTCTCATTTCTTCTTGTATTCATATTTCGTTCACTAAAAATTTCTCATTGTTCTTCTTTTCTCCATGCTTCGTTCACTAAAAATTTCTCATTTCTTCTTTTCTCCATGCTTCGTTCACTAAAAATTTCTCCTTTCTTCTTGTCTTCGCACTTCATTCACTAAATATTTCTCCTTTTTTCTTGTCTTCAAGTTTCGTTCAATAAATATTTCACAATTTTTCTTATTGTCATGTTTCGTTTTAACTAAATGTTTCTCATCCTTTTAGTCTTCATGCTTCGTTCACTGAAGATTTCTTCTTGTCTTCATGTTTCGTTTTAACTAAATGTTTCTCATTTCTACTTGTACTCATGTTTCGTTTTAACTAAATGTTTGTCATCTCTTCTTGTCTTCATGTTTCGTTCACTAAATATTTCTTCTTGCCTTCATGTTTCGTCTTCATGTTTCGTTCACTAAATATTTCTTCTTGTCTTCTTGCTTCGTTCACTAAATATTACTTCTTTCTTCTTGTTTTCATGTTTCGTTCACTAAATATTTCTTCTTGTCTTCTTGCTTCGTTCACTAAATATTACTCCTTTCTTCTTGTTTTCATGCTCCGTGCACTGAATATTTCTCATTTTTTCTTCTCTTCATGTTTCGTTCACGTTCAGACTTTTACAATCATGGTCGTAGATATATTCTGCTCAAAATGGGGATGTTTATACCTTAAAATGACATTTGTGTGATTTCGGTTATAACTATCTTTTTTGATGGTAAATTTGATAACTTTTTTCTTAAGATTCGCTAAAGAGGAGGAGGCAATAAAATTCATATTCCGATTTGCTAAGAAGAGTGTGTTAAGGATGTACGGCACTGTCCACATTGATGGCTCTAACATAGGTAGCATCAAGGTCCATAGATAATAAACAGTTAAACAACACCCCCCCCCTCTCCCAATTAAGAAATCAGAACATGACTTTTAGTAATTATTCCAAATGGCATGCCCTCCCCCCCCCCCCCCAATAATGATTTCACGACAAAATGTTACCAAAAATCTCTTGAAGTCGAAGAAATTCTTAACGTGAAATACATAAAAGACTGTTTTTATGTAACTCCAGTTTTTCGTGAAAATAGACATGACAATGGACAGTTCTGCAACAAGTGTTTACTGTCATAGGGCTGGTGCTATATGTGCATACGTTTGCTGTGCTGATCTTGGATTTGTGATAGGCCTATAAATATTATGTACTCACACTGCAGTAAAACTTAAATCCAACAGGAAAAGATTGCAATAGGGTAATACGTTTTGCTAATCACTGAAAACACACATAGTAACACATAAATCGACGTTGTCACCAAAAAGCCTTTATCAGGACTACATACATACCACACACACACACAAACACAAAAAAACAAAAATACAAACAAACGACGAGTTAGGTTGATTGCTCCAAATTATCTCCAGTAATTGCGAGCCATTTGCTCTTACTTCCTGTGTGCAGGTTTCTCATAACTTTTTTTTTTCATACCCAGAAAAATTTCAACTTTCGACTTAGTGCAATAAGTATTGAAGGAGTCTTCTGCTCATGTTATGTTATGTTAAGTTCACCAAGGGGCCATAGGCGGCGCATAGGGCAGAAACCATAGCTTTACATTTCTGTCTTTTTGTTGCCAGGTCTTTCAGTTCTTGGGTGTTGTTCATTGACATGCCTACTCTATTAATGGTTCTTCGTAGAGTTTCTCTTGGTCTCCCTCTTCTTCTCACTCTCGGTGGCGCAAATTTAGTGACTGGTGGGCAAATCTTAGGCTGTTCATTCTAAGAGCATGCCCGATATCTTTGCCCGATTAGCATGTCCATCGCCTTTGTCTAATGAAGGAAGATATATAGATTCGTTTACTTTCCTCTCGTATAGTTGTGTTAAAGTCACTCCACTTAACGTTGAGAATGGTACGTAGGCATTTCTACTCATGGGGGATATGAAACGACCAGTAAGAACGGCACTATTGACGGTCACATGGCAGAGAAAAATGTGATAAATACACAATTTGCTGTGTATGTATTTGAGATAAAGATGTCTTTATCGAAATGTCGATTTGTGTGTATTATTATGTGTTTCCAGTGATTAACAAAACTTATTTTCCTGTTCCAAGCTTCGCTCATTTGTGATATAGGGTTCACCGTCTTTGAACACCGGACATGTTTAAATGTTTTCAGGTCTATACCTCAGAAAATCTATCAGGAGTAGATCAGCTACCAGGGATGTAGATATATTTTCAACAAGGAGCAGGCTTTACCTAAATAAAAAAACACACGCGTTCTTGTGTGTAATTTCCTTCTGTTTTGATGAGAAATTTAGAGACAATTTTGTGCAAAAATTGTTATAAGATGATCTTTACGTTAATTGTCTAAATTTATATGACTAAAAGTCATGTTCCGATGTGCTTAAGAAGGGAAGGGGTGGGGGGGGGGGTGATTGAGGTATTTGAACATCTCCTCTCTCCCACCCTCATCTACGGTCTTGTCGGCTACTGTTAATTTGATCTATGTCTCCCTCTAGCTGTTCTAGTAACATTGTATAGTATACGGATTGTGTAAACATGTTATGCTAGAATATTTACTGTAGTCATTGAGCAGTATTGTTTCTTGCACTTTTTATAAAGCAAATTAATAACTGTTCTTTATTCTCTTTCAGAGCACCAGACGTATGGCGAAGTGAATCAACTCGGGGGAGTGTTTGTAAATGGAAGACCACTCCCCAACGCTATCAGACTGCGAATAGTGGAACTTGCACAATTGGGAGTTCGACCCTGTGACATCAGCCGCCAGTTGCGTGTGTCACATGGATGTGTGTCTAAGATACTTGCTCGATACAATGAAACGGGATCAATATTGCCAGGAGCTATAGGCGGGTCTAAGCCTCGCGTAACCACGCCCAACGTTGTCAAGCATATTAAAGTATACAAGGAAAGAGACCCTGGGATTTTTGCTTGGGAGATACGTGACAAACTGTTAGCTGATGGAGTTTGTGACAAGTACAATGTCCCGTCAGTCAGTTCCATTAGTAGAATTTTGAGAAACAAAATTGGATTAGGTCCAAGTGGGACAGGTTCTGTCAGTTCAGACCGGTCAAGTCCAGTGAACGGTC
The DNA here is from genome assembly GCA_034231615.1 of Meghimatium bilineatum. Taxonomy (NCBI): domain Eukaryota; kingdom Metazoa; phylum Mollusca; class Gastropoda; order Stylommatophora; family Philomycidae; genus Meghimatium; species Meghimatium bilineatum. Next base: position 73,327,546 of record CM067322.1, read on the forward strand.
CTCAGTATGAGAAAGCATCTCCACCACCAGGACATCCTCATCACCATCCTGTTATTGCTCATCCTCACCACAGTCAAAATCATCATGGGTCTCTATACAACGCCCAATTTTATCCATACTCCTGTACAGCCCCTCCTCCCATGCCTCCAGGCATGGGACATCCACAGATGATGACCCACAACCCACACCATCACCAACCTCCGGGTATGGGTCTTCAAATGCAAGCAGCAATGGCTCCTCATCACAAATCTCCAGCCGGTGGATGCTCCTCTCCTTGCATGATGAGGGCGTGGCCATCGTCTCATTCCGTCCACGACATCTTAGGTTTTCCACGTCCTCCACATTCTATGGGTGGACAACATATGCCCATGCCTCCAGATGGCATGATGACAAATGCCATATCCTCACAACCATACAACATGAACAACTACTACATGAAAACACCAATGTCGCCGATGTATCTGCAAAGTTGATCTCACGCTCATATACCAAGAATGAGCTGTGACCAATCGCCAAATATTTATATACTTTGTGTCGCTTGCCAACGTCGACCAACACAATTCACGGACAAAATTTAAAACATGACACTAAAAGCCTTGTCTGAATTCTGCTGATATGTCTTATTTGACGATTGGTCCTGAATAAACTATGTACCAGGGATTCATAACCATTGCCAAGTCTGGGCACACTATTTGCACATCGATTTACTATTGCTTTTTACTGCAGTAATAAATCGTATTTTTATATTTGTACTATTATGAAAGGTAAATATTGGACAAAATGTCAAAAAGTAAACGAAGTTACAAATGCAAATGAAAAAAAATTACTTTTATTTCGTCATGTGTTAGTTGTGACTTACAGAATCGCGTTCATTTTTTAAATAGATAGTTGGAGCCATGGACAGGAAAAACTGTGATAGACGATTTCGTGGAACTTTAAGGTATCAGCCAGTCTCTTAATATCCTACTTTTCTTCGGTATCTCATTTCACACTGGACTTTTTCTTCCTCCTCTGTGTTCATTCTCAAACTTCTGCTGGTTTAGAGAATATAGTTCAGAGGACGAAATGCACTATGTCATGGCTTAAAACTTGACTGCGAAGGCGATAGTTTCACCCTTTGGCCTAACACATTCAGCTGCAGCATGATAGTTGGTTCGCTTCGACCTGTAGGATTCGACATCACTGTCTACCTTAAGCCTCTTCATTGCCTGTGGAATGACAGGTCACAATGTTGCTATTATTTGCACGGAAATAATTGAAACATACAGACGACGTATTCTCTAATACCTGTCACACTCTTCAGTCAGTGTCCATGTTTCACATTTCACATAATAATATTAGTATAAAGACTGTATATTTTTTTTCCGTTTGTTGTCTTGTGTCCTGATGAAGGCTTTTAGTCGAAACGTCGTCTGTCCCTGTGTCACGTTGCTAGGTTGTTTTATTGACTAATATTTGTGACAGGTATACCTATTTCGGTTCATTTTGATATAAAGACTGTTTTTTTGTGTGCGCCAATAAGATTCGCGACGTGTTTAGAATCGATGATAGTGGATAATTGGATAATAATTGTGTGGAGTTGGTTGACATGTGCTATATATGCACGCATGTAGATGATAGTGATGGTGATAGTTTTGAGAGGATTTTCACCTCTCGCCACTTCAGGAAAAAAACATGCAATATAGCTCTACAAATAAAAAATAAATATGCCATATTTCTCTACAAATAAAATAACCTATGCCATATTTCTCTACAAATAAAATAACCTATGCCATATAGCTCTACATATAAACACATAAATACCATATCATTTTACAAATTAAAAACAAACATACCATATAGCTGTACAAATAGAAAACACAGCAACAATGCAATGTAGCTCTACAAAGGAAAAAACCTACTAATTCCATACCTTATTTTGAGGGGGATTGGGTGGGGGGGGGGGTTTGGTTGGAATGAAGGGTGTTTTGGTAGTGAAACCAATGGAAATCAATGAGTTTTAGTAGTAAGAATTTAGTAGCCGCCTTTTGGTGGGTAAGCCTTTCCACAACAACGACTTTTAAACAGAGGTCACCAAAAATTAAAATAGAAAGAAATTCAATTTAAAAAATCATAATGAAGGATTAAGGCATGGAAACGGGTGAACAATCTTATTTTTTTTAACAAAGTAAACAACCCCCCCCCCACCCCACCCATTCCAATGAAGGCTTATCTACAGCTTTGGAAACTTCACAAACTGAACTATAAAACTGCTAGAGATATATTGGTTTCGGTACTATATGTGTGGCCTTTTGCGTCTTGCAGACGATTATTGAGCAAAAATAAGCAACCAATTGAGCATTTTCTCAGGAATAGGTACTTTTCAAGCGCTCATGTCACAGCAACAGAAGAATTGTGTTTGCCTCTTTCACATCTCAACGTTACCGCACGATGGTTATGCCTCCAGAAATCCCGGGTTTCGGCCAAGTTTTTCCAGATTTGGGTCTATGAAGAAATCTTTCATTGAAGAAATACAGTTGTCTTTATATCTAAATATTAATCTGAGGTATAAAGACATCTGTAATTCCTTAATGAGATATTTTGTCATACACCCCAAAATATACTGGCTTCACAAACTATAATACTGCTAGAGATATACTAGCTTCACAAGCTATAATACTGCTAGAGATATACTGGCTTCACAAGCTATAATACTGCTAGAGATATACTAGCTTCACAAGCTATAATACTGCTAGAGATATACTAGCTTCACAAGCTATAATACTGCTAGAGATATACTAGCTTCACAAGCTATAATACTGCTAGAGATATACTGGCTTCACAAGCTATAATACTGCTAGAGATATACTAGCTTCACAAGCTATAATACTGCTAGAAATATACTGGCTTCACAAGCTATAATACTGCTAGAGATATACTAGAGATATACAAAAAGGATCGTCCAAATTGTAGTTAAATATTTTTCGGATAGTTCGTAACAAAGATTCTGTTTCTGTGTCAAGTATTCCATTGCACAATTGTGTGTAAATCTATGTTGTGTTAATAGAAGTGGACATAGGTCATCGGCAAAGAGACATTCAATAAATTAGTTGTTCTCAACATGGACAATATTACTCAAGGGCGAACTGAAAGTAAATTTTGAAATGTGGCGTCCACAGACCACTCTGTAGGTGGGGTACAATCAAAGTGACTATTCCCGCGATGTCTATGTATATATATAGTAACAGGTCCATAAAAAAACTTTTTTTTAGCGTTTAAGGTGCCATTTACGAGTGTGGAGAGGGTCACGGACGAAAATTTTCACATAGAGGGATGGGGTCATGTACAAAAAATAAGATGAGTACCGGTACATTATATCTTAGTATTTATTCCCAGCAGCAATTTAAGTTCATTGATTTTATACCCCTAGCCATATAAATTATATTCTGAATATTCTGAACATTTATTCTAGATGCAACTTGGCACAATCATCTCTTTCATAAAGATTTTACTGAGGTCAGTTGGAAAATCCATCTCTTGTTCTGATAGCGTCTTCGCTAACAAGTTACAAATACTGCCCAAACTGCAACCCGACTTACGAAATGACTTGAAAACACAGGGTAATCAAGTTTTGCTACTCGCTGGAAACATACAATAATCCACTTTTCGACCGATAAACCGGCAAGAATACAACAACGAGTAAAGGCCACCACTCTAATTTTCACATCCCAGACCGTAATTGTATCTGGAAAAAAAAATGAAGTTAGACGAAATGAAACTAATTCTGCGTATATCCGATGGCTGGCACACATGAGGATGGAAGATGGCAGAATACCAAAAGAACCTTTTTTGTGGATAATTACAGTAAGGAAAACGATCTCATGGTCGACATCGGTACAAAGACGTATGCAAACGTTAAATGCATCATTCAGGCATTAATACGGAATCGTGGGAACAGAGTGCTGTGAATCGTATTGCATGTAGAAGAAATATCAGACATTGTATAAAGAAGAAGACGAAAGTAATATCGGACAGTTCAAGGACTTGCATGTCTAGAAAAGACACACAACATCAGACCATGGTACAAGTGGGAATGTGATTCCTTATACATACTGTCGGAAACTCTTTGTGACTCCTCTGACTGGTCTTGTGAGTCACATGCATCAGCGTCATGGATTGTAGATAATATTTCTTATTGCGCAATAGAAAGACTTTCGACTGGAAAGACGGAAAGTTGCCTACTACTACTTGTAGCGTGAGTTGTGCTACTGTTTCTTTCAAGCAGATGGTGTTAGGCTGCAATGCTAGTAACTACATCTAGTGAGTCAATATTGAGTTATGAAATGTGTTGCTTCTAGTGGGTCAAGTGTGTTTTATGAAGTGTGTTGCTTCTAGTGAGTCAAATCTGTGCTATGAAATGTGTTGCTTCTAGTGAGTCAAGTCTGTGCTATGAAATGTGTTGCTTCTAGTGAGTCAAGTCTGTGTTATGAAATGTGTTGCTTCTAGTGAGTCAAGTCTGTGCTATGAAATGTGTTGCTTCTAGTGAGTCAATATTGGTTCATGAAGTTCGTTGCTTCTAGTGAGTCAAGTTTGTACTATGAAACAATGTGCCTCTGGTGAGTCCCCTTATTAAGTGTCACATTTTATTTTATTACGTGGGGGTGAGTTGACCTCTTCCCTCAGTCCCCTCTCTCCCTTCCCACACTTCGATGAGCTTGAGCACAACAAGAAATATTTCTCAAAACTGAATAATTTGATAGAAAGTACTCTCATTATTTGGCCTTCATAATCTCATTTTTGTTGTGTTGTCCTTTCTTCCTTCATAATTCTGATATGTCCAAATATAGCAGTGAGACTTTACTCTTGTGAAAACCAAGCTGTACTTTATTTATACAATTTCTGTTCATAGATCTATCTGAGTAGGTAGGAAATCTTTTCTCAAAGCATTGCACGCCATTGAGAGTTCACGCCATTGAGAGTTCACGCCATTGAGAGTTCACGCCATTGAGAGTTCACACCATTGAGAGTTCACATCATTGAGAGTTCACATCATTGAGAGTTCACACCATTGAGAGTTCACATCATTGAGAGTTCACGCCATTGAGAGTTCACATAATTGAGAGTTCACACCATTGAGAGTTCACATCATTGAGAGTTCACACTATTGAGAGTTCACACTATTGAGAGTTCACACTATTGAGAGTTCACATCATTGAGAGTTCACACTATTGAGAGTTCACACTATTGAGAGTTCACATCATTGAGAGTTCACACCGTCGAGAGTTAAAAGCACCTGGGTAAGAAGTTAAAGCTCTGGAGAAGCCGCTCTTCCACACAATAGAATACACAAGCTCAAGTTCGCGCAATCCCTGGGTATTAAAACAAACAAGCAAGCAAATACATAAATATACAAACAAATAAAAACGATTTTTTTTGAAAAATTGAACATATCTGTCATTATATATCATCTTGTTTC